>CM062808.1:273522818-274122818 GCA_031772625.1 Pinus tabuliformis
GTCCTACATGGTGAGGAAATTCCTCCACTTTGATGGGATTCAACAATTTTGATCCAATTCCTGTAGTATATTTCTCAAAAGCAGCAAAATCATATCATAAGAAGAACACGAAATTGAAAAATTAATTTTTACCTAGAGCTTGTTATGTTGCAACTTTTCCAGGGCCTTGTCCTTGGCTTGTAATTGACATTGTAACCTTTGTTTCTCCTCCTCTACTTCTTGTACAAATCTCCTTAGTTTATCATTCTTGACTTGAATTCTTTGGTTGATCTATATAAGTTATTAGATCCATGTTGTCTTTGGTGCCATTCTCATGTTTGGAATAACATCTACTAAAATATTTATCTCATCGCTTCAATCAGAATGCAAGTCAATAGGTCCATCCTCTGTAATCCTAAGAGTTAAAATCTTCACCTCATCACCTAAGTTTGATCCCAGGTATATTGGTCCAACACCTGCAAATCCAGTATCTACGACCTTCTTATCATCCTCTAATTCAGATTCTTGGTATTTTTGTAAGATTGTGACCATCTTTTACTTCTCTTTTATGCCATTCCTCTTCGGACTTAATTCTAGATGCAATTTCCAGTAATGTTCCTCATCATGCCATTCTTTCTCACAATGAGTACAAGAGGTCTTTGCTTCTTTTCTCTTAGTTGTTGCTTCCCTCATTGGGCAGTCATGTTGCTCCTACTTTTAAGATGTACAACCTTCACACTATCTTCATCAAGTGTCTTAGGTTCAAATAATTACAATGAATGATGCAAGTAACCATGCAATGAACCAATGTATTTTATCAATGTTTCAGGAGATTCTAATGGAAAATTCAATGCTAATGCTTGTTTCCTAAAATATTCTATAAAATGTTGAACATTTTGGCCTTTACATTGTTTCAAATATTTCCATTCTATCATAGCCTTTTGTTTGTAACCCAATGGGTAAAATTTTCCTCTTAAAGCAAAAACAACCTCATACTAAGATGAAAGAAGATTATGATTACTCTTACCACATTTTTGAAGCTTGCATTCCCACCATGCCAGAGCAATGCGACTAAATCAAATGGATGTTAACTAGATCTTGACATAATATTCTTTGATTCATTGTATGCAACAATACACTTCAACCTATATAATCCAGTTGTCTAGATTTTCTGCATTAGGTTCTCCATTAAACAAAGGTAAATCAAACTTAACATCAAACTTGAAAAAATGCTTTTTATGAGTTTTTATACTTTTAGAATAATGAGAAGATGAGGAAGAAGTGGAGGATTCACAAGTAGATATATGTGGGGGTTCCAAAAACTCTTCTCCTCCTCCTTGATTTACTGATGTGTGATCATCTGGTTCTTCTTTCTTCCCTGGTTTTGTTATTGTCTTCTCATATTCTGCAAATAATTTATCCACTTTTTCTACCATGGTGTAGAAGATCCTACGATAATTTCACTCTTCCTCCAACCAAGCATCTTCGTCTACTATTTCCCTTGTTAATGCTACATGCCCCACTTTTGGATCAAAGGAATTAAGTTTTTCTTCAGCTCTTTGGATCTTTTCCCTTGCTATCATACACTTGCAATTCACATCAACAGAATACATCCTCTGATACCAAACTTGATTTGGGATTCTCTCGGCTACCAGAATTAACCAAGATCTTTTACTTTTATGATGTTAGAAGAATTACACGTGAAATATTATGAAAAACCAAATGTGAATACTTTAAATGAGAGAAAACATAAAGACAATCATTAAATCAAATAGCACACACAAGTTGAAAATGGAGTTCACCCAGTGTGGGCTATGTCTTCTAGCTCGATGTCAAGAGTGTGGAGGCCAATCCATTAGTTTTTGCAAGATGATGATGAGTACATGATATAATCTCTATAAATACAAGGATGAACCCCCTTAACTATATTGGCATGTCTCTCCATGAGATGTTCTACTATAAGAACACTCACCCATAAAATCTCCTCTCTAGCATGACAAAGGAACAATCTCTCACATAAAGTGGAATACAATGATCCTCTCACAAAGTGGAATACAATAATCTCAAATGAAAATCATCAACTCAGCAAATATTAAATGAAGACAGAGTAAAAAATGCATCTTATACCTCCAAGTCTGGGGATGGCATAAAAATTAGTTACTTAGTTGAAGGAACTGCATATGCCATCACTTTCCTTTGTGAAAAACCATGAAATATGACTGTAAACTCGACCCCATTCTGACTTGGTCAAATATAATCTCCATAGGAATCTCAAATATTCCTCAATGATTCTCTTATGTGTTTTGATTGAAATTTGGCTACTCTGAGGGAGAAACTGATCATGTCATCACGTTCCTCACAAAAAATTGGGTCAAATGAGTATAAAATCAACATATTTTTGACACCTTTAAAATTTGTTCCCCCAGGAAATCTTAAAGATTCCTTACATATTTACTGCATCAAGGCTCCACTCATCAGTTTTCATGTTGGGTTCTGTGCTCCTCCTCCATCTATTGGGCGAATGGTAAATTTTAGTTTAAATAAAATAATGTGAAGTTGATTCCTCAATAGTATACCAGGCTCTAATGATTGCCAAAATTTTAAATAGAAATTGGCTGGGACGAGGTCTTGGGGTCAAGCTCGTGGGTCTTCACCATTGATTGGTCTTTGTTTTTACTATGGCGTCATTTTTTTACTGTAGCAACATGTTTAAATGTGGGGGCCTCCCATGGGGCGGGTTGGCCTATAATGGCCAAGCAAGTTTGATACCCATCAGCCCCAGACTTCAAATGGGTTGTCATAATATATATTAACATATATATCATATATCTAATGAGTGGGGTGTGGGTGGGTCCACTAGGCTCGCCTCATTTTTTGATATATATATATATATATATATATATATATATATATATATATATATATATATACACACACACACACACACACACATATATATATATATAATAAAAAAATGTCTGTTGATTTTTAAGGGTCACCAAAAATTTTAAAGAGGCGACAATTTCAACCTTTCTGACCTTCAAAAACCGTCACTGTGAAGTGCCAAATCGTCGCTTAGTAAGTGGCTTCCAAATTAAGCAACTCCACCAGATTTAGGTACCTTCGAAATTTATTTGGCCTACTAAATCTAGCTAGTGGGCCAAGTTGACCAAAAATTTGACTAGCAATAACTTTTGTATAAGAAATCTGATTGAGGTATCATTTGTGTCATTGGAAATCTTGTGATCAGCTCTTCAATCTCGTCCTAGTTTCATTGCAATATAATGATTTTTTTTTTAGCTTTTCTAAAGCCACCTTTGATCTTGAAGCCACCTAGATTATTACATAAGTCAAACTTATTTGTTTAGTTTTTTCACTTGAAGTTGTTTTTAACAGAAAATTTAGATCCTACATTACCAACCATAGACTGAATAAATTCCTTAGTATTTCCTTGCAAGATTAGATTATACATGTTTTGAATAAAACATTTGAAACTAACCTTCACATTTGAGATATTTTATTCTGACCTTCATATGTTTGATTCTTTCATTATCTCATGTCGAAGCTCTATCAAGTTGATTATCAAATCTTCTTTTCCTTCTAGAACCCTATGTTGGGGGAGGGAATTGTGCAGAGCTAGATGATGTATGTGAGCACTTACGAGTGACCATCATCTCCAAGACCTCTCTTTTACACCCAAATGTATATCCAAATCCATATTGCACTTGTTGAAAAGATGTGGTAGCTAGATGGTCCAACCCAAAAGTGATTGATGTCAATGTTTATTTGAATTCACTTGAAACATCTTCCATGTGTTTTTATATGAAGTGGAGATGTGGCTCATCATTAGGTAACTACATAAGTGACTAGAAAATATGATAAATATTTTGTGAGATACTTTTTCATTTGTGACTGTAAGACCCTCCCACATTTACCCAAGCTACCTGATCTGCAGGGGTAAACATGCAACGAGAGGCTACTATGATCTGATTCAACTCCTCATGTACAGTTGAGGTAGTGGAACCAGAAAAACAAAACCAAATTGACCTTCAACACTTGCTACAGAACCTCTAGGAGCCAACCAACCTTTCCAGGTGACCAACCCCTGAGGAAAATTAACATTTTACTTACCTAGAGCCTCAGTTGATCCCATTACATGGGCTTGCATGCAATGGGGACCCTCAAGTTTCTCTATAAACAAGTGCATACAAGCTATTGGGGTCTTTTTTAGCTAGTTCAGAGCCAAGGACCCCATATTTTGTGCAACTTTTTCAAGGTTAGGACTCAAGCTACTGCCTAAAATTCCATGGAACTTCGAGAAATGAAAAATAAATTTGAAACAATCATACTAATGCAAATACTTGAACAATAATTGACTAGAACCCTACCATCCATGACAAGAATTTTATCAAACATGTCACAAATATGCATTATACCAATCATAACAAATATGAGCATAGGGGTCTCATACTTATATCAAAATCACTAAGAATCATTTATGCCTTACTATATTAGCTGCATTACCATCTATTCGGTCATATATTCATTGTTCATTCATTTACAGATCAAAACATGTTTAGAGCCATATATCATCACTATCATAAAACATACTCATAGCCAACATATAAGCAACAGAAATAATAAGGATACAACAACCATAAAATCCACATATAAACCAGTACATTTACATATGAAATACCAAGGAGAAGGAACTCTTAATAATGAATGTAAAATCTAACTATGTATGGACTTCCATGAACAACCCAACCATAGATTGGTTGAACCAAATCTTTCTTTTAGTCAATCACCCTCATGCAATATTCTAAGCATGAATATGGGACTCATAACCAAAACTCAACTAGGGCTTCTCGAGGATACACCACCTCACACTCATCAATAGAAATATGGTTTATCGTAATCCACACTAGATCACTAGGCCCTAAGCAAGCATGGATGCCACTAGATTTCTCCACCTACACTGTGAGGAATTTTCCTGTCTCCTAGTCTTTGGGCTTTACCAAAATCCACACCACATCATTGGGCCCTAATTGAGACTCCACCCTTCGCGCTTTAACATATATCCTACCATTCACTAGCCAAGGATTACTAGGATTGATCAAGGGAACTGAACTCTAGGCTTTACCATATATCCTGTTGTTCACTAGTAAAGGATTCCTAAGCCAACCGAGGTAACAAAAAATTCAGCTTTACCACAACTCGTAGTATGGTTCAAGGGTTACTAGGCCAAGGCTTTACCGCAATCCACTATCTAATTCAGGGATCACTAGGCCATTCGTTCTTTCATTGATATAAAACCTCACTTAGTTTTGAATCCATCCAACAATCCATATCAACCTAAACATGAGAACCCCATCACACCATGGCTATCTGAAAATGGCAAGGAAAGGCTGAAGAAGACTATCATACCTGGCAAAACCCATGCCAATGACAGCAAGAGAACCAACCACACACATGCATGTACCATGCATGCTAAAACTAACAATTAAATCACATATGTAAATTGATACCTAAAAATAATCCCACTATAGCTACTTGATTGTTCTCTTCCTTGTTTGATACTTTCTCTCCTTTGCCTTCTTTTCCTTTCTTGATCCAATGCTGAAGTGCTCCAAGAAATCTCTAAGTGTCCAAGAGTGTGTGAGAGAGAGAGAATAGTGAGGGAGCTCCAAAACTGAACTAACAAAAGGTACCAAATGATCCTAAAAAGCCTCTCTATTAATGAGGCCTCTATTTTCTTCAATTCAAAATATTTTCCTTCACTTTCCTTCTCACATCAAACCTGTGACCTTTTATCTTCTTTTTCTCCTAATTTCCATTATTTTCATAAATAAAATGTCAACTAATGCCACTTTTCCTTTCCAAATCTTTTTTCGTTTCCCTTTCCATTTTCCTTAGCCATAATAAAGAAAATGAACACCCACACTAGGGTGTTTTTCCCAACATTCAATTTGGAACAAGTGTCCCATAACCATGGTTATTATTTTTCCTTTATTAACTTTTATTACATGGAATTTTCACTAGGGATGTTACAGTAACTTGGATTAACATTAGTGGAAGAATCCATCGAAGCATTAACATGATCATTTACTTATTGAATTTAGGCTTCTGTGATCTATATCAAGTTTGAGAAGATTCTTCAGCGAAAATCACATAGACATACTTTTATCGACGCGTTTCGAACCAACCAGTGTGATTCATCGTCAGGATAAGTTGAATGAACAGATCTTGCTTTGCATATTAAATAGATAGGGCAGAATATCCAACGACTATATTTCTAGACAAGATTTACCTACAAAGAAAAGAGCAAATATTCATAAAAATAGCAAAAGAGTGATAAAAAAAACATAAAATTTACCAAGTTATGAAATTATTACCATGACATCAACATAAGAATCCATCGCAACATTAACATTATCATTTACCTACAAAGAAAAAAATAAATAGTCATAACAACAGTAAAAGAGTGATAACAAGCATAAAATTCATCGAGTTATGAAATTATTACCATGACATCAACATCCAAGTTATCCACAGTTTGAAAGATATCATTTTAAGGTATATGTGAACAAAACATTGTATCGTATTAGATCATAATGCCTATTATTTATTGTTCTTGATCTACATATTCAATCAGAAATTGATGGGGGCCCAGCCCACGTGGTCCCACACTAGCCCAATCCTATGTGGACCTGCACTGATATTTTGATTTTGGATATGGTGTGATTGCAATTTATTTGGTAGGTGATTATTAATCAACCCACGGTACTGACTTGGTCTCTTCCCGCGACACCTTTTCTTCTCGAAATTACCAAACCCTAATTTCACTTTTCCCTTTTCACTGCCAGTTCGCGCCTATTCGGTTGTTTTCACTCCGTCACTTTGCTCTCTGTGTTTTTCTCAGGTATTCGGCTCCGCCTCTGGTTCTTGTCCGACGTTCGGCACTGTGTCTTCAGGTAAGAGATTGTTCCTTGCTTTATTTCATTATCCTCTGCTCGAACTGGTGCTAACTCTCGCAGCCCCTCTGTGGTCAGGGTTTCACTTTGTTTCTGCGGCTTATGGGTTCGGTTCACTTTAGGTATGGCTATGCTCCTCAGCCATACAAGGGTTTCGCTTTTTGTCAACTCCTTTACAGCTTCACGACGTTGTTTCTGTTGCGAGGGTTTTGATTTGGTTATGAACCCTAACGTTGCTCTTCTGTGGTGGTTGCAGGTGACTAGTCCTGTGGCTTTGCAGGGACTTCGACTGCTTGTCTTCCGGGTAACTCTGTTCTTACCTTAGTTTCTTCCGTGGTTCTTCGTCTTTGCTGTATTTACTTGCATCTGTGGCCTGTATGCGAGATAGTGGTAGAGTCTGGTCTTTATGTTATTCCAACCCGTAGCCGTAGCTTGGAGGGTTTCTGTGAATGCTTTTGTTTAAGGGATTGCTCCAACGAATCCTCGTTGCACAATCGACCCGTAACTGTAGCTAGGAGGGTTTCTGTAAGTTCTTTTATTTGGTGGCCGGGACCAACGAATCCTCGTTGCACAGTCCTTTCATGTTATGGGAGTTTTATAAACCTGCAATGTAATTACACAGTGGTATGTAATATATATTTAAGTTCGGTGTTGTTGCTTACCAATTTCGACTGTGGACTGTATCTTGCGTTATTGTTTGTCTCTCCTCGCTTTATGCTCGCTCTCGGTCTCGGCTGGTCATGAGACTTTTGGAGTCGTGATACTCCATTACTGTGTCTACCTGCAATGAGTTGAATGTACAGCAAATATATATATATGTGTATTCTTTTGAGGTCGTGAAACTCTGTTACTGTATTTGTCTGCAATGAATTGAATGAACAGAAATATGTATGCATGCGTATTCTATCATAGAGGACATAAATCTTGCAATCTTGTATTTAATTGTGCACTGAACATTTGATGAAGGAAATAAAATGTATTTTTCTTATTCTCTTTTCAATGCTTCGCTCCGGAACCCCTCTGGGTTATTTCATCTGTCTTTTTATACAATAGTTTCAGCAGTTAGATAACTGCTTGGTAGTTACTACATTACAGTTGCTCGGCAATTACTAACAACTTACGTGACTTGACTATTTGTGTGTTTACCTGTTTCCTCTGTTACATAAGGGTTTGCTGCTTACATTGATTATTGATATTAATCTAATTCTTAACAACTCTAACTTAAGACCTGTTACTATAGTTAAAACAAAATAAATAGAAATTTAAGCTAACAGAATCAAATGCTGTAGTTGACCTTGGAAGAAACAAAATAAAAACACAAGAACTCTGACAGACTTGCTGTCCATTTGTCGAACTGTTCATCTTTCCCAATCTTCTTCAGAAACTTTGTCTGCCCCTTCTCGGTCTTCGCCCTGTCGACCAGATGCTCCTGCATCAGAAATACTCAAATCACTTGGTTTTGGGTTGTTGCATTGATTCTTGCTTGTAACAATTCTTGTTCCAACCTTATTTTTTCCCTCATCAAGATAACCTTGATGACAAGTTTGTAAAGATATCCATTTTTCACCCAATTACAATCACACGTAGAAACATTTGAACTTGAATGGCATACCATATATGATTTATCGATATCATGTTGGGTTTGCACCCATGATATTGAAGAATCTGAGTGGTGTAATGTCACATTACAATCTAGAATAGATTGAGCCCTTATCCATGAATAAGATTCTATTTTCTCCACCTTATAGTTTCTATGTAAACCATTTTCCACATTGAAGCCACCAATAAAAAATGTGGACCACTGAACACAACTCATGCACCAACCATTCAACTCGATGATGTGAATTTTCTCATACTGACTTTAAAAAAACTTGTCTTAGATGTGAATTGTAGGACTCAATAGCCCCATTCATTTCTTTTCCAACATCCTCTTAATGACAACATTATTCCCACATTTATGATTAACACCAAAGAAAGTATGTAAGCATTCAACACAAATATACCAAAAATATGAAAATTAAAGCTACAGGAATCAAACTTATTATGTCCAACCATTGTGCTCTAAGGTACTCAACAAAGGTGGTTTCCTCTTCGAAGTCATTTAGAAATTTGTTTGCCTCCTCAAGTAAACAATTTGCATTTTTCTAACTTTGCATAATGTCTCCAAGATGCTTATTAAATGTGGCATGCCTTGTAGTATCATATTTCACTTTCATTACAAGATTTTTTAACCATGACCTTCTAACATGCCAAATGCATCAGTAGACTTCACATTGAAATATTGCCCTATTGCACGTAAATTTCATAAAAGGTTATATATATATATATATATATATATATATATATATATATATATATATATATATATATATATATATATATATATATATAACATTGCATTTTGAGTAATGAAGAAACAATACACTTATAGCTTTATACTTGATTGCAGGAATCTCAGGAGCTCCATCATCTACCATGAATGCACTCAACTTCCACTCCAACATACCCATGCGAGATTTAAGAAGTAGCATCTCCATCCACCTGGAGATACCAGAAGTCATAAATCTGGACATGAGATCCCATGCCACTAGAAAACCATTATGTTGGGAATCAAATGCCAATAATGTATAGACTTGAAACTCCATAAAAGTAAATAAGAAATTAGTTATATCCTTGGATTATCTTATAAATAACAAATGATAATAAGAAATTACATAACAATATAAACTTTAAAGCAATTTGCCCAAAATGTAGAATACATTGCTAATATACTATCATCAAAATATTTTCTCGTCCATTCCTGCTATAATTGTTGTTGAATTCCTAAAATGAATAGAGTATGTCTCTCATCATCTATGGTATTTTCAAAGTTTGAGTAGTAAAATACCTTATTAAAATTTTCTATTTTCCATATACGCAAACTTTGAGCATGATTCTTATTAAACATATATTGTGCATGTCTCAATCTCGTCTCTATATTTCCAATGTCGTCATGAGTAAGAAAATAATTTCGATCAAACTCAAACCTAAATGAGGTTACTTTTTCATGCACTAATTCACGTTTTTTGTGATGTACACATTCTTTTCGAATTCCCAACAATAAACATCTTTCTACCCATTAAAGTAGTTCATTACTAACATGGGGTGCATGGTATGCCTTTGTGCCTACAAAATCACCAACCTCTTATCCATGGCAAGGTTTACCTATAATATCTATATGGTTCATATCAACATATGTGATCAAGGCATGTTTTGTTGCTTTCTAGGATATGTGAACATGAAAATGACATGTGCAACTGCGTCTTGAATGCTTACAACCCCGAAATCTCTCTATCCCCTTTTTAGGCACTTTTTACATATCATAAGGCAAGGCATCAATCTCTTGATAATATTCTGGCCCATATGAAAATCAAAACCTGCAATAAACAAAAAGATATTAACATGACAAAAATTGAATTTAAAACAAAATTATTTTAAGAAAAAATAGTAGTAGCAAAATTCTTATATTATATATTTCAATGGGGTTTCAACTCTATTTTTTTATTTATAGAATTTTTCTTCTCTTTATTTTTTTGCTAAAACTTTTTTGAAAGCTTGTTGGATACAATGGATTTTTTCTCTACCTAATAACAAACTCATTATATCTATTTGATTTGATCCAAGCCACATTATTATCTCCAATCATAGTCCAACCCAACTCAAACGAAGAAAATATTTCTTTTTCTTGATCTTGCACTTCAAGAGCTAGAATTTGTTTCCATTTTGAACACCTGTTTAAGTTATATAACTCAAGTTAGCTTCTCATAAATTTGCAAAAAAAAAAAATGATATGTGCCATTGAAAAAATCAATGAGTTTTATAATTAAAACACTAGATGGGTATCAAATTCCAATAATGTATCATGTTGATTATCATATTTAGTTAAACAAATATGATTTTCTTTTTTCCTAATTTTATTTAAAAATTAACATATTTAAAATTTACGTCTTGAAAATAGACGAAATTTGAATTTCAAAATTGAATATCCATGGAAACCACACTATCTAAAGCGACAAAAATTTCTTTCTTGTTTCCATTTCTGTCGCTTAAGAGGAGAGAACTTTTTCCCCTTCAAGCGATGTGGTTTCAGTAGATATTTGACTTTGAAATTCAAAAATCTTTAAAATTTGCCAACCTATATAACTTTTTTTAATATTCACTATAATATGTTTAATGCTCCTAAAAAAGCAATTTTTTTATCTAAAAACTCAAGCTTAATAGTGTGTGTCCTCATATAAAATTACATAAGGAGTGTTTCTAAATTTGGGGTACATTCTGGGCACACTATATTCCAATTGTTTGGTGCGACATTTGAATTAGAGTGACTAAAAGTAAAAAATTGAAATAGTCTTTACATGAAAAACATTTTCATCTAAATTTACTAATGGGTGAAAATGTAATTCACGGTTGTATTAGAAATATTTTCATTTGAAGTGATCGCTTCTCCTTAGTCTAGTTTCCAATTTAATATACTATGGAAAAACAATTTTAATATCCAAATCTAATTTAAATAATAAACTCTAAATCAAACACTTCATGATGAAATATAAAAAAAAATGAATTAAAACTTTAATCCATTAAAAAATATCTAAATAATATCTAAAAATAATTAATTACTCATATTTTATTCCCTAAAAATGGTACCAATACAAATAGAGTAAACCAAATGTCAAATAACATTGCTAATGGCTTATTTTCCACATCATGAAGGAATCTAACTGACTTTGACCTTGAAAGAACCCCAAATAGCAAGAGTATATGAAAATGATAATAGTAACATACTTCCCATGTCTCACTTAGGAATATAAATCTTTCCTTTTAAGAAAATCTATAATAAAATAGCATATAAAATCAGGCTTCTGTTCAAAGATATATATTTAATTACTATATAAAAGAAAATTTGTTCACTAGATATCAAAATTTTCATGTTGGATAAGATTAAAAAAAAAAAACAAAATAAAAAAATTACCTTACAATTCTAAAACATAAACCAAAATAAATCTGTTAATTTTGTTCATTTTTACTATGGAGAACGATTGGAATTATGAAAAAAATTAACATTATTTAAAACCACTCAACAAACGACATTTCCAAATCAACTCATTGTTAGCCATTTTATTAGAGTCAATTAATTGAAGTGCATTTGATCAATAAACACTCGAGCATCAACCGTCGACAAACGACATATATCAATATATCAAGTCATTTATTTTTTCTGGAAACTTCACTGAGGGTACTAGGGTTCAAAAGAGAGAAAAATGACACAATAAGAAAAATACAGTGATATATTGGCAGTAAGATTTGAATACCAACTGAAGGCACCTATGTCTAGTGCAAAAACATGGGAATTCTGTGGACCAAAGCATAGCCAGAAAAGAGTTTCTCGTCGAGGACAAATCTCCCTGACTTCAATCAGTTTCCAGTTTCCATCAACTAAATTTGAAATTGGTGGAATAGATTCTTAATCTGTGATTGGATTTGCTCCCTTGAGCCAAATAAATGGTGTAAATGAGCCAATCCCATAGATAAATCAATAGTCTGGCCGAATGTGCTTTGGTTTTTGACATTTAACAGGGGATTTCTTGCTTTATTACAACACTTGAATAAATCATGTTAATAACCTCCGAGTTGGGCTTATCAGCACCCGAATTGAACCTACATAATGCAATTTCTCTATATCACCTTTGTAAGTCGATGGTGGTAATTAGAAGATAAATGAACTCATTGTGCTTGTGCAATTTTTCACCACTTTCCACTACATTTTTATTGAACCTGATATTAAGATATCTCAGGGCGATATGACCATCTATTATGTTACAATAAACCTTGTAGGTTTATTTCCAACCTCTCTCTATCACACTAATTACATCTTTCTTCAGGAATGGAAAATTTAGAGGGGAAAATCGAGGTTTTGAATTCATTTAGGATGGAGCTGAGAGATGGAAGAGAAGGGACTAGCAACATGTATTAAATTATATCATCAATTCAATGTCCACTGGCACCTACCGAACTCGGAAGTCCTAAAATTTTCATTCACGACATCTAGATGGTTTATGGACGAAGACCGTGAGGGAGATGGAGGGACCCAGTGGGCCACATAGACAGGTTTAGGAAACCTGCAATTGAGATAAGCTTGACGATCTCCAATAACCTCGACAATTTCACGACTGAGATTGGGTGGCCCTCTAACGGTGAAAATGAAATTATTAGTGCTGTCCTTGACAATGTTGTGGCCTACGGTGGAAACCTGGTAAAGCATATCGTGTCCAACTCTGGAACCCCAATTAAATGCAACACCTCGCTAGACACCTTCATTTTTTCTCTCTTTAATGAAACAAGAATCCTTGTCTCACATTAGAGAACAACTGCAACTTATTATACCCACGGGAGGAGCGTGTCTACGACATTTCTCTAACACTGATGGATATGAACAACTAGGCGCCCACCTCTGGAAGGAATTCCTCTTCCACGGCAGTCACCTCTGTATGGCATCATCGTAGTAGCAGGACAACCCCAGAAGGAGAATTCAAAACGTGGCACAGTATTAATTCCAATGTCGATTCTAGTAAACTCAAGACAACAGTAGACTATGCATGTGGAGAAGGGGTTGTCGATTGCAAGCATATTCATTCTGAGGCACCTTGCTACAATCCTAACATGCTAGAAACCCACAGTTCATATGCTTTTAACAAATATTATGAAAGGAACAACTACAACTACAAACCTGGAATGGCTTTGACTACGAGGGCATTGATAAAAATTACAATTACAATATCTAGCATGTATTGACATGAATACACTTTACAGTATCAAAAAACAACTCAATAAATAGTTTTATGGACACCTGATGGGTTCGACGCACATTGAGCATATATATTGTCCACACAAAATCCGAGAAGAGGTAGATGCATACAATAAAACAAGTTTATTTTTGTTTTGATTGCCACTTAACTGATTTATTTAAACCACCACCCATGTCCTCCTTTTCTATTGAATGCATGTTTGGAAAGTGGGATAGGAATTTCATATATGAAATCCACATATTTCTTCCATAGATAGGAAGCACAAATAAAATTAGATTCATATTAAGGTAACTTTAAATCACATAGAGGAAGCGATGAAACATTTATTTGATTAATTTTTTTCCCTTTTGAGTTAATCACACCTACATATGATATCCTCATTTAATATTTTTTTTGGCAATGTGCATCACCCAACTCAATTAATGAGTGATAACATGTACTTCGCCATTAATAAAGGAATTAATTAGTTGGGCACTACAAAATCACATGATAGTGTAGAGGAAGTTCATTGTGTGAAAGTGCAAAGAAATCACCATTTTTCACACTTCTATATTCAATCTCCAAAAAACCCAGCATAAACACCAAAATGTTGAACAATGCCCCAACGTGATATGAATGTTAGGCATATTGGGTAGATGTCATTCCTAAGTGAATATGGTTTTGACATCAAACACATAAAGGGGAAGGAAAAAAATTGATGATGCTCTAATTCAGAGTTTAAAACAAATTTCTAAGCTAATGGTGAGAAAAATTGAAACAAATTTTGTTGATTAAATAGAAGAGGCGGCATTAAATAATCAGAGTTATAATGTGATTTGTGACAACTTAAGAAGCGAAATTGTGCAAATAATGTAGTTGGAATATGAAATCAGCGAAGAGGTATTTCTAGTATATAAAAATAGACTTTACATTGCAAATGAAGATGAAATTAAGAGATTAATGCTGACTAAATATATAAAAAAAACCATACACAACACATACAGGATATTAGAAAATGATTTTTGAATTTCAAAAGGAATTTTATAGTCATGAATACAGAGAGATGTTGTTGAATACTTGGAAAGGTCATAGGAATGTCATTTGTTGAAGGTAGAGGACTAGCATCCAACAAGATTGTCGAACCCCTTACTTGTACCATAATGGAAATGGGAGGTAATATCACTAGAGTTTTTAAGTAGACTACCTAAAACAAGGAGGAATCATGACTCTATGATTACAGTTGTATATAATTTAAGTAAAGCTACCCATTTTATTCCTATATATCCTACCTATGAATCGTCACAAAGGAAAAGGTCTTCATGAAATAGATATTTCGACTCCATGGTGTACCCAAGATATTGATATGAGATAGAAACACAAATTTCACCTCAAATTTTTGAAAATCCTTATTTACTAGAATAGGCATGCAACTAAAATTCATCACTGTGTACCATCCCCAAATTGATAGATAAATGGAAAGGGTCAATCAAGTTCTTAAGGACATGTTATGCATGTATGTCATGAACTAATGCACCACGTGAGGATTATTGGCATTTGGTAGTGTTTACCTATAACAATGGTTATTAGACATCCTCGAAATGATCCCCTTTAAAGCTTAATATGGATGAAAATTTCACATCCTTTTAAATTAGTGTTGACCTCAAGACAAACTTATTCTAGGACTAGACTAATCGCAGGAAATGGAAGAAATCGTAAAAATAATCAGACATAATTTAAAAGCAGATCAGGATAGACAGAAGAGTTATGCTAATTTAGAAAGGACACATAATGACTTCCAAGTGGGTGAACATGTCTATGTTAAAGTAAATCCCAAGAAGAGTTCAGTGAATCTAAGGAGTTGCTCTAAACTGGCTCCATGATTTTGTGGACCATTTGAGATACTGACCATGGTAGAGTTGGTGGCCTACCAACTCATTTTAAGATTCATAGTGTGTTTCATATGTCTCTCTTAAAGAAATACATATGTTACCTGAATCATATAATTGATTAGCATGATGTATAGGTCGAACTGGAAGGAGAATTCCATTTGAATCCACTACAAATTTTTGACTAGAGGGATATTATGATTTGAAACGAAGCTAATGTTAGCGTCGCTCTCTTAATAATCAATTAACAAATCCAAATATTAAATCAAATTAATAAAATCATGAGAACTCCTCAAACTAAGGAGTCTAGTTTTGGACGAGAGATTCTTTCCAACTAGCTCTCGTAAGTTAGTGTGTAAGTTGAGAAAATGTCTCAATGAAGTGAGTCTAAAATAGACGCACTATATTAAGACCACTTTCTCATGTATTTAAATGTATTATTAAATTATTTGAATAAGAAAAAGAAAATTACATGAGCATGAGAGGCCACATCAGTTTAATTTGTGTTTGTGTTAATTTGCTGTGCATATGGTTTTATGGTTGTATGTTTTTTCCGTCATGCGGTATCAGAGCACTTGGGCGTGCCTATGTGTTGTGTGGAGGTGAATTAAATAGCCTAATGTGGATCTGCGAAATGGAAGCGTGGGGTGTATTTCCAGTCCGAGACTTCATCTGTCAAGACTTCATCTGCCCCTGTCATGTTGTTTTTTGAATGCCCATGTTTCATTTCCATTTGGATGCCATTTCGTAGAGCGATGTTGTATGAATGAGTGTGGAAAGACAACTGGAAGTTGTTTGATGTATTAATGTTCAGAGATTGGGAATTGTTATTCAAGTGAGGACGTTTGCAACCGATGTTGTTAAAATTCGCTTGGCAGACCGTGTGAGACAATCAACATGTGTTGAGGAAGTGTAGGAGGCATATGGCGCCATCCATTGTCATCAGATATCTTTTTCCTATGATCTACATGAGATGAGGGCAGTGTGAGCCAAGCAAGAGTCGTGTGGGGTGTTGGAAATTTCTGGTAATTTCAAACACAAATTAACTGAAGACAGAGCAATGCTCTGTTTTGCTGCCACAGGATCTTTTGCACAGGGAAGCTGTTTTTGACTCAGAGAAACAGAGTTTTTCTACACCCAAAAAAAAACTTTACATACATCAATATGACTGCCTGTTACAAGAAAAGAGGTCTTCCTCTTAACAGAGGGATTACTGAACTGCTGTTACACAAAGGTCTTCCTCACATAGAGGGATTCACCAACACTGCTTCAGATGCAGTTTCACAAACAATCAAAAGAGTCTTCCTCTTAACAGAGGGATTCACCTGAGACTGTGCTGAAGAGCACCTTCCTCTTGATAGAGGGATTCACCTGAGACTGTGCTGAAGAGCACCTTCCTCTTGACAAAGGGGTTCACCTGAGACTGTGCTGAAGAGCACCTTCCTCTTGATAGAGGGATTCACCATGACACTATGCTGAAAAGCACCTTCCTCTTTAACAGAGCGATTCACCAAGTCACTGTGCTGAAAAGCACCTTCCTCTTCAACAGAGGGATTCACCAAAAATACATTTCAACCAACAAGAATTTACTCTGTCTCCTCCTGAGATTTTACACTGTTGTGTGTAAAAATCTCATTTACATTTACTGCTATAAAAACAGAGTTTTACATATGCTGCTGTAATAAAAATATTTACTTACATTTACTGCTGTAAAGAACTTTTACATATACTCCTGTAAAAAGAACTTTTACATTACATTCACTGTGAGGTGAAAAACCATTTCTTTACTCACACCATTTACACTGCTGTGTAATACAATTCTTCATCCGCTCGCAGCTTGCTTCCCTTCATTTGAGCAACCAGCCACAATACATTTCAACCTCTCTCCTTTATGTTTCGCACTGCTGTGCGTTATACTCTCCTTGCATCACTCAATCTTCATCTTCGTTCCCTTTTTCATTCACACCTTGCACTGCTGTGCAAAAACTAAAATTTCTTTTATGAAAGTCAACCCAAATCTATGCACTGTTGTGTGTCTCCCTTCATTTTTTTTACTGCCGCAAGGCTTTTCGTTTTCCTTCATCCCATGTGCAATGAACATCAAAAAACATTACTTCCGCGAGCCCCCTCTTTCATTCCATTACACACACACCTCATATGCGAATGAGCACAACCAAAACATATATCAAAAGCATTAAAAAAATAGGGTGTTGACTTGTGCATACCATTCTTTAATTGGCCATGCTTCCGTGCAAACAAGACTTAAAAACATTTACCAACTTTTACCTACAATTTACGGAACATCATAAATCTCATTCATTCCTTCACGTGGGCGGTCAGGCAATAAGGTTCAGGCAGGTTGAAGTGGATCCATGTGCGTTGACCAAATCGGACACATTTCGCACACCAAACTCACACAAGCCAAACGATGTTTACCGCCCGGGGAATGGGCAGTTTTGGGTTCGTACTGTGGACGCGTGGCTAGAGCTGATTGTGTCGGAGGCCCTATGATAGAAACCACTCTTTGGCATAAGCGGTGCGGGGGAGTCTGGTTGTTTTGCGGATGCGGTTTGCTGCGGGCACTGTTCAACTGTCGGCGTCCACCAATACTGCACGCAGTTGGAATTAATATTCCAACACTCCCCTTTAATTTCAACTGCTGGGCGTTCAGACATACCCAAACACTTCATAATAATTCATAACTTTTCTGCCTATTCGTATCAGCTTTCCTTTCATCACTTTCACTGCTGTAAAATAAAATTTTCTTACATACAACCTGACTAGATTCGCAATGCATTTCAATCTCCCAACAAAACAAAATTTACATAACTCTTTTTCACTGCTGTGTGAAAAAATAAAATTTACTTTTACTGCTGTAAAAGTCTTCTGGTTTCATTTACTCTGCTCAGGTTGCTGCATATTACATTTCAGAGGGATTAACAACAAAAAAAAAAATTCATTTGCGCTCTGCTGCGCTGCAATACATCCTCCACAACAACAAAAACATTTCCACTTCTGCATACTGCTGCATGCCTGTTAATATAGTTCAGCAATAATGATAAAAAAAATTACAGGCTCCCCTTAACTGTATGCATCATCTTCTTTCAGCAAAGTTTTCTCAAAAGAAACTTAGATCAGCTGGAGAGCTCAAGGGACTTTCGCACTGTATTTCCTTCCTTCTCCATACTTGTGTAACTTTCTTCTTTTGCATGGGTCTAGCTTGCGTAGGAGCCCATGTTAAGTTACAATCACGTGCCATATGCCCAATGTTATGACACTTGAAGCATTCAACATTGTTCATGAATAAGAATTCATGATTTATTCTTGCAAAATTGTTTCTTGGAGATTGTCGGACACTACAACATCTATCTCTATGAAATGCTCTACAGTCTTTTTCCATATGACCAAAGTTTGAGCAAGAATAAAAATAACCAAAAAATGAACTTTGGTACCTGGGAGATGGAGGTTTCCTTGATGTACTTCTGAAGCCTTGCTGCCTTGAGATCCTTTGATGATAACCATTGCATCTTGCCTCTTTGACATCAGCTACATTTCTTCTTGGAGCTGGTTTTCTACTTGGAGTAGGATTTCTTCTATTGTAGCCTTGATCTTTCTCCTTGCCTTTGTTGGAACTAGGAGCATCACAATTTCTTTCTGGCTTCTTCACATCTCCTTTGCTTAAAGCATTTTCATTCTTGTTTGAGGGTTCACCTACATACCCGAGTCTTGATTTATCAGATGGAGATCTGTGATAGCTGAGCATGTCATCCAAGGCTTGAGAGCTCTTCATGATTTTGTTCATCCCTTCAACCTTTTTCCTGAGGAGGACAATCTCTTCTTCCAATTTTTCACACTCATTATTCTTCTTTGCAAGTTGTTCCTCAGTTTCTTCTTTGCTACGAGTAGCTTCAGCTACTACTATTTTAAGGGAGATAATATCTGACTTCATTTTGGAGATTTCTGCTTGACTGCTCTCCATTTTCTTTTCAGCTCCTTGTGCCTGCTTCCTAGCTTCTTGTAATTCAGACTTAAGGGAGGAGACCTCTACCTTGTACTGTCCAATCTCTTCTACAAGCTTATTCACTCTCATGTGCCTTTGTTCAAGTTGATTTGATAACATATCTTCCTGCTTCTTTGCTTTATTCAATTGATTTGTCATTGATATGACTTCTTCATGATGCTTCCTTTTGCTTTGATCAAGTTCCTTCTTAATCTTGGCGAGCTCTTCATCCCTTTCTTGTACTTGAAGCTTGATGAGGTCAAACTTCTCATTTTCAGCTTCTATGATGGGTTCAGAATTTCCTTCTTGACTGATGGTCATGGTCAGTGCTCCCTTTGCATGAAGGTCATGAAGTCTGTCCCATATATCTTTTGCTAATGAATATTTTCCTAAATTCTTCTTTACAGAATCAGGCAGTCCATCCAAGATAGCCTTTGCTGCCTTTGCATTGTGCTCCTTCGATTCTCTATCCATCTTGCTATCATCAATCACTGATTCCCAAATTTCAATCCCTTGAGACTGTAAGACAGTCCTCATTTTTATTTCCCACATATCAAAATTTCCATTAAACCTGAAGCCTCAAATAGAATGCTTTCAAACATATTGTCTTCTATTTTAGTAGTAGAGGGAGACACATCCTTAGAAGGATTGGAGACTTTCTTCTTTGACCTTGCCATTCTTAACTATGCTTCAAATATTGGACTGTGTATCTAAAATAACTGACTGTTTCCGACAACAACACAAAAAAACTTTGAGGAATACCTGGGTTCTTTTGCCTGAGACTTCACTCTGCTGGAGAAGATTTACTGCTGCAACACGAAACTCCTCCCTTCAGCTTCTTTAACACCTTTAAAGAGCCTCGATCTTCTCTGATACCATGTTGGAAATTTCTGGTAATTTCAAACACAAATTAACTGAAGACAGAGCAATGCTCTGTTTTGCTGCCACAGGATCTTTTGCACAGGGAATCTGTTTTTGAATCAGAGAAACAGAGTTTTTCTACACGCCAAAAAAAACTTTACATACATCAATATGACTGCATGTTAAAGAAAAAGAGGTCTTCCTCTTAACAGAGGGATTACTGAACTGTTGTTACACAAAGGTCTTCCTCACATGGAGGGATTCACCAACACTGCTTCAGATGCAGTTTCACAAACAATCAAAAGAGTCTTCCTCTTAATAGAGGGATTCACTTGAGACTGTGCTGAAGAGCACCTTCCTCTTGACAGAGGGATTCACCTGAGACTGTGCTGAAGAGCACCTTCCTCTTGACAGAGGGATTCACCTGAGACTGTGCTAAAGAGCACCTTCCTCTTGACAGAGGGATTCACCATGACACTGTGCTGAAAAGCACCTTCCTCTTTAATAGAGGGATTCACCAAGTGACTGTGCTGAAAAGCACCTTCCTCTTCAACAGAGGGATTCACCAAAAATACATTTCAACCAACAAGAATTTACTCTATCTCCTCCTGAGATTTTACACTGTTGTGTGTAAAAATCTCATTTACATTTACTGCTATAAAAACAGAGTTTTACATATGCTGCTGTAATAAAAATATTTACTTACATTTACTGCTGTAAAGAGCTTTTACATATACTCCTGTAAAAAGAGCTTTTACATTACATTCACTGTGAGGTGAAAAACCATTTCTTTACTCACACCATTTACACTGTTGTGTAATACAATTCTTCATCTACTCGCAGCTTGGTTCCCTTCATTTGAGCAACCAGCCACAATACATTTCAACCTCTCGCCTTTATGTTTCGCACTGCTGTGCGTTATACTCTCCTTGCATCACTCAATCTTCATCTTCGTTCCCTTTTTCATTCACACCTTGCACTGCTGTGCAAAAACTAAAATTTCTTTTATGAAAGTCAACCCAAATCTATGCACTGTTGTGCGTCTCCCTTCATTTTGTTTTACTGCCGAAAGGCTTTTCGTTTTCCTTCATCCCATGTGCAATGAACATAAAAAAACATTACTTCCGCAAGCCCCCTCTTTCATTCCATTACACACAGACCTCATATGCGAATGAGCACAACCAAAACATATATCAAAAGCATTAAAAAAATAGGGCATTGACTTGCCCATACCATTCTTTAATTGGCCATGCTTCCGTGCAAACAAGACTTAAAAACATTTACCAACTTTTACCTACAATTTACGGAACATCATAAATCTCATTCATTCCTTAATAAGGTTCAGGCAGGTTGAAGCAGATCCATGTGTGTTGACCAAATCGGACGCATTTCGCACACCAAACTCACACAAGCCAAACGATGTTTACCGCCCGGGGAATGGGCAGTTTTGGGTTCGTACTGTGGACGTGTGGCTGGAGCTGATTGTGTCGGAGGCCCTCTGACAGAAACCACTCTTCGGCATAAGCGGTGCGGGGGAGTCTGGCTGTTTTGCGGACGCGGTTTGCTGCCGGCACTGTTCAACTGTCGGCGTCCACCAATACTGCATGCAGTTGGAATTAATATTCCAACATGGGGTATGGGCGTTGGTTTCTGTAATGAACCCAAGTGGAAAATTTGTGTTTGATTTTATTGGTTGACTACAATTTTTGTGAAATGTTGTCCTTCCGGTGGTATGCTTCGTATTTTGTCTGTTTAGTGAAATCAAGAAGCACGCATCTGAATGGTGTAAATCAGGCCCAGGAAGGAGCGAGACCTTCAGTAGATAAAATGCGCCCAGCAGAAGGTAGTACGAAATCTGAAATCAGAGCAGTTATGTTTGCATCAAGAAGCTGTGCAGGGGAATCCCCATCTCTTTGTAATTGAATTTGTTGCAACTGCAGTTGTTGGTGCTGTTGTTCCCTTGCTTTCATTTGTTGCGTCTCTATGTATGAAGTTGCGACTTCCGAATGTTTTTCATTTGTCCTCGCAATAAATATATCCCAAAAAACAGACCACCATTCGAATAGAAATCCTGTCGGAGCTACAGGCAGGTCCAACAAGCATCTCACCTATAGTGACACGTTTCTTTTGACCCCCGAAAATCCCTCTGCGCATCTCATCTCCCACTATCGTATCCGCACAAATGTCCAGCCCCAATATCTTACGCATGTAATCCGTAACCAGGCTCATTTCTTGCCCCTTGAGAGCGACCGCCTTCATATAAACATCAATATAGCGATCAGGCTTGATGCTAGCCTTTTTTTTCTCTCCTCGATAGCTCTACCAACAAATATGCAAATCATGCTGGCTAATGTAAGCCGATGTTCTCTGGGGCATGAAATCATCCAGTCTGCGTCCATTGTATGTCATAGAGCCGGATATTTTTAATTCTGAATCGAGCTTGCCAGCCAAAGCCAACAGTAAAGTTATTTTCCCAGACCCTAGCGATCCCAAAAGCAAAGTCATTCTGCATGGTTTTATGATCCCGCTAACATCATGGAGGATCGAAAGGGGTTTCTTCCTATTAGGACAAATACTCAGCCAGCTTAAAAAAGCGTCCATCATATTTAAAGTAAAGTTGGGAATGGTAGGTAGTCCTCTGCTACCAACATATACATCTGCAACCGCGTTCAAGTGTTCATAGTAGACCTCGATTTTGGGTATTTCAATTGAGACTTTGTTGATTTTATTGCGGAGCTTGAGCAGAAAGAGTTCGTTATTTTCATCGGCAATTTTGAGCAATCTGTCAATCAAGAGGCGATGGTCTTGAAAGCTGATCTTGGTGACATCGACTTCCTCATGCTCACCTGCAACTCTGTGGAGAGCCGCGGCGTTAGTTTTATGAGATTTCTGCAGGACACGCAGCCAAACTGCGCACCCCTCAACAGCCCAACTATAGGGAGCTCGCACTTTGCAGCAACCAACTGTAGGGTCTCGATAGCCCATGCATGAGAGAGCAGCTGTCTTCTCCAGTGGGGAAATTGTTTTGCTAAGGAGTAATTCATTTGTTCACTATTTTCTTTCTGTTTCTGGTCCTAAATCTGCATGGAGAAGAACACTGAATTGCTTGTTGCCAATAGTTTGTGCAGTCGCTGAAGAGAGGGAGAAGATGCCCAGTGGAGATGATCCAATGGACTGCGCTATGGTTTTCTTCCATTTTTTGTGCTCTATGAACATTAGAACTAATTTGCAAAAGTTTCTAGGTTTTGCTCCACCCACGGGTGTTGCAGGCGCAGGATTGTTCCCTGTTCCTGATACCAAATCGAGTTAAAAAAATGAATGAAGAGTTTCAAATGATTCAGAAAGGTATTTATTGTAACCCGAATGACAGTAAAACGATAAGGTAAATTTATTTTTATATTTGGAGTTATAAGGGTGAAAGGGTAAATTGTTGGAAGAGACAAGGTTTGCTACCATTTTGTATGAGAAGAAAATAGTAATTTTTTTATGGAGTGATAAGTTTCTTTTGGAGTGAGAAGTAAAAAGTGATTTTTGTAATTTTTGAGAGATGAGAGAATATTTAAAAAAAAAACACTTATTGTTGTAACCCAAAGTAATGCTTTATTTTGAGAGATTTATTCCATGAACATCTATATTTTGAAGACAAGTTGCTTCAAAGGGTTGAGAGCTTGGCATTATCATTGTTTTAGAGTCAGTTTTTGAAGATAATTTGATGTCAAGGAGTTCTCAGTCTGTGCTTGAGACGCCTCACTGAAGCCATTGTCATGATGATGTATCTTGAAGGTTAATAAAAACATATCTTTTTGTGGTGATCGTGTCCTAAATCCGCCCGAAATTGAATAAGGGTATCATGGGTACACTCTGTGTCGTGAATGTGTTTGCATGGTTTGTGTCGCATTCATTAAATGATTTCTTTATCATTTGTTTACACAAACAAAATGGGCATACGAAATGCTTAAGTATAAGCATGCTCGATCAAGCTCTTGAAATAAACACTCTTGTAATCACTTAAGTTCATAAACACAAAGCATCACATCATCAACTTGATAAAAGAAATCTTCTACAACAACATTTCACAATAGCTAATTCATGCCATCAAGTTAAGGATGCTACACACTCAACCATTTCAAGTCCAAAACGACATCAACATTATGAACATTTTCTGTATCACTTGCAATGTTTTAACTGAATTGTCCGGGTGCATTTTCAGTTGTAACTGACACCCTCATTTGATTTGTTAAAGTGAATCATTAAGTCAAGTTAGTTGTTACTTGAACATTGAATTTATCATTTGTCATTTGGGTGCATTTTCAACAGTGTTCGACACCCATTATTTTTCAGCACATTCAGTGCATCCTTAAGTGCAGTAATCACCCAAGAGTTCAAAACAATCAATTGTTAAAACAAGTTCAAGTGAGAGTGCAACAATCAATCAAACATCAATCCAGCGAGTTATACAAATCCAGCAAGTATTTAAAGCAAGCAAGTGTGAGTTCAAACAATCAAACAAACAAGTATTTCAAGTAAAAACAATCAAGCAAGCGAACATGTTCATAAAATAATCAAGTAAGAAATTATCATCAAACGAGCGTGACTTATAATCTTCAAGTAATTATCAAAACAAGCATGTGTCTACAACAAGTGCACTAAGATCAAGTGAGCATGTCAAGTAACCAAATCAAGTGCGACAATTCAACGCACAACAAGTGAGCCTATGTAAAGTTTATTACAACATTCATCAAGTTCCTTTCAGGCAAAGTGATCGTCATCAAGTGAGTGTCAAGTCAACAATTCAAGAAAGTGTTTAAAGCATCAGCAATCAACAAACAATACAAGCGAGCCTGTCATTTTAGTGATCAACTCAAGTGCGCAATTTTCAAGCACAACTTCTACAACAAGCGATCCTGCCTTCAAAGTAAGCAAGACAACATGGCGACACACATTCTATTGTCCCAAATTCTTCAGAATTTAATGTTATCATCAGCCAATGACATGGTACAAATCAACAAAACAACTCTTGCTAACATTCAAGTGCATATTCAACATGCACATGAAACAAATGAGTTCCTTCAACTAGAATCACAATTGCTGAGAATTGAGTTGCAAGAGAAGCGTGTTGCTTCCAAGTATTTTCCAGATGCAGCTGATCATTCAAACTCATTCATCCAACCGACTTCAAGTGTTGAAGTTGTTCTAGTGCAACTTTCTTCCAAACCCATCATCAAGCCATGGGAATAAATCCAAAGTAATCAAAATTGATGCGGCTTAAGATATGTTGAAGATGACGACAACTTACATATCCCTAATTATTCAAAGCCCATTCAGTTCGTCAGTGCCAGATTACTTGAACATATCACCTCAGCAAGTTCTCCGTAAGTTGTAGACAGACATCAATGCACACAAATTGAAAGTGCAGAAAAACATAAATGCATGCAAACTAAAGTTGCATACAAATCGAAATGTTCTCATTGTCAAAGAACCAGTCATCTGGAAGATCAGTGTTTTGATCTCCATCCTTGTAGCCACTGTGGCAAGTCCAATCATACATTAGAGAAATGCTACAACCAATGATAGTTAGCGAGATTGAAGATAAATTATTCATGGATTGATCCCTGGGAATGGTCATCCACAGCCAGAAGATTGTACAAGTTTTACAATCGGATTCACTCACACATATTGCAGCCAACAGTCAAATGACGATGGTACTCTCGTGCAGTTGAATGGGGGAGTACAACAGCGAAACTCTCCTAGACCAGAAGGAGGGGAGTTCAGATATATTTTGGAGAAGATTGTCTCTCCTTTCAGCTGACAAAGGGGGGAAAATATCAATGAAATTGAAAAGTGGTTGTCAGACTGAAAGTCTCGACAACATCAGTGAAGTAGCCAGTGGGCATCTTCATCAGCCAGTGGTCATTTTTCAACAGCAGTGAGCATCAACAAATTCGCTAGTGGGTGATGGACAACAAAAGCAACATTGAGTTGTTTTTCGACATCTTCGGCTAGTGGGTGATCATCATTAGCAAATACGCTAGTGGGCATTCATCAAATTGTGTCAGTGGACACCGGATGCTGTTTTCAAGAAAAGGAGAGTTGGATCCTTTTACAACTTGGCACATGATGGAGTTGTCAAGCGACATCCAGAGATGAATTAGACATGCGACTGATTCATGTTCTCTTCAGATTTGAGTTTTTTCCAGCATCGAGCTTTGGTGATTTTTCAAGCAAATGATTTTTGAGGATCGACTTGAGAACATCGAATATGGTTCCTTGTTCGTCTTGGATTTATCATTGGGAGGGAATGTTAGCCTCACTCTCTTAATAATCAATTAATAAATCCAAATATTAAATTAAATTAATAAAATTATGAGAACTCCTCAAACTAAGGAGCCTAGTTTTGGATGAGAGATTCTCTCCAACTAACTCTCCTAAATTAGTGTGTAAGTTGAGAAAATGTCCCAACCAAGTGAGTCTAAGATAGACGCACTATATTAAGACCACTTTCTCATGTATTTAAATGTATTTTTAAATTATTTGAATAAGAAAGAGAGAATTACATGAGCATGAGAGACCATGTGATGGCTCTCTTTCTTTTTCGCTAGTTTGATTTGTGTGTGTGTGTTAATTTGTTGTGCATATGGTTTTATGGCTGTATGATTCTCCTTTAGCTAACATGTAGGTTAAAGTTCAATGGTAGCATTTTTACCCTGAGGAAGCCAACTAGGAAATGGAAGAGGAGATGAAAAATACATTTCCTAAGTTGCTTCAATGAGCATGAATCCCTAGAAACATTGAGGATGGTGTCCCTTTTAAAGGGAGGGGAGATGTAATAGCCCTAGGAGATTTACTATATGATGTTTCATTTAATTATTGGTTGGAAAAATTAAAATAACTATGAAAATATGTTGATATAAATATTATTTTCAATAATATATATATATATATATATATATATATATATATATATATATATATATATATTGTATGCTAATCCTCTCAAAAATATGTTTTAAAAGGCTAACATGAGATATTAACCCTTAACTATAAAATTTTTTGTTAAAGTCAGTTATGCCTAGATGGGAAAAAACAAAATGGAAGAATAATTCCTCCTTTGATTATACTTGATCTATTGTAGGGTGCAAGAGAGAAACAAAGGGAATTGGCTAGAGATATGGACCATAATAAACTTTATATGGCTAGAGAGAAATGTCATGTGGTGGATTCTATAAAAGGAATTGTGGGAGACAAAGATAGTTACCTTTGAAAACGAATACTAGTGGGAGATAAAGATTGGCTAAACTTATAAAATTACCAAGATGGTTCTAAGGGTTTAGGAGGTGATATCTTGCAAAAATTTTGCATATTTTTTCTCCTAACAATCAGAGGGGAGCTCAAGGGGAACTAAAAAGAGAAGTTTGTTTAAGTTTGGGAAGAATCTATAAGCCTTTAGCTGGTTCCCAAAAATATTAAAATAAGTCTAACATTCATTGAGGTAGCAATTAATAGAAATTGGAATGTTACACATATATTAAAAGGGTAGAGTAGAAGTCTATTATAAACTTTATTACCTTAAAGATATATATTTATGTATGGATGAAAAGGTTATTGTTGTTGAAATTAAATGTAAAGTATCAAGAATAGAGTTATTACTAGATAATGTTTCTGCATATAATAAAAGATGCATATGTTATAGGATAAAAGTCTTTATGGTTACAATAGGAGGTGAAAATGGTGCTAGGAAAATCGTGCAAAGAATTTCTAGGTGGAAATTCGATAAATAAAAATTTAAAGACAACGCCAGGGTTTAAATAACATTAATATAAAGTATATTGTTGAAGGTAGATGTCTTGTCTACGAACTTGTATTCTAAAAATTGAGGTAAAAGAAGAGAGTTGTAAATGAGAATAAACATAAATATAATTATATTATATAATAATGTTGAGTTTGGGATGATTTATAGGTTAGTGGTGCAGGCCATGAGGTCAAATACCTCATTATTGACTCTAATTGATTTTGATTCATGTAGGAACGAAATGAAATACATATTTAACTAGAAACATAGAGCGAAAATGAAAAATGAACTTTAATTAATTAATAACAAATACTAAAAACTATTTACATTCAAAATGGAAATAAATTATCTCAGGCAATGGTAGCTTATCTCTAAGAAGAGATGTGGCAATTACATGCCTTACACCTATGTTACAATGAGGCTTCAATGGCCTTTTTATTATTTAGGAACAATGCAAAGTGCCAAAAGTTTGACGCCCCCATCGAGGTTAGTTGGTAAATGAACTTCCCGAGGTCATAACTTTGGCATACGATCCATGTTTCATATATATGATAACTCGTTAGAAATACCTATCTAAGGACTAAATTTTTTTATTGTAAATGACTTCCATAGGCTATGGGTTTTTCCATTTTCTAAAAAATATCATCTACAGCCTCAAAATGACCTTGAAATTTGAGGACCTGAAAAACAACGAAAAATAGTAAATTGTGCTAGAAATTAAGAAAATGAAAGGAAATAGTGTTGGAGGTCCAAGTGGAATAGGTGGGAAGCTACTAATATCCACTTATATGAGTCCTCCCCATTAGGGAGAAATTGTCCCCATTGCGTTGAGTGTCTCCATGAGACGGGGAAAATTTTGCTAAACTTCATCCCTGGTAAGCCACTTGCCTTAGTGTAGGAGCTGACTGGTATTGACAACCCGATATAGTTAGATCCTCTATTGGAGAGAGTTCGTAATTTGTATATCCATGATCTAATCATGTCATGGTCAATGCAATCTGGGTTGAGCTCTATTGGTGTGAGATACTCAACAACGTTTGATGTGTACAACTATGGTGGAAAGTATGATTGAATGCGATCCACATTGAACATTGGGTGTAGGCTAAGGAATGGGGGAATGCTGAGCTCGAAATCATTGTCACCCAGAGCATTGGTGATGGTGTAAGGCCCATATTAGAGTGGTCAAATATTTTAATGGGCTCCAGGAAGGTGTTCCTTTTGTAAATGAAAACCAACTTTGTCACCCACTTGAAACTTATGTGGCACCCGATGTTAATCATGCCGTTGTTTGTACTTAGCATTGGATTTATCTGATATGTCATGAAAATGATTCCAAATGTGTTTGATGCATTCAATAAACCTATGTTGATGGTGCTTGACTCGCCAAGATTCAAGGGGATCACCCCAATATGAAGTCCCAATTAGACCTCACATTGTTTGGTGTGGGAGTCCTATTCGAAATGCAACCTGATAGTCATATAATTACATATTTTCCTTCACTTTAGCTATCAGCAAGAGAGAGAAGCATGTATGTGCCTTTGAAAAATCAAGAAAGTGTGTCTGGTCAATGTGCAGTTCCAAGTGTATCGAGGTTCTTCTACAACAAAGGGAAGGAAAAGGGAGCCTCTAAGAGAGAGGTAATAGTACAACCCTAGGAGAGACACACACAAATAAGAAAAACTCACGTAACATCAAGAAGAATAGTCCACATAGATGTGACGATCGTTACAACCATTAGAAGACATTCTCAATATGATAAGCATTAAAATAATCGAAATAGTTCAACTATTTTAGTATAGATGAAAGAAAACATGAATAGTAAACATTCACAAAATAGTCTTACAAATATTCAAAATCCATGCATGAAACGTGTTTTCCATCCGCCTTCAAGTATTAATTAAATTCCCAAGATACGTGAATACAACGAGCATCACTAGCTCTAATAATGGACTGTTGAAACCACTACTTGCTCCCCAAAAGTACTAACTCTATCTCTCTGATGCCTTATGTGAGAAGGTAAGGTGAAAAGTACTTTTGACGAATAATGATGGTCTATATATAGAAAATGCGGTGATCATTCACCTCCCTTGTGACTCTTGGACTTCCCACATGATTGTTTCACTTCTCTATGACTTTTCGATTCTTACATGACTCTTCACATTCTATACATGTCTCTTAGACTTCCATTTTACAAAACATTTTCCAATATTGAATTACAAAACCACACAATGACATGGAACATGATCACTCATGACATGAAATGACATGAAAATAATGATGTGGACTTCATGATGACATGATAATATCAAGCCACACTTTGTTGTTGCTTTCTCTGTGTCTTCATGAAAGATGGAAGATGGTATTCCTCTTCATCCTCCATATGGCTTGAAGATAAGGAGTCTTCAATGTGATCTTCAATCTTCAGTTGTTGTCACAATATGATGTCCCCTTCATCTCTTTTGATTGACGAAATTATTCTCACAACTAACAGGATATCTTCTAGCAAGATCTCCTTCTCCATTTCTTTCACCATCATCCTGACATAACATGATAGAAGATCGAAGACTATAATCCACTCATGACAAGATGACATCAATCTAATAAACCCCTAGTATAATATGCTTCATGGTTATTACTTGTTGAGCTAAACTACGTGACATACTCAAAAAGGGACCCAAGGATTTCATATATGGAAAACTAAAGAATTTAAGGGCCAAGATCGAGCATTGAGCTTACGCAGTGTGCAATTCAGGCTAGTATGGACTTGTCAGTTGCGTAGTTGAGAGGCTCAAGAGGTTAAGCTAGGGGCTTGAGGACTAAGGTTTCCTGCTACGTAGCTCTAAAGAGATTGATGCCAAGGGGTTTCACAATTCCGCAATTTAGGAGCTCAAGGCTGAGGCTTGACGACTAAAATTGTGCAATGTACAATGGATACTGGCTGGAGAGAAAGGTTGTGATGTTCTGGAGCTCAAGGGTTGGGATTGAGCACTGTTATTATGTAGTGCACAGTTCTAGGAGGTAGAGACTATGCATCGTATAATTCCAAGAAACAACAACATTGAGGCTTGAGGGCTGAGATTGCACAATGAGAAATTCTTGAAGGTTGGGTGATGCTAGGTTACCCAGTCAAGAAGTTTTGGGATTTGACTGTGTGTGGGATCAGTGAGACTATAAGGAACAATGATATTATTTGAGTACGATCACACACTTATATCACTTGATTACACATCACAACTCACTCAGATACACATGATCAACATACTTTCCTCAATGCGACAATTTTGCAATGACTTACACCAAGTGTGACACCAAAGATACACTTTGCAATGATAGTGACGAAACTTGTGTGACAGTCCCTGAAAATTTGGAAATGAGTGAGACACATGTTAAAAATGGTAATTACAACTCATTAGCACAATTATCACCCCTTAAGACAAACTAAAACCACACTTATGAGATGCATGACACTTTCCTTTACTAAAATATGACACTTTGACTTCCTTACAAAGGGGACTAAAATTCTTAGAGCAAAATACACACGATGACTCACAATACTTGTGACGACAACATACAAGGTCAAAGTAGGATTTGAAATTTGGATGTGGGCTAAAATTCTGGAGGATGTTGTAGTAGTTTTAACAGCTTTGTTGCTTTATCAACTTTAAAATGAACATTTGCAAATAATGTCCTTGTGGTCGCAAGAGGCATTGGAACATCAGTGGGACACAATGGTTCAAATCCCATGCCAAGCTGAAAGGGTTTGTGGCCACTCAAACTATGGAGATCTCTCTTATAGCTATGTTACACATAGGGAAGACTTTCATCCCATTTTTGTGGATGGTTTGATTTTTTCATGCATAGTATGTGCACTATCGTTCTATTGAAAACCTTTGTCTAACCATTGATATGAGGATGGAATGTAGTGGAATTTGTGAGCTTAGTGTCCAACAAAAAGCATAGGCTTGACCAAAATGCACTAAGGAAGATACTATAACGATCTGATATAATGGTCTCTTGGATACAAAAATGTACCCACACTCGTTCAAAGAAGAGTTTGAAATGTATTTTGTTGTGATTCTCTTCTTGCAAGCCATCAATATAGCAACCATATTAGAAAATCTATCAAAGAGCACAAATACACAGTTGTTACCATGCTTGATAGAAGGAAGGACTCACATAGTCCATGGAGATGGAATCCCAAGGCTGGCCAGGAGTAGGTAGAGGAGTGTACATGCCTTGATTCTTAATAGTCGACTTGGAAATGGCACAAGAAGTGCAAGATTTGATATATTTTCCAAAATCTTGTTGAAGATTTGGTCAATAAAAATATTTAGGTAGTGCTGCCATTGCCTTCCATGAGGCAAAATTTCCTACCAAATGACAATAATGCGCCTCCCATATCATCTTGGCATTCTTTCTTGAAGGGACATAATCGTGTGTCCTGGAGGTGGAAGTATAGAACTTCATTTCGACCCATCAACATCTAGTATGTGGTGGAAAATTCTAGATGATTTTTGTAAGTTTGCAGTAATCCAGAAGTCTTCTATGCACAAGAGTCGAGGAAAGTTGTCAACGCTACAACTGGTGACTGATTGAGAAAATCTACAGCATTATTGGTGCTTCCCTTCTTGTACTTAATGTTTAGATGAAATTTTTGCAAGTATGTAGACCATTTCTGATGGCAGTTGTTCTACAACATCCCTTGTGTCTATATAAATGGAAGAGATGGATGGTGTGGATGATTGTCTCCTTCCCCAAAACATAATGTTTCCACTATTGAAAATCCTGCATGATGGAATACATATGTCTATCATAGGTGCGGTATTTTTGAATTGTATTAGAGAGTGTCTCACTGTGATAGGCCACTGGATTCCCTTGTTGTCTGAGGACTACACCAATGGTGTAATCATAGGCATCTGTCTCAATTTCAAATGGCTATTCTAGGTCCAATAATGTGATTACTGGTGCAGAGTAAAGGAAGTGCTTCAACTCACTCAACCCCTTCTATTGGGACTTAGACTAGAGAAATTTTTTTCTTTTCTCCACGCTTAGTAACTTAACCGAAAGGACAAGTGGTATGGGAGAATCCCAACATGCAACTTTGATAGAAATTGGGGTGGTCAGGGCCAACGAATCCCGAATGACTTGGATCTTAGCTGGATCCACATGCATGCCTTTCTCATCAATGATGTAACCTAGAATATTAGACCTAGTTCATGCCAAAGGTGCATTTCTTCAAGCCGGCACATAGTTTGTGTTGACTCAAGGTTTGAATGGCCTATCGAATGTGTTGAAAATGCTATTCACAACTCTTTTTGAGGATCGGGATGTCATGTAGATACAAAATGAATAATGATTTGGTGGAGGGGTGAAATATGTCATCCATCAGCCTCATGAAATTTTGGCATTTATCAACCCGAAAGACATGACCAATCACTCAAAAAAGCCCTACCTGGCTTTGAAGGTAGCCTCCTATACATCTATGGGTTCTATTGGAAACTAGTCATAGTCACACTTCAAATCAAACTTGTTGAAGTACATGGCCCCCTTGAGCCGGTCAAGAAGGTCATCAATCCATGGGATTGGATACCTATTCCTGACAATGATTTTATTTAGTTCCCGATAATAAATGCAAAGTCTTCAGTTCCCATCTTATTTCTACATGAGTACAATTGGGCTCCTTGAAGGTGAAAAACTTGGTCTGATGTTCCTTTTTCTTAGAAACTTTTGGATTTGTTGCTTGATTAGTTCATTTACCATAAAAGAGTGTCGGTATATCAACCCATTGGGAAGAGGTGATCTAGGAGTTAGATCAATCGAATGTTTGTCCTGACAATGAAAAGGTACCCATGTGGGTGAGGAGAAGATGTCCATGTATTCTTCCACAACCTTATACACATATTTTTGTTGCATGGATGTACCCTTCCTGGGGGACATGGATATGGTGAATCAGAAGGAAAAAAAATTCCCCCTTACTTTGAGAGTGAATTAGAAGGAAAGCAAATTTCCCGATTTGGGATATGATCTTATTGCATTGCTTATAAAAGATCAAAGAAACGGTGGTAAGTAGGGTTGCCTCTGATATCCTGTATAGTTTACTACACAAAGTAATAATAACAGTGTGAGGCCTTTACTCATACACAATGTGATGCTTCCACAGGTATGATTGGTATAACAATACATCACAAACTTTGAAGGGGGAAACATCACACAACACCTCATCTATGAAGGGATAGATGTTAAGGGATGGCGATGCTACCGGATGATGCGTAGATCCTGCCCTTGGTGGAGCCATCCAATGGTGTATGACTATGGGTTGGGTATTGTCGATAGGCCCAACTACTTCCTGGCCTCAAATGTGATGAGGTTATTTTGGCTCCTTCTATTGATAATGAACTGCAACAGAGAAGCCTTCACCCACATCTGTTTGTGGAAGAGACACTCCCCTTCATATGGATCTTCAAGCCCAATATTCTAGAACTTGGTGGTGGCAACAATGGCACTTGGCTTTGCATCAATAACTTTATTCCCCTTAATAGTCCCCTTATCGTGTTCTAACTTACACCATTTTCCTATCTCCTTCATCTTCATTGCACTTATATTTTCTTATAGCTTCGATGGGTTCTCCCGGGTCACCTCAGCTTAGCTCTATCCTTTGTTGTTTGGTTTGGAGGTACCTTTTCCCTCCTTCAGAATCACAAATCCAAAGTCTCACTTCTTCTGTTTATATTTCTACTCGATCTTGACAACATATCAGTGTGCGGCACGAGGTGAGGATATGTCTAGGAACTTCATCATTTATTGGATGTATTTCTGCAGACTGTCAAACTAATCCAATACCAAATGCCGTTTAGAATTCTTGATGCTCAACTTTGTGTGAAGTGTATGAAAGATATTTGTGAACTCCAACACTTCTTGGTCCCTTACCTGCCACAGTGTGGTCCATTCTATGTACATATCTTCATAGCTCCCAATAGGGTAATATTGTTCCTTGATGGTGTATCGAAAGGAATTCCAAGTGGGTGCATCTAAAAATAGTGAGGGTTCCTTCTCATCCCTCTGCTCACAGCAAGCTTCCCACCAGTGCTTGACATGGGGGCTGGCTTTTGAGAAGTGAAAAAGTAATATTTTCCCTATTCAAAATATTATGGACCAAAAAATATCCTTCTAGTATATTTAACCATTTATCTACAACATATGTGTCTATTTTGCCTTCAAATATAGGAATGACAAAGCTAACATGTACCTTGAAGGGGGAGTTGCCTCAAAAGTGACTGTTCGATGAAGATGGTTTGCTCATTGATACTCATTGAAGGATCTCAGAAAGGTTATCCATCATCTCATTTATTTGTTGTTCAAGTGCCTCTTCAAGCAACATTTTGAAAGGATCTCTTGCTCTTTCATATTTCTTTTCTTTCGCCATGGGAGGTTGTCTGGGTCTGTGAGGTCGGTCTTCCAAGGGTTGAACTAGTTCAAGTTCTAGCTCCTTATACCCCGACTTTATTGGGGACATGCATAAATAAACAGAAAAAAAACAGATCACTTTGATAACACTCATTCGGATTTATGTAGAAATGAAATGAAATACAAATTTAAATAGAAACACGGATCTACAATGAAAACTGAATGTCAATTAATTAATAACAAATACTAAAAATTGTTTACATGCAGAATAGAAATTAACTAGCTCTCGTGATGGTAGCTTATCTCTTAGAAGAGATGTGACAACTACATGTCTCTCAACTATGTTACAATGCGTCCTCAAAGGCCTTTTTATTATTGAGAAACAATGGAAAACCATAAACATCTCAAATTAACCCTAGGAGATGAAGTGAAAAACGTTTGTGGGCCTTGTTGGGGTAATTAGTCGGTACATCAACTTCTTGGGATGGTAAGGTTTGCATACAATCTTCATTTGACATGTACAATACCTCATTACAAATATCTATCCGATGACTACAATTCTTAACTATAGACCCCTGCTATAGGCTATGGGTTTTCATGTTTAAAATAATAATAATAATAATAATAAATAATTAAAAACATCATTTTGGGCCTCAAAATGGCTTTGAAAGTTCAGAGCTCGAAAAACAGCAAAAAATAATGAATTGTTCTAGAAGTTAGGAAATTGATGGGATATAGTGTTGGGGGTCCAAGTGGAATATGCGGGTGGTCACCAATATCCACTGCGATCACTAACATGCTTAGTCTCGAACAAAGGGAGGTTATGACTCGCAGAACCAGTAGTAGTCCCCCACTATAGGGGTCCACTGGGTTCTCGACTATATATATATATATATATATATATATATATATATATATATATATATATGGGGAACAAAAGGGTGAACTTATATTTATATGCAAAAAAGAAATAAAAATGCTAAACAAGCATTGTGCCAGATAAATATGAATGTGGATAGTTAAGAAAGCAAAAACTATCCAAAAATGATTCTCTATTACCGTAAGAAGCCCTTAGAACTTAGGATAAACTGGTAATTGAAAAAATATACATTATTATTCACTTAGGTAACAAGAAGATAATTCTTTCTAATAAATTAATTTTCAAAGATAATCCTTTCTTATAAATTAATTTTCAAGATTAAAACCTAAAACTCATAAAACAAAATGACAAAATAACCATATCTCAAAATACTCGAAAAAAAAAATATCCCGACCATTTACTCTATAAAACATATATATAGATGGTAAAACAACATTTTTTTGTAAACCTTCATGCCTATCTGGGCTATGAAACACCAAAACCCTAAATACAAATTACAGTAATGTCGAAGGGAAAACCCTCATGCATTGACTCTTGAAGTCTAGTAAAAGTCCTTATATATTTGTCACACCTCTGTTACTAAATACATAAATAAATTTTTTTTTATCGTAGGTCAAACCTATATCATCATTAAGCACATCGAGTTCATATTCACCTTGACATTTAACACTTTATGGCACACATTATATCTATTCGGCATTCGACCCATATGGCACATATTATAATTACGTTTTCCACATTCGTGTGCCATGTGTAAAGGTAAACTTGCGGTGTCATATGGTTGTAGGCATATATAGTTGGTTCTTTTCACGGTTTATATCAACAGTCACTTGCTATACATTTGTGTTAATGTGGCGTGGCCTGTGATGGTCCGACCACAGTACTTACAACCACCGCTGCACTATCAACTTAAAGACACCAGTCCAGAGAGGGTTAGGTGGCAGTCTCAGGCTTCTCCGGCCATGTGACAAAAAAAAGAGGGTCGTGGCCTTCATATTTGTTTGGTTTTCTATAGGGAGAAATCAACTTATGATCAAAACAAGGCCGAACTATCAACTAAATGACTGAGCGTATAAGCAATCATCACAGCACACGGAGGGTAATTGCAGAGTGTCACTATACCGCGACCTTGATGGTTTTTACTTTTAGAGATAATAAGAACCTAAGACTATCACAAAGGAAGTCAAACAAAGATTGAAGCATTGTAAAACCCATTCCAGCAAGCTTTGACATAACTCAATGCTTGCTAGGCATACCTGGGAAGAGTTTTGAAGTGGGTTAGTAACAATTTACAAGTTTATTGAAGGAAAAGATGACTATTAAGTTTAAAAATTATACCGGTGAAAAACGAAGGAGAGACGCCTCCTTCCTGTAAGTAAGCCTAGCAAACAAAAATTAATGTATGGAGGCCATATGAAGAATGGAAAGAAAAACCCTGAGGAATGCCAACGTTAAAGAGATGTCTTTAAAGAAAAGAATTCCCTCGAGAAGGTTGCCAGAGAATTCTTTCTGGAGCGGCCGGAGTGAGATACAAACTCTAGAGAAGTCAAGACCACTTTAAGGGGAAAACCATTATCTCGAAAAAGAGTTTTATAATCCCGGTCAAGCAACAATTAAAGAAAGACATGAAAGGTCTCTTATAAAGAACACTCGAATACCTAAAAGACACCAATCGTAAAGCAATGGAGAAAATGAGATTTTACTAGAACTACCGGTGAGCTAACTGGTGCCGCACCACCCACAACGGAGAGATATTTGGGAAAATTGCCCAAGTGAATCCACTATCACATTTTTAAGAACTCCCTTAGGGAAAGGGTGGAAATACATTAGGGTTTGAAACAAAAAAACAGAGCTCCATTTTGCCATAGGCACCGTAACACAATGAAACTTCGTCAGCGAGACTTGGTTGGGTAGTTACCCTAACCCTCACCTGACTAATCTCCATCATTCATTATCAAGGTGCAATCTCAATCATTGGAACCGACCACTCGTGAGGACGCCACGAGGGAGGTAAATACCTGAGCCACATTTTAACTCCAACGGACCCCGTCTAGTTGGTAGTCGGCTTGAGTATTCGCGCGTGCCAACGGAGTGTAAACAATACAAGTCCACCGACCTAATAAACAATACTTTGGCAACCGTGGAGATTAAGAGATTATTCATTGAAACCTTATATTTACATCTATACATATTGCGATGAGAAGTTAGCGTTGTAATGTAATGTAATATCATAAGAAAGATATAGTATTTTGAAGGACAAAAGCTCAAGTTTTAGGTGTTCACGCAAAGTATAGGTTATATATGGCTCCAGTTAGCAAAGATTTATATTTAATGCTATTATGTATATTTTTTTGGATAAAAAAAAAATAAAAAAATTAGTGGTTACATATGAATTTTAATCTTTATAAATATTAATTATTATAATCATCATAAGGCATATTATCAATATATAGTTATAAAAAATATCTCATTTCCTTTAATATAATAATAACAAAAATTTCATACAATAAAACTATTCCAAATAAGTAAATCTAATTATTCAATACACAAATTCATCTAAACATAAGTTGATGATATAGTTTAATACTTATCATAAACAATTCACTTATCACAACAATCTTAAGCAAATTGAACTAATACAATGTAATACTTAAAAAAAACAACGGTAGTTGTGAAGTAGCAAGTTCATGTCATTGACATTTGAATGCAAATTATGTTGCCAATGAAATTTGAATAGGTTTTTACCAAACATGAAGTTACGTTTTAAGCTCTCATTATTATCAAAGAATTGAATCACTCCCGAAATGGAAACAAGTGACATCATCGACCAACACTTGTTTCCCTAGTGTATATTTTAGAGTACATTTATGGTGGATCAGTCACCACATTCATATTCCCTATTACTATTAGATTGTTAGGTTCTGAAGAGATATTCCCACAATTCAAATTCAGCCTATTACTATTCATTCTTAAGGGGAAAGAAGTGGCCATACAACAAAAGGGTGCGTTCAACTCTTTTACAGTAATTACTAGCTTATATATATGTACTTGAGAACATCAAATTAATTAAGGTGTACACTAGAAATCATGTAATATCAAGGTTATTATCTCACTTATGTTCTGTTCCAAGAAAAGCTTAACTAAGACACGAACCATTTTGTATTACATATTACATAGTACTCTATGACCCTGCCATTTAATACTTACGAGCTCTTGATTCAGCTCTTGTCTAGCATGCGGTATCTATATATTGTTTGAGTAAAAAGTCCATTATATGTAACTGGCTAAGTAAATAGTCCTTAACTCTATGAATTCCATGTTTATTTCCATCTTCAGGTGAAACAATCTGTCACAGGGATTATGGTACTTCGCTTTGTAACTTATAATATACTGAGGTGTATTGTTTTAATCTTAGTCGTGTATGACCAAAGGCATAAGATCTCTCCCTAGTTTACAGTTAGTGAACCTTGTTCCAAAAGCCATTGAGTTCCAAACAATTACACATAGAATTATGACCTTACTATCATGGATTCAATGAATTTATCCCACTAGAATGCTACATATTAGGCTAATCGATCAGTACATGTTCTATTATGTTTAAGAAATAGATAGGTCTACATGGCTAACATGATTAGACTAATTATGATGTGCCTAGTGATAACCAAATAAAGGCTTAGCTGAATAGGATCATTATTGTCATACTAAGGCTTGTTATGCTAGTTTTGTTGTAACCATATGTAGTACGGCTAAGTAGCCTCCCACTGTAACATCTTGCTACATTTGTGATATAAGTAATCTAGAAAAGGGTATTGCATCGGTTATAGAAGCATGTAATTACTCTAGCATACCAATTAAGGAGAAGTATTGGTGCCATTGATGTCAACAGGGTCATGGTCCTACTTGTCATATGCTTATGTCAATCCGATGATGATGAGTGATGAGTGTTTAGTTGTTGCAGTGTTCATCTAGTTGGTTTTGCTGGTTGGAATTGATGTCAACTTGGTTGTGGCATGACTTAGTGGAGGTGATTTGGAGGCCGAGTAGAGATGGCTACAAGGCATGGTACGATGGATTTTCATAGGTTGAAGATGTTGCTAGAATTTTGAAGATGTTGCTGCTGCAGGAGGTTGGATTACTGCTACAGGTGTTGCATATGCTTCTATATGTGTTGGAAGGATTGGATATGTCGCAACAAGTGTTGGAGGTGGTTCTAACCGTGTTGGAGGCAATTAGATGACTTGATGTTGTTGTTTCATGTGTTGGAGATGCTTCTACAGGTTCTATAGATGTTTCTACACGTGTTGGAGGGGTTTGGATAGGTTGTCATTGTTGCTTGAGGAGATGGAGGTGTTAGTTTTGACGAGCAGTTTGGTAGACTAGATTTTTCATGTCACTAACTTGTTGCAGAAGTTTTTGGCATATGTCATCAGTTGCAAACTTATTACAGAGGCCTGGAGATGTGTTTAGGAGTTGATTAAGGTGTCCAAGAAGTTTGGTAGAGTTATGAGCTGAGGAAAGCTGACTTTGACCATGATCTGCCCCAGTCGCTTGGATGATTGGTTATGCGAGTGATTGAAAGGATTCATTCTCTTGGAGACATGCCCGTGCATGTGACTGAAGAGTTCCAATCAAGTTAGACAATGTTGTGTACGTGAATAATCTTTTTGATGAAAATTTCTTTGCATTCCTTGTGTAACTCAACTAATTTTGGTGTTATGGTGAGTATCTTGATCATAGATTTTCAGTATATGGTCAGAAAAGGTAATGGAGCTTCTAGATATTGGTTAAGCTTGATAATATTTATCAAGTAGTGGAGAAAGTGGCTTGATCAAGTAAATGAGTTGAATCTGGATCAAACCAATCATATGAAATCAATTTGTGGAGCTCAATAGTTCTTGCTAATTATTGATTTGAACACCTCAATTCATCTACATATTGGGGGAAGCTCAATGAAAGTATCATTGATTCTCTTGATGTGTTAAGTGAGTGTGAGAATGGAGAAGAGTGTGTAAGGTATGTGAATTGTATTGTATAATTTCTTAAGAAATTTATAGATGTCGTTGCAAATAGAAGAATATGTTTCAGCCATATTGTTTGTGTAATAACTGAGAAGGTGAAGTGTGGATTGGTGGAAATGTGTGGATATATTGTGTTACAGTTTGTGGTGTATTTGGAGATTGGAGATTTGGTTTTTCATTGTGTGCTTTGATGATATGTTGTTGTATTGCTAACCTTGAGAAGCTCTGGATACCAGTCCGAAATATTTTGAAATGAGAACCATATAAATGAGTGGAGTTGGAGGAATCCAGTTAAATAAATATAAGTGAGAATTTTTTTCAATCTAATGGTGGTTGGATATTTCGGCAGAAATTATGCAAGGGTCATTGGTCATGGTGGCTTCCAGTAGATCAGAGTCTATATATTTGATTTATATTTCAGGAGTAATATAGCGAGGATCGTTGATCATGGTGGCCTTCAGCAGATAGTAGTCTGAAGATCTGCATGACAAAGATTCTCCATTTGAAAGTAGCCATTTGAATCTCTATGTAAATAATTTTTGGACATAATAAAATATTTGAGTAGCGTAACAACAACAGGTGGTTTTTTCCCATTGGGATGGTTTTACACCATACATACTTGTGTTCTATGTGTTGAATGGTTTTCATGTTTCATGTTAATTTTTTATGCTCTGATTTCTATTTATGTGTTTTAGTTTAAGCATGGTTAAAGATTAATAGTGTGGAGAAAAATCTATAAGTTCCTTCACTACTAATTCACCCCCTATTTGGTCAATTTACAGTGTCCTAAATTGCTATATTAATTTTCAATCCGGGAGTCGTAAATTGTTGAAGCGTGGCACACTATATGTGCAAGATAACCTATTTCTTACTTTTTGTCATTTTTTATTTTTTTATTTTGTTTTGGGGGTTTTTATCTTTGTTTATCTCCTAATGTGAAATGGAAAATCTATCCCTGAGTTTTAAGATTACTCTAAAAGACAAGTATGGATATAAAATTTTCAAGGCAATTATTTCCTTTATAATGATTTCCAAAACTTCAAACTTCAGAGGGTCTTAGAACATACTAATGATGAAATTAATTCCTAAAAGAAAATGAAAATGTGCCACTATTCTAATCAAACAAACAGTGAACTATTGATCATGAAACCATTATCCCTGTTGTTGTCTAAATACAAAAGAAATGAATTAAGCTACTGCACTCAAAGAAATCCAAAAATTGCAAGTAAAGTAAAACTAAAATCAAAATACATTAATTCATAGTCTGACCCCTCGCCAGTTAGTCCAGTTGTGTATTTCAGAGGTAATCATCAACAACTTGAGCAATCTGATATCTAATTGCAGAAAAGTAAAACTAAAATCAAATCACATCAATTCATAGTCTGATCGCTCGCTAGTTAGTCCAGCTATGGCTTTCAGAGATAATCATCAAAAACTTGAGCAATTTGATATCTAATTGCAGAAAAGGAAAACTAAAATCAAATCACATCAATTCATAGTCTGACCCCTCACCAGTTAGTCCAGCTATGGCTTTCGGAGGTAATCATCAATGATATGAGTAAGTTGATTTCTAAACTAACTAGTAAAGCCAATGAACAAGACTGAAATAAACAAATCAGAACTAGAATTAAAAGTTAGGAAAAGCAGGTCAGCAAAAAGACTGATTCCATGTCACTAGTTTTTGCAAAAGGGAATGTATGAAGATGCCCGGGCCTACTGTAATCTGGAACATACACACTGATCAACGTTAACATAAATGTACAAAGCATGTAAAATTATGAACAAGAATGAAGTGTTAGTACCATAGTAAATGAAATATACATAAGTGAATAACTATGGCATATTTGCAATAAACATAAAGAAACACAACATGGCATTGTACAGCAATAAGAAACTAAACCTTTGTGTGTGCAAGGGCCCTCTGCAAAACCTCAGGCAATAGCTATCAATCAAGAATTACACTTCACGCAATCACGTAGAAATAGAGTCTTCTCATATATTTCAAAACACAGTCACAACAATGAAACTAGTGTCACGGCACAGTGGGATTTTTTATCAGCAAAATTATATTCAAAAGACTAACTCCTATGCATATAGAAACACATTATTTATAAAAAAAGTTACATAACTATTTTCCTGCAAACTACGCTGATAGAGGACACGTAAACGACAACGTCCATGGATTTAGCATCATGGCTGCCGAGATTATGCAATCTATTGAAAACAGCTTGTTGGATTCACATCGTGGGTAGCCTACAGGTGTCAGTGTGCCTCTAGAGATCTAGAAATGGCCACAAAAATCTTTCACGTGCTTGGAAACGGAGTCCTGTTGCTGTAGGACTCTTCTGTTTGACCACCACTTGACCACTATTGACCACGGCCTCCCCTGATGAATCCGACTGAGCCAATAGGACTCGGTCCATGTCCAAGTCATTTCCAACTTTCCCATGTGGCTCGCTTTGCCTGAGGACACTTGCAATGTAGACTTTAACAAAAGCAGCTGCGGGCAGTGACAGGATTCCGCAGCTCTATGAGCAAAAATCTAGTTCAAACAACAGACACAAAACATATTTAAGAAAACCCACTTTAATTTCTCTTTTATGATTAATATGCAATGATGTTGATAGCCTGGGAGGTCTAGGTGAATGGAAAGATTCTAGGAAAGTGTATAGGAAAGATGCAAGTTCAAGGCTCAACATAACCCCACTGTGAAGGTGTTGCATGTCCCCATGCAACCAAAATTTTGACCATCTTCTCTTCAATCCATATGCTCTAAGACCTCCGCCAGCACATCCAACCCTCTTCTCCTCTTCCTTGGTACTGCTAATATCCTAGGCTTCCTCATCAAACATCTGAATTTGAGGTTGATAAGTGCTTTACTCAACCTCCTGCACTTCTTCTTCAATTTCCTATTCTTTTTCTGCCACAGCCCAAAATGTAACATGGTGTTGTCATGAATGATCTTGTCCAATCTGCTTTGTTCCCTTAATGTTTCATTTTCATTTTTAATCTATCTATTTAAGAACTCCAATTCGAAAGCTTCTTATTTCAATGATTGGACTAGAGCTTCTTGTGTTGTGTGAGGCTGAGTGGAGGAAGTGCTTGGACCTGTGGATATCTTTTACAAGGATTCTATATAATCATACATCTCTTACTGATTCAGGTCTATCTCGGGCATAGTTTTCCTTGGGCTGACCCCAAAATCTTGTTGAGAAGGAATGATCTGCAAATCTGGCCGAGAATGACTATTAAAATCTGGCTGAGAAATAAGAGGATGATGTGGGCACGACCATGAGAGGTTGCTGGAGGTTGCTCTGGTGTTTCTTCTCCCAAGTCAATAAAGTGGGGCCCTTTGGTTTGCACTATCCTTAATTTTTCCTTAAGACAGGAGCTTCTCCTTACATGTTGCGGACTAGTGTCTTTTTCCTCCCTACTCTGTTTTTCTTTTCCTTTCTTCTTGGCTGCAGCTGATTGTTCCTGAAGATAAGCTAGTCTTTCAGACAGTGTTTGGTCTTCTTTTTGGGAAGGATCTGGGGCTTGATATACAGCTTCTATGTTTCTTTTCCCTTTTGGTTTTCTTTGCTCCTTATCCTTAGTTCTTTCCAGCCTCTCTTCTTGATTAATTTCTCTAGTTATGCTAGTAGGAGGGGCTTGCATTCTCACACTTGTCTTCTTCCTTCTGCTCTTCCTGGCTGAACTATTCTCTGGTGTTTCAGGGGGATCTTGGAAAAAATTTCTAACCAAAAATTGTTCCCAGGTGTCCTTCTTTTCCTTCAATTATTTTTCTATCAGAATTTTCACAAGGCCGTGATGATACAAATGGGGTTCTACGTCCTCCAAATTCTTTTGGACGATGGTGGACATTTTCTTCAGGCTATTTAACAAGAAGTAGGGAAAATTGAGGGTTTGGTTTTCTAAGAAATTCATCAACAACTAGGTGTGATACATATACATTGATCCAAAACGTCCCTCACAGGTAATGAACTTTTGAATAATCAACAATAGACTGGCCCACTTCTCTTCTAAAGCATGGACAGGGATTCCTCGTTTAAAAATAGTTACATCCATACCTGGGTTTCGTAGGATAACCCTCCAAGCCTTCTCATCAAAGCTCTTGTTCTTGAACCAACATTCTCCCTCCTGCGGAAGTTTTATAGCGACTCCTATAGATGCCTCGGTGACTGTAAACTTGAGGTCTCCAACTTCCACCTCCAACTTCCTTGTTGTAGCCCTTGAATTTTTGAATAAATCGTAGCCACCTTGCCTTCTTCAGTATGTTTTTCACTTGCAGGTACCCTTCCATAAACTTGGGCCCTTCTGATTTTTCCCTCAACAACAGACCCATCCTTCCTTCCGTCTTAAAATTCGTCTACGTGAGTAATGGTTTTAGCAAATATGAGACGGCTGGGTTAACGGTGGTGAACAGGGTTTATGGATAAGAAAACAGTCACTGTAAATGGAAAACAGAGAATAGGTAGTGGGAGTGAATTCACGGAAATGGACCAGAGGCTTACATGAACAAGGTGGAAATGCAACCATGGCTTCAATAAGATAATAGGGAAGTAAAGTGAACCCAATAGAATTTTAAATTGAATGGCTGCGAAGTAGATGTAAACACACTTATGAAATGGCTGCGAAATTTGTGCGGCGAAGAGGAGTCGTGATCAAATCGACCACATCCTCATGATTACAAGTGGAGTGTCAAGGTACAGCCAACACAAATTAAATCTAAGGGCTGATCATGAGGTTGTTTGAGAAATAAATGCATGGTTCATGGAGGAATTGTAGGTCGTGGAACGGTAATGAGGTTATCAATTCCAGTCATTGCATATAGTGGAGCTATGTTTTTATAACTATGTAAAAATGTGCTTTGAATGCTATTTGAAATAAATTTCTACTCATACCTTGGAATTCTTTCCACTTTTTGTCCACTAATCTTTGATCAGCTGCTCCTTGTTGATGCTTTTAAGTGCCTCATGTCTTCATAATATGTCATCAGTCATAACTGCATTTGATTTTTATTATTTTTAACTATCAGCTGACTGCTAATGTTAAATAACAGGGTGCTAGCTGCAAAAACAACAACTAGATACGGAATCAGTTTGCAGCTGCGGAAATTGGTACAATGGCCACATGACTGAATGGAAATGGATATATGAGAAAACTGTTCATGAAAATACTTTTATTGGTGAGATGAAATGAAATGAGATGAGATGAAATGGGTGGAGTAGAATGAAACGCACTGAAGTGGAGTGGAATGAGGTGAAATGAAGTGAAGTGAGATGGAATGAAACTATGGATAATGAGAGGAGAATTTTTTGGAAAATACAGGGCATCAGGAGTTCCTGATTTTCGCCCTGTATTTTCTGTATAAGACTGCCAATCAGTGATTGGTTTTCAGGCTTATACACATTTTTTTTTCTTCGTAGAAACAGAAAGGAACAAAGGCTAGGCTAGTGGAGAAGAAGAATTCTTCTTCACCAGCCTTATTGCAGAACTATCTTGAAAGATTTTGACAAATTCCTCCTTTGAGAGTGGCTTATGGTAGATCTTTATTCGGTGACCATTCACAATAAGAGGAGTTTGAAATTCATCAATGGTTTTGATTCTTACTGCTCCATTGCTAAAGACTTTGTCAATCTCATATGGCCCAAGCCAATGAGTCTGAAATTTACCTTGGAAGTCTTTAAACTTGGAATCAAATAGCAATGCCCAGTCTCCTTCTTGAAACTTTTTCTCCTTGATGTATTTGTCATGCCACTTAGCTCTTTGATATTGAACTAGATCAGTTCTTAGGATTGCCTCTTGTCTGATCTCATCTAGCTCATTCAACTGCTCCATTCTATTCTTTTGGGCTTCTAATAGATCCATCCCCAACTGAACTACCATCTTGAAAGTTTTGACTTGGAACTCAATGGGGAGAAGGACTTCTTTCCCATAAACAATTTCATAGGGAGAATGTCATGTTGTATTTCTCCATGTAGTTTTGTAGGCCCACAAGGCTTCAGGAAGCCTTTCTGCCCAATCTCTTCTGTGTAGATGAATAGTTTTGGTGATGATGCCTTCAATAACTTTGTTTGTAGACACCACTTGACCATTTTCTTGCAGATGGTAAGGAGCATATTTTCTATGCTTAATCTTGTATTCTTTCATCAGCTTCTCCACCAGGTTGGATGTGAATTCACTTCCCTGATTTATCACAATTTCTCTTGGAACACCAAAAAGAGTAAAAATGTCCTCATAAAGAAAACTAACAACTGAATTTTCAGTAGCAGAAAATAATGCTTTGGCTTCTACCCATTTAGTGACATAATCAGTACATACCAATATATACTTTTTTTGTTTAGATGGTGGGTTAATAGGTCCAATGAAATCTAAAGCCCATTTTTCAAAGGGTTCGATGAGTACCTGTGACTGCAATGGCATTTCATTTGAAAGGGTAGGTTTCCCTACTCTTTGGCAGCTGTCACACCTTTTGACATACTGTTTTGCATCTTTGAAAAGGGATGGCCAATAATATCCCAAAGAGAGGATTTTATAGGCTGTCCTTTTTCAACAAAGTGTCCACCACGTGGTTCATCATGACATGCTTTAAGGATATGTTGAGGGCCCTGAAATCGGGTCAACAACAAGGGGGATACCCACCTGGTTCGGAACCTGGTTGGCGGCTCCTTTCCCGTTTGGTGTAGCGAGTCCGACTAGGGATAATGGGACCAGCTTCCCAATTTAAAGGATGTGTGTGTGTGTGTAGATTTTGATGATGCTAATCTAGAGGTAATTTTAAGCTAATTTAATTCTAAACTCTAAACTGACTCTATGCTACTGTAATCTAACAAAAAAAACACATCTAATCTATACTAACCCGGGGTAGAATTCTTTCATCATGCGATCTAAAAAGATTTCATACAATAACTGGTAATAAAGATCATTCAACTATCATAAGAATATAAATCAATTAAGATAAACCATTCTGCATAAGAAGTTAGGCAAAACAGTTGTGAACAGCATATCGCATGATAAGTTATTCATATGTCAAGCACAAATAAATGATTCCACCGTACAGAAGTGCCAAATGGTAACCCAGACATTCATACATCAACATATAAACAACTCAGCTGTATATCACTCTAAGAATATGAGCAGAAATTAATCAAGAGATAAAAGTACCATTTATGACTGATTTCACTCACAAACTTCAAGCAATAACGATTTATCTCTACTTACTTCTAACATCTACTAAGAGTACAGAAGTGCAACATCAGTAGCAGACATTAAAATGCAAACATAAATAAATCTCGATCCATCCATTCATCAAAAACCCCCTCCGAGGGTACAAAAGTTCATGTTCTGAGGACAAGTTTTTTGACAAATTTCCGGACCCTTCTCCAAATGCCATGAGAAGGGTTAAATACTACTAACTAACTAATCTTAATTACACAAATTTAGGAAACGGCTTCAAATGACTGCCCTTTTACTAAAACCAATTTATTTCTAAAAATTTAATCTAATTTCTAACCGTTTCTGTATCTGCTCCTTAGTGTTGTAAGCAATGCAAGGTTCGCCTGGAAAGAGTCGGCTGGTTGTCTTTTCCTTTTGCTCGAGCGATAAAAGTAGAAATAACAAAAGCTGGCACCTCTTTCTGACAAACTAGAAGATATTTTTGAAAATCTTCCTCTGGCTGGGTGTATTTGCTGTGTGTATACTTAGTATAACCCAGATTTCTTTCAAACTGATTGTGTTGTTGCTTCGGTTTCCGGCCGTGCGAATGACTCAATGAGTTAGGGATTTCGTTGCCTGAAAAATCTTCCGTATTGAAAATTGCTTCCGTTCTTTGTTCCAGGCTTTTCTGGAGCGTCCTCCCTCTTTAGCGTTTTTCTTTTTGCTCTATTCAGTCTGAGCTTCAGGATCTTTTGCAAACATGCTGCTTTTGTGCGCCTTTGACTCTGAGTCTTGGATAGTCTATTTTCATCAGTGTCTGTGGAGTGATACTCTGGAATCCGCGGCTCTGCTGCATGCGGCATCCATTTGCGAAGGCATCTCCTCTCTGTTCTTCAAGTATTGGCGCTTTCCCCTTTTCCTTAGATGTTTCCTGCATATAGATTTATATTAGTTGCTGCCTTACAGTTTACGCAAAGGAAAAGAGAAATGACGAAAAGATTGACATGAAAGCTTTAAGTTCTAATGAATGCATAATCATGACACTCATAATGACTTGACTCTTCGAAAAACGCAACACGATCATCTTTGGATACTCAGGCGTGCAATCATTAATTTCCCTTAAGGTGCGCGCTCAAATTTTGGGTTAACAGGTCATGCCGAGGAAACTTTGCGATGAGTGGTTTCTGCGATTCGCATCGCAGCAATTAATAGTCTCATTCATCGCAGATCGCAAGATCGCAGTTTGTAAGATCGCAGATCGCAAATCGCAAGATCGCATTTTTCATTTGATCACTGTGTGCTGCTTATGCGACGTTGCGATACGCGACGTCGCATATCGGCCATCGGCGATTCCTTAGGTTTTCTTTTAAGGGCGCTTTCAAAATATGCGATGCGATGAATGTCGCATCGCTTCATTGCAGCTTATTTATGCGCATAGGAAAACGCTTCACTCTCTCTTTGCGATGCGATATAGCTTTTAGGGAGTTAAATACAAAAATTTTGACAAAAATATTTTTGGGATTTTTTGTTAAGGGTCCCCCTTTGCTTGATGTTATTGCTAATACCAAACAAAGAGGGGGGTTTTTGGTGACCACAACAATGGCGATTCATTGTGAAGAACGAGTTATCTCTGCTTTTCTATTGACATTTCCATTTCCGAAACAGAAAAATTTTCATATGTCTAAATTTTGTTATGGACAGATAGAGTAGATTACCCCTTATCCTGTCAATGATACTTTGTCTCAACCTTTAATTTTCTTTTTTTATTTGTCTGCTTCCTTAGGCTTAGTTCTTGCATTCATACCAGACATTACTCGGTCCTTTTTAAAGATAAAATAAGGTCTTCTCTACGTACTGGCTTTAAAATATGCTCATTTGTCGTAGGTAGAGCCTCTGCTGCCCGCAAGCGTCCATAGCCTCGACAGGGTTACCATGTTATCCAGCAATGATCCTTTTTCCTGCTTGAGGTTATTTACAACATTTCAGAGAAAAATCCTTTTTGACAGTTTTTCCTTTTTTATTCTCTAAATAACAATGTCTTGGTTTGGTGGCCAAATTATGACACAGTCATTCACTTGATTTACACTTTTGCTGAACAAGTTGGCTCGTGATGAGACCCCTTGTCTTTTGATTGCAACAATCTTGAGTCGTTGCCCTGTTTTGATAGACAGTATTGGCAAAGTCAGCAAGTTATAATATCTGTGATCATGATAAGCCGGCTCGTGATGAGACCTCTTATTCTTTGAGATATAGTGTTTTCTCGGATTGTTTCTCTGAATGCTGCGATTTCCTTTTGCAGGGAGGAAGTCATTGTTTTTCCTTAAGAAAGCTCTGGACGACAATAATAGAGTTTGAAAACAATAGCTTTACAGAGAATATTTATTTTATTATTGATGATACCTTTCATTGTGCTGACATAAAACAATTTTTTACCAAAGGTTGCTTTCATCAAAGTTTTGAGGGGTTGAAACTAATATCAAATTCAGGTTAAAGTTAACTGTATTTGTCAATAATAAAAATCAGATTTTTCGAAAAAATTTTCTATTTGTACAAGTGAAATCAAAATCTAATAGAGAGTTGGTGTGCTATTTCATGAATCCTTTTCAATGATTGTTTACAACCGGTTTTATTTATAAGAAAGAGAAAAAACAAACTAAAATAAAAACAAACTAAAACTATCCTACAAAAATAGAAGAATGATCTTCTATGGAAAATGTTGGAAATAATACTGAGAGGGGGGGTGAATCAGTATTATCAGATTAATCAAACTTTTCAAATGCCCAAAACATATACGCTACTTCAGTTAAGTGAACCAGCGTGTACACGCTACTGTGACGAAGTAAAACAGCGTATAAGCAGAAAACTCACAATTTAGTTGGCTTATTCTTCAATTAAGTGCATCAGGACATTATTCATCATATTAACAGTAAACATGTGCAGTATAACAGAACAGATAAAAAGCCACACACATGAACACCAAGATATAAGGTGGAAACCCAATGTGGGTGAAAACCACCTGCTGCAAGTTGTCTCTATCTTTCTTAATATGAAACTTCAGTTTACAATCTTTTGTACTGGTGCAGCCTTATACCAGTACGCAGGCTACAACCTGCAGAAGGCTTCAACCTTCTCTCGTTCTCCAAACTTCCTTGGAAGGGAGCTCCAACCCCCTTTTGCTTTTGTATTAGCCAAGATACTAGTACGTAGGTGCTGACCTACAATCTTCCTTCTTCCAGGTATCACTTTTCATACATTTTCAGACTTGGATATTCCTGAAGCACAACATTACAATCTGAAGACCACAATTCATTCAATTTTCACAACAGATCATTGAAGCATAAAACAACCAACTTTGAATCACTGAACCACTGAACCCTGTCAATCACCAGTTACCAGAACACAGAGCAGACTACAGAACTCTGTAATAACAGTCAGATCCCACTGTAAACCCAAATCAAGCTTCAAAAGATATACGCTACTTTAATGAGCAGAAACCGCGTATACACGCGTTTTTACCGAAGCCAACCTGCGTACAGATCTAAAAATAAACTTTCTCAACTTGCAGCTGTACCAGATATTAGTTAGACTCAGAACGTAACATTGCGACAATATGCAGATCTAGAAATACGCATAATCAACCATAACATGATAGTGCATTTCAAACCATTTGATCCCGATCTCTCCTTAGATCTAGTTCTCCATCAACCGATGAGATCTCTCCTTAGCTCAGATCAACCAACTCAGAACCTGCATATCAGATCTCTTTCTCTCTTAGATATTCATGCCTTGTCGAAAGATGATGTTTGCCTAATGATCTTCTTCTCCTTATATAGCCTTAGGCCTTTCTCAATACCAAGAGCCAAAACCATAGTAACACAATACCATCAACTTTAAAAATAGGGATCGACACGCCCGTCGAGACATAATGGTCCGAAATCATAGGCACAACTTCCAAGGTCTAACCACCATGAACCAAAGGAACCTTTCCACATACACGCGCTTTTTCTGAATCGAACTTGCGTGTACACGCGACTTGGGCTTAACGAAACAGCGTGTATGAGCTTTCTTGCCATGCTGTACTGAGATCTGTCTTCTGATTAAGTTGCCATCACCTGTACTAACCTTTGAGCACCTGTACCATCCACTGAGTGAGTTGCCATCAAGGACAACACTTGAACCATAATGCCAACAATCTCCCCCTTTGGACTTGATGGCAACCACCACACCAAGTCACTCTCCCCCTTTGACATCAAGGGCAAAGGGAGGACCAAGATATTCTCTTCCTTGGTAATCCTTCTGCTGTCCATACTGCTGTCCATACTCCCCCTGAGTACATGCTGAAATCTCCAAGTGTGCTCCCCCTTTGTGAATGCCAAAGAGTACCAATCTATCCATCCTGCTCTCCAAGTGCTGTTCATGCTCCCCTTGACTATAGGCAAGATCTGCAAAAGATGTTCTTCAAGAAGAACATGACTCTATACATCATAAAAGACCTTCCTATCACCAAAGACTCATACATACATCCATTTCTCAACTAAGTGAGGATATACAAAAAAAATGACTCATCCACCCAACCAAGTGGGGATACATCAATATTGACTCATCCACCTAACCATGATAATACATGAACATTTCATCATTCATCCCAGGCATAGTGGGGAAACCAACAAAGGCCGTTACATGACCTTGACACCATAAAAGAGACAAGAGAGATACATGACATAGAGACAACAGATCTAGACCAAGACTTAGGAAAGACACCAGCAGCATCGGATAAACATCTTGTTAGATCAGCAACTAGAATTTCTTTCTGAGCTCCTTCAAAACATCTGAATGCCAACAATGCTTTATGAGACTTTTGAGCTGCTCCCCCTGAACCTGTGCCTGTTGCACTCCCTGAAACTGTGCCTGAATAATTCTGACATTCCTATTGCTGTTCAGAACTTCAGAGTCTTCCTTTGCTGTTCAGAACTTCATATACGCGTTTTATCCTGTATAAAACAGCGTATGTACGCGGATATTATTTCTGCAACAAGCGTCCAGCATACACGCGATTTACTCACCATGAATCCGCGTGTATACGCTCATATCCCTTCCGTAACCTGCGTATACCAACTTTTCTGTAGAACAAGCAAATTTCAACAACAGGATGAAGCATCAACTACTCCCAGCTTTTGTCTGAGATATTCAAAAGTTTCCCTGGGCAGTGGTTTTGTGAGAATATCAGCAACTTGCTCCTTAGAAGGAACATACTCCAATTTGACCTTCTGCTCAAGCACTTGTTCCCGAAGAAAATGGTACTTGATTGGTATGTGCTTGGTCTTTGAGTGCATGACTGGATTCTTTGAAATGCTGATTGCACTTGTATTATCACATAAGATAGAGACAGGTGGAGTGCAAGTGATTTGAAAGTCCTGCAAGGTCTGCATCATCCAAAGAAGTTGTGTGCAACAAGATGCTGCAGCCACATATTCTGCTTCAGCTGTAGATAAGGCAATCGAACTTTGCTTCTTGCTGAACCAAGACACTAATCTGGAACCCATGAAGAAAGCACCTCCACTTGTGCTTTTCCTATCATCCACACTTCCAGCCCAATCTGCATCTGTGTAAGCATGAAGAGTGAGATCTGTATTTCTAGGATACCATAAGCCATAGTTTTGGGTCCCTTGAAGATATTTGAAGATTCTTTTGACTGCCTGAAGATGGGTTTCCTTTGGGTTGGCTTGAAATCTTCCAACCATCCCTACTGCATGAGTAATATCTGGTCGAGTACCTGCCAAATAAAGCAAACTCCCAATCATGGATCTATAAGTGGGTTGGTGAACTGCTGCTGATTCATCATTTGCACTGAGGCTGCATCCTGTAACCATGGGTGTACATACTGGTTTTGACTCTTCCATGCCATACTTCTTCAAGATCTGCTTGAGGTATTTGGTTTGAGACAAGAAGATACCTCCTTCATTTTGTTGGATTTGCAATCCAAGAAAATATGTCAATTCTCCAAGAAGTGACATTTCGAACTCTTTCTGCATAACCAAGGCAAAATTTTGACTCATAGTTTCTTCATTGCTGCCAAAAATAATATCATCTACATAAACAACAAGAATTAGCAATTTGTTATTTTCAACTTTTATATAGAGATTGCTATCTGCTGATCCTTTTGAAAAGCCTTGTTGGTGAAGATATTTGTCCAATCGATAGTACCAAGCCCTTGGGGCTTGTTTGAGCCCATAGAGAGCCTTTTTCAATCTGCATACAAGGTTTGGATCATTCCCAAGAATGAACCCATCTGGCTGCTCAATATATACTTCTTCTTCTAAGTCTCCATTCAGGAAGGCTGATTTCACGTCCATTTGAAATACCTTGAAGTTTTGAAAGCTTGAGAGAGCAAGGAACATTCGGATGGCCTCTAGTCTTGCCACAGGAGCAAAGGTCTCTTCAAAATCTATTCCTTCTTGCTGTGCATACCCTTTACAAACAAGTCTGGCCTTGTTTCTAATTACTTCTCCATTTTCATTTAACTTATTCTTGAAGACCCATTTTGTTCCTATTACATTCTTATCTTTTGGTCTAGGAACCAATTCCCAAGTGTTGTTCCTTTCGATTTGCTCAAGTTCTTCATCCATTGCTTTGACCCAACATTCATCTTTGCATGCTTCTTTCACATTTTGTGGTTCAATGGAGGAGAGTAGAGCCAAGTAGCTTGAAGCTTCTGCAAGTGTCCTTCTTGTTTGTACTCCTGCTTCTTTCTGCCCCACAATCTGAGTTTCTGGATGATTCTTTTGGACATATCTGGATGGAGTCTTTTCTTCTATTGCAGATACTTTAGATTCAAACTTGGGGGATAAAGATCTTAGAACCTTTTGAACTACTATAGTTTCTCTTATTTCTTCACCCAAGTTTTTCATACAATTAACAATCTCATCTACCCGGAGAAAATAATTAGCCACACTTTCATCATTATACATCCTGAGAGTCTCATATTGAATCCTGAGTGTTTGAAGTTTAGCTTCCTTTACCTGTTCATCTCCTTCATAGCTAGTGATCATTTTGTCCCATATTTCTTTTGCTGATTTGAAGTGCATGACCTTCATGAATTCTGTTTGAGATATACTTCCTAATAGGGTAGCGACTGCTTTTGCATTTGTTTCATATGCCTTTTTTCCATCTGGATCTGTAGGAGTAGCTGAAGGAAAAGCATAGCCTTTTTCTACAATGTCCCAAACTTCTGTACCAAGAGATTGAAGATATGCAGTAACTCTTACCTTCCAATAATTGAAATTTGTTCCATCAAAAACCGGTGGCCTGATTGATGCTTCTTTCTCGTAGTTGCTCATGATGAATGATCTTCCTTCAAGCGATCAAGCTTCTCTGAAGGACCTGCTCTGATACCAATTGTTGGAAATAATACTGAGAGGGGGGGTGAATCAGTATTATCAGATTAATCAAACTTTTCAAATGCCCAAAACATATACGCTACTTCAGTTAAGTGAACCAGCGTGTACACGCTACTGTGACGAAGTAAAACAGCGTATAAGCAGAAAACTCACAATTTAGTTGGCTTATTCTTCAATTAAGTGCATCAGGACATTATTCATCATATTAACAGTAAACATGTGCAGTATAACAGAACAGATAAAAAGCCACACACATGAACACCAAGATATAAGGTGGAAACCCAATGTGGGTGAAAACCACCTGCTGCAAGTTGTCTCTATCTTTCTTAATATGAAACTTCAGTTTACAATCTTTTGTACTGGTGCAGCCTTATACCAGTACGCAGGCTACAACCTGCAGAAGGCTTCAACCTTCTCTCGTTCTCCAAACTTCCTTGGAAGGGAGCTCCAACCCCCTTTTGCTTTTGTATTAGCCAAGATACTAGTACGTAGGTGCTGACCTACAATCTTCCTTCTTCCAGGTATCACTTTTCATACATTTTCAGACTTGGATATTCCTGAAGCACAACATTACAATCTGAAGACCACAATTCATTCAATTTTCACAACAGATCATTGAAGCATAAAACAACCAACTTTGAATCACTGAACCACTGAACCCTGTCAATCACCAGTTACCAGAACACAGAGCAGACTACAGAACTCTGTAATAACAGTCAGATCCCACTGTAAACCCAAATCAAGCTTCAAAAGATATACGCTACTTTAATGAGCAGAAACCGCGTATACACGCGTTTTTACCGAAGCCAACCTGCGTACAGATCTAAAAATAAACTTTCTCAACTTGCAGCTGTACCAGATATTAGTTAGACTCAGAACGTAACATTGCGACAATATGCAGATCTAGAAATACGCATAATCAACCATAACATGATAGTGCATTTCAAACCATTTGATCCCGATCTCTCCTTAGATCTAGTTCTCCATCAACCGATGAGATCTCTCCTTAGCTCAGATCAACCAACTCAGAACCTGCATATCAGATCTCTTTCTCTCTTAGATATTCATGCCTTGTCGAAAGATGATGTTTGCCTAATGATCTTCTTCTCCTTATATAGCCTTAGGCCTTTCTCAATACCAAGAGCCAAAACCATAGTAACACAATACCATCAACTTTAAAACTAGGGATCGACACGCCCGTCGAGACATAATGGTCCGAAATCATAGGCACAACTTCCAAGGTCTAACCACCATGAACCAAAGGAACCTTTCCACATACACGCGCTTTTTCTGAATCGAACTTGCGTGTACACGCGACTTGGGCTTAACGAAACAGCGTGTATGAGCTTTCTTGCCATGCTGTACTGAGATCTGTCTTCTGATTAAGTTGCCATCACCTGTACTAACCTTTGAGCACCTGTACCATCCACTGAGTGAGTTGCCATCAAGGACAACACTTGAACCATAATGCCAACAGAAAATACATTTTAAGAATCTGTCCATTCACAGGCAAAGAATCTCTTCTACCTGCCAAATCCTGCAACACAAACGTCGATGGGCCTATGACTTCTACAATCTGAAAAGGATCAAGCCACAGCTTCTGAAATTTCGTATGCTTGCCCTTTTCTTCATGAGCCTTATCCCATTTCAAAACTAAATCTCCCATCTGAAAGCTTTTTCTGGTCATTATGCTTGAGTCAAAAGAGGATTTTATTAGCGCTTGGTGGTGAGCATGGGTTTTCTTAGCTTTTTCTCATCATTCTTCTAGTTTGATTATCTCCATTTGTATCAATTGTAAAGAGGAAGTAGATACTTCATCGATGTGTTGTACTAAAGACAAAGAGGGAATGACTAAGTGAGTAGGAAGAACCACTTCTTTCCCATAAACTAAATTAAAGGGAGAAGTGCCGATCGAAGCTTTCTTCGTAATTCTATCTGCCCATAAAGCATTTACCAGCGCTTTGTGCCAATTCTTTTGGTTTTGGTTGACTGTTCTTTTAATAATCCTGATTAGGTTTTTGTTTGTTGATTCAGCCAACCCATTACCTTGCGGATAGTAGTTGGCGGAATACTTCAGTTTGAACCCTCTTTTAAGTGCAAACTCAGTCATTGTATTTCCAGAAAAGTATGATGCATTATCAAACATTAAGGCCGTTGGCAATCCAAACCTAGTGATGATAAATTGATCTATGAATTCAATAATGTTTTCAGAATTAACTGTCTTGAGAGGAACTGCTTCTACCCATTTAGTAAAATAATCTGTTGCCGTGAGGATATACCTATGCTGCTTAGAAGAGTGAGGAACGATCTCACCTATTATGTCCAAGCCCCATTGGCTGAATGGTTGCTCGATGTTAACCGGCTGTGGTGGCATGGACGATTTCTTTTGTTTCCCTGCAGCAGTCTGGCAGATTTGGCATCTCCTTACGTAATTGTATGAGTCTTTGAACAGCGTGGGCCAATAATATCCTGCACGTAAGATCTTATGTGCAGTAGCTTCTCCAGCATAGTGTCCACCTGCTGGTCCATCGTGGAGTTCCTGCAAAACCTTTTCGGCTTCAGTTTTCTCAAGACACCTAAGAAGTACAGAATCGTAATTTCTTTTAAACAAAAAATCATTTATGAGCTGGTATTTTTTAGCTTTCAATCTCAGAGCTCTTTTCTTGGTGTGATCCAGGTGTGATGGAACATACCCGTTCTTAAGATAATAAATGGTGTCCGTATATAATGATTCTGCGTCATTTAGGCTTACCTCATATGTATGTACCTCTTCAGATGAGTTCTCAGGAATTTGCGATGCTCCAGCTAACATCTTGCAGAAGCCTTGACCTCTTACGATGTTTGCTGGTTTGATCTCAAGATCGTATTCTTGTAAAGCGGTAATCCAATTTTCTCTCTTTTCGCCCACATCCTTCTGTACCAACAGGTTTCTTACCGCTGGAAACGGTACTACGACTTTGGTATGGGCTTTAAGTAAGAAAGGTCTGAAATATTTGATCGCTTTGAAAACAGCATATGCCTGTTTCTCCACGTCTGAGTAATTGAGCTCAGCACCTTGTAAGTTCGAGCTAAAGAATGCGATTGGAGCTTCCGCCTTCTCTTGATTTATTTGAGTTAAAATCGCGGCATAAGATTTCTCTGAGGCAAAAGTGTATAAGATAAAAGATTCTGAAAAATTTGGGGTAGCTAAAGATGGAGCGTTGATGATAGCTTGTTTGATCAAGTTGAATGCTTCGTGCTCATCTTGACCCCATTTAAAATTTGAATTCTTTTTTATCATATTTTGTAAAGGAGAAATAATACGTGAAAAGTCTGGGACAAACCTTTTTACAAAATTGATTTGTCCAAGGAAAGATTGCATGGCCTTTTTGTTATAGGGCATGGATATTTCTGAAATTTCTTTGATTCTGTCAGGTTCAATGTGAATACCAAATTTCGACACTATGAATCCGAGCAGTTTCCCTTCACTTAATGCAGAAAAATATTTCTTTGGGTTAAGTGAAATCCCATACCTTAAACATCTTTGAAAGATTTGTTTCAAGTCTTTGAGATGGTCGCTTCGCTTCTTGGAGTACATTGTTATATCATCCAGGTAAATTACTAACGATTTATTTACTAAACCTTTAAACGCGATGTACATGGCTCTCTGAAAGGTAGCGCCGGCTTTGATCAGACCAAATGGCATCTTCCGATATGCGTATGTGCCCCATTTGGTTCGGAATGTGGTTTTCAACTGATCATCGGCATATACCAGCACTTGATTGTATCCTGAAAATCCATCTAGGAAAGACATTAATTCTGAGCCCGCTACTGCCTGTAGTATTTGCTCCATAGGTGGGAGGGGAAAATTGTCTTTCTGACAGGCTTTGTTGAGATTCCGGAAATCAATACAGATTCTAATATCTCCGTTTTTCTTTCTAACGGGCACCATATTGGATACCCATTTGGAATGTATGACGGGGAAAATTATTCTGGCTCTCAACAACTTATTTAGCTCAGTCTTTATCTGATTTTCTAAGTTGGGGTGGATTTTTCTGAGCTTCTGCTGGACAGGTTTTTCATTGTCAATCATAGGGATAGTGTGTTGAATGATAGAAGTGTTGTATGTCTTCAGCTCATCGTAATTCCATGCAAAAACGTTTTTGTATTGTCTCAGAAGACGGATATATGCTGATTTTTCTTCAGGAGCTAGGCCGTGGCCCAGATTAACGTTTTGCGGCTTCTGATCGGTTCCTAGGTTCACTAATTCATAATTCAGAGTTGAACTGTAGAGTTTAGAATTGGCAGACCTTTTAAACCGACTTTTTAAATCATATAAATCTTCTAACTTAACCACTGATTTAGGTATAGCATTATCAGTGCTATTTTGTTGAATTTGGTGATCATGATGGTCTTCGTCAATTATTTGATTTGAGTAGGATCCTTCAGAAGTGAGGAAATTTACAATGTCAGGATCGTCGTTGAATACTCTCCAGTTGGTGATGTTGTCAGGGATGGATGGTCTAAAGATTAATTCTATTGAGAACCTATCGGGACTAAAATCTTCGGAGGGAATAAGTCTAGAGGCTACGTTAGCTAACAGGTCTGCGCTCGCATTTTGGAGTCTTAGGATTGACGAAATATTGAATGCTATGAAATGTGAAATCAGATCTTGTACTAAAGATTGATAGTGCTTTAAATGACTCGACAGGCAATGTATGGTGTTACGTACATGTTTGACGACAATTTCAGAATCTCCAAAGACTTGAAGATACTTAACATTCAACCCGATTGCTTTGTATAGGACTTGCACCAAGGCTTCGTACTCCGCTGTATTGTTTGTGCAATCGAACTCAAGTCTGCATGTAAGCATGATCTTGTTTCCATCTGGGCTAATCAGAACGCATCCTACTCCTGCTCCCTCATTAGATTTAGAGCCATCAAAATATAATTTCCAAAACAAAGATGTATTTACAGAGTTATCTAAAAATTTAAAACACTTTGAATCATCAGTTTGGGAAAAAATTTCAACTTGGGACAAAACTGAATTTTCTAAGTAAGGTGAGGTGTGAGCATTGAAATTTCTGAGGAAAGAATCTACCGAGTAATTGCCTATGATACTGCTGTTGTATGCTATTGCTTCATTCTCTCCTTCCAATTCAGTCACTATGTACTTTTGGTGCAACTCTCGTTCAACCTTTATTTGATTGGGTTTACCGTTGTAGGGTAACCACATGTGCGACCAGTCGGTTGAGAAATATCCGTGGAGTTTTTCGGACCAATCCCTGCTAAGAATTAAACCATAGAATTCAGGGATATCAACTACTAGAATGTCGATAACCTGGCATACTTTCGGGTTAGACGAAAATCTTATGCTCACCTGGTTAAGTTCACCAATCACTTCAACTTGAGATCGATCAAGTTGAACTATGCGCACTGCGGATTTTTGTGGCTGAACATTCAATTTGGCACATATTGATCTGGGTAAAATATTCGTTGAAGCACCAGAATCGACCAAGCAATTGTGCACGTTTTTATTGAAAATTTCGTAAGTGAGAAGAAAAGGAGGAGTATGAGATCTTGATCTTCCTCCAATCAAGGCAATGTCATTTGGATCAATATTATTGATCATGTTGGTTGGAGGTCTTCCCATGTTGTGCGAAGTTACAACTGTAGGTAAAGATGTAGTAGGCACGGCATGTAATTCTTTCATCATTATTTTCTGTTGATGTTTCAATTTGCTCAATTCGTAAAGAGTGATATTAACCCTAGTCTTTTTCATGTCATCGATAATGTTATACTCCATTTCATCTGACACTATTAGTGTTCTTGATGGAGGTGCTTGATCTGATTGGACTGGGCTAAATTGGGTCGCTCTAGCAGTTGTTTTCTTTGTTGCGACCTTATCTTTTGTTGCAGGGCTTGCGTCCTTCTGTTTAGGGGTAGTTTGGGGAGGATCAAGTTGATTTTTGCTTCGTGTGCTAACTGGAAATGCTTCTTGATCTTCTTCTTGTGGGAGGATGAAATCCCACATTCCTTGTAGTTCCACAACTTCTTCATCATCAGTCTGCCCTTCAGTGGCATTCTCTTCTTCTTCTTCTTCTTCAGATTCGACGTTTGAGACAGCATTGGGTGGTTTCACCTCCATGGGAGGATTTCTTTTAAAAGATCTGTAGGGTTTTTTTGAAGAAGTTTCTGCTACTTGTTTTCTTATGTCAATCATCTCATTGGACATGGCCTTTAACACTTTTTTTAATCCTTCCATATCGAAAGGATCTTTCGTTTGCTTCTTCTTGGTGTCTTCTTTGAAAGAGATTTTCTTAGATTTGCGTTCTTCTATTGTAGATCTCTTTTCTAGGGCAACTACGCGTTTTTCTACTGCTAACGCCTCAGTCAAGTTTTCAACTAAGGTCGTCTTGTTTGCCCTATCTACGAAGATAGCCAAGTTTGATGGTAAGGCCGTGATGTACCATTCACATCTTACTTCCTCGCTGGGTTGAGAAGCAGCGGGAATTTTGTTGAGGATCTTATTGAACCATAAATTGAAATCTTTAATGGGTTCTCTTGCCTCAGCTTTAAGATTAGATAGGTCATTGATCAATGTCGTTGTTGATCTGTCATCGCCAAACTTGGTGAGGAATTGACTTTGAAAAATGTCCCAACTTGTGATGGACCCGGAAGGTAATGAAAAGTACCATGACCCGACTGTTCCTTGCATTGTATAAGGAAAAAGCCAGGGGTAAAAGCATGTTAATGTGTATCACTTTTTCCCTTTTTGTGGCAAAGAAGTTTTATAAAAATAAATGGAGTTGGAATGTTTACTCTTAAATTCACAAAATCATCAAAAACTAGGTGGTGGTAAAATAAGACAAAACATGTCAATTTAAATTCAATTTCATGTCATATTTTTTTAAAAATTTAATATATAATTTTTATCTAATTTATTCATTTTCTTTAAAAGGTATCATTAATATTTTACATAAATTTTTAAGTAGTGACAAAACCGCGACCCCCCATTTCTCTATTGATTTATGTTTTTTAATTCCAATTTCTTTAAGAGATGTGTTGTAAACATTCTAAAGATTGCTAAACAAATTTAAAAATAAAAAGTAAGCATATTTTTTAATTATTATTAAAATACTAGTAAAAATGATCATATTTTCGTATATATAAAACCGCGACCCAAGAAACTACCCTTTCAAGTTTATAAAATCATTTTTTTTAATAGAAATTTGAAAATAACATATAACAAAATGTTAAAATTATTTTTTGAAATTTTTTAAAATATATTTTATATTTTTTATAATAAAATTTTTAATTATGATTATAATAACGTATTTTATATTATTCAAAATATAATATATAAAATTATTTTTTTAGAAATTCTACTTCTATTTTTATATATATATTTAAAGAGTTTTAGCATTTCATTTAACTTTACATCAAGTTATTTATATTTTGTGAGTGATTAACCATAGCTTTTACCAATATTTACTATCAGTTGACTTATTTGCAAATTTAGTATTTACTTTTTATAACATTATTTATATTTTCTAAACCCATTAAATAGGTTCACTATAGCTTTTACCAAAATTTACTGTGAGTTAGCTTTGTTACAAATTTAACATTTATTTTTTATAATTAACAAGTATGAAACTCAACTCATTTAATTGATATTTTTATATTATTTTTTATATCTTTTTTTATTTGAGTGCTTTTTTGCTTTTGCCATATAATGAGACACATTAACATGCTTTTACCCCCAGACGACAGCATCCTCATTGGTAACTCCGTTGAGATTAACAGAAAGCATGAAATTATTGATATGCTCTTCAGCTAGCATGCCTGTTTCTGGATTGAATTTAGGTAGCCATTTCTTAGGATGGGCTGGTATTGGGCTCAGGGGTGGAGGCATTAAAACCGCCCCAGGATTGTTCCATGGAGACTGGGCCATCGTTGAGCCGCTAGTTAATGAAAGTGCAGAAGATGGTCCCTGATGCTGAGAAGATGAAGATATTATGATCTTTGATGATTGAAGAGGAAGGGTCGTGGAAGATGGATGAGTGATTTGGGATGAGGATGTGGGTGGTTGACTTCGCGGTGAGGGGGTTGAAATGGACGAAGTAGATGAAAGAGTCTCACGGTCAGACTCTGGTGGTGTTTTCCTTGCTCTTTTCCTAGTAGGGAGAGGGAGTTCACTTGGTTGAATACCAAATTTTTCACTCTTCAATCTGGTCAGGGGATGAGCAGGATTGTACTGCAAAGTCACGCTGCTGTGAGATTTATCAGACCTCTGAGAAAAAATAGAGAATCCCTGGAGTTTACGAATCAAAGTTTGAATTTCAGGGGGTTCAATGATAAGTTGGTCTGATATATTAGGGTAGGTAGCAGCGGAGGATACTCGAGCGACTTCTAACTCCGGGTTTAACCGTATTGGAGAAGTCGGGGGAGTTGATGAGGGTGATTTACTCTCAGAATGGTATTTGGATTTTGACTTAGTTGACATTCATAGTTCGTGCCCTCCTTCTAGCGCCAAATATGTTGAGGGCCCTGAAATCGGGTCAACAACAAGGGGGATACCCACCCGGTCCGAAACCTGGTTGGCGGCTCCTTGCCCGTTTGGTGTAGCGGGTCTGACTGGGGATAATGGGACCAACTTCCCAATTTAAAGGATGTGTGTGTGTGTAGATTTTTGATGATGCTAATCTAGAGGTAATTTTAAGCTAATTTAATTCTAAACTCTAAACTGACTCTATGCTACTGTAATCAAAAAAAAAAAAACAACACATCTAATCTATACTAACCCGGGGTAGAATTATTTCATCATGCGATCTCAAAATATTTCATACAATAACTGGTAATAAAGATCATTCAGCTATCATAAGAATATAAATCAATTAAGATAAACCATTCTGCATAAGAAGTTAGGCAAAACAGTTGTGAACAGCATATCGCATGATAAGTTATTCATATGTCAGGCACAAATAAATGTTTCCACCGTACAGAAGTGCCAAATGGTAACCCAGACATTCATACATCAAAATATAAACAACTCAGCTGTATATCACTCTAAGAATATGAGCAGAAATTAATCAAGAGATAAAAGTACCATTTATGACTGATTTCACTCACAAACTTCAAGCAATAACGATTTATCTCTACTTACTTCTAACATCTACTAAGAGTACAGAAGTGCAACATCAGTAGCAGACATTAAAATGCAAACATAAATAAATCTCAATCCATCCATTCATCAAAAACCCCCTCCGAGGGTGCAAAAGTGCATGTCCTGAGGACAAGTTTTTTGACAAATTTCCGGACCCTTCTCCAAATTCCATGAGAAGGGTTAAATACTACTAACTAACTAATCTTAATTACACAAATTTAGGAAACGACTTCAAATGACCACCCTTTTACTAAAACAAATTTATTTCTAAAAATTGAATCTAATTTCTAACCGTTTCTGTATCTGCTCCTTAGTGTTGTAAGCAATGCAAGGTTCGCCTGGAAAGAGTCGGTTGGTTGTGTTTTCCTTTTGCTCGAGTGATAAAAGTAGAAATAACAAAAGCTGGCACCTCTTTCTGACAAACTAGAAGATATTTTTGAAAATCTTCCTCTGGCTGGGTGTATTTGCTGTGTGTATACTTAGTATAACCCAGATTTCTTTCAAACTGATTGTGCTGTTGCTATTTCAGTTTCCAGCCGTGCGAATAACTCAATGAGTTAGGGATTTCGTTGCCTGAAAAATCTTCCGTATTGAAAATTGCTTCCGTTCTTTGTTCCAGGATTTTCTGGAGCATCCTCCCTCTTTAGCGTTTTTCTTTTTTCTTTATCCAGTCTGAGCTTCAGGATCTTTTGCAAACATGCTGCTTTTGTGCGCCTTTGACTCTGAGTCTTGGATAGTCTATTTTCATTAGTGTCTGTGGAGTGATACTCTGGAATCCGCGACTCTGCTGCATGCGGCATCCATTTTCGAAGGCATCTCCTCTCTGTTCTTCAAGTATTGGTGCTTTCCCCTTTTCCTTAGATGTTTCGTGCATATAGATTTATATTAGTTGCTGCCTTACAGTTTACACAAAGCAAAAGAGAAATGACGAAAAGATTGACATGAAAGCTTTAAGTTCTAATGAATGCATAATCATAACACTCATAATGACTTGACTCTTCGAAAAACGCAACACGATCATCTTTGGATACTCAGGCGTGAAATCATTAATTTCCCTTAAGGTGCGCGCTCAAATTTTGGGTTAACAGGTCCTGCCAAGGAAACTTTGCGATGAGTGGTTTCTGCGATTCACATCGTAGCAATTAATAGTCTCATTCATCGCAGATCGCAAGATCGCAGTTTGTAAGATCGCAGATCGAAAATTGCAAGATCGCATTTTTCATTTGATCACTGTGTGCTGCTTATGCGATGTTTGCGATACGCGACGTCGCATATCGGCCATCGGCGATTCCTTAGGTTTTCTTTTAGGGGCGCTTTCAAAATATGCGATGCGATGAATGTCGCATCGCTTCATTGCAGCTTATTTATGCGCATAGGGAAACGCTTCACTCTCTCTTTGCGATGCGATATAGCTTTTAGGGAGTTAAATACAAAAATTTTGACAAAAATATTTTTGGGATTTTTTGTTAAGGGTCCCCCTTTGCTTGATGTTATTGCTAATACCAAACAAAGAGGGGGTTTGTTGGTGACCACAACAGGATATCAGGTGTTTCATCTTCCCTAACACATCTTCTGATCACAAGATCTAGCCTTGTTTTAAACAATTCGTTAGAAATCCATGAATATTTTGAACTCTCCTGAATAATCTTTCTTCTTTCTCCAGGAAATAAATGTGGAGGCAGTTTCCCTGTAACTAAATAATTAACTATATCTGCATACCAAGGAGTCTTAATAGTTACTGCAAATAAATATTCATCAAGAAACTTGTCCTCTACAGGAGAATCTTCTTTAGTATTCTGAATCCTAGACAAGAAATCAGCTACTGTATTTTTCTTTCCTGGTTTATCCAACATAGTGATATTGAATTCCTGTAAAAGTAAGAGCCACCTTCTAACTCTGCCATTAGTAACAGGTTTGTTCATTAGATATCTAATTGTAGAATGATCAGTATGAATAAAAGTTTCATAGCCTGTTATATAAGGTCTAAACTTATTGATTGCATGAACAACAACTAAGAACTCTTTTTCAGTCACAGTATAGTTCAACTCAGTGGGAGTTAAATTTTTACTGGTATAGTAAATGGCATAAGGAACTAAATCTTTTTGACCTGACACAACCCCTAGAGCTGTATCTGAAGCATCTGTAGAAATATGGAAGGGAAGTTTCCAATTTGGTCCTCTCAAGATAGGTGCTTCATATATTTTTGTTTTCAAAGTTTCAAATGCTGATTGAAAATTAGGATCCCATTTGAATTCACAATCTTTTGTAAGAAATTTGAAGAGTGGAGATGCTATTTTAGTGAAGTTCTCTATAAATCTTCTATAGTACCCAGTAAATCCCAAGAAACTTCTAACATCTTTATGACAATTTGGAATAGGAAACTTGGAGACGACTTCAACTTTTGATCTATCAACTTTAATCCCATCCCCTAAAATGAGATGTCCCAATACAATACCTTCAGTAAACATCATAAAGCATTTTTCATAACTTAATGAAAGGTTTGTTTCTTTACATCTTATAAGTACTTTTTCTAAATTCTCTAATTCCTCTTCAAATGAATCACCATAAACTGTAAAATCATCCATATAAACCTCTACACAATCATGGATTAGGTCAGAAAAAATTCCTAGTACTGCTCTTTGGAATGTTGCGGGTGCATTACACAATCTAAAAGGAAGCACTTGATAAGAAAAAGTTCCCCATGGACAGGTGAATGTGGTCTTATCTTGATCTTCAGGTGCTACCTGAATTTGATTATAGCCACTAAAACCATCCAGAAATGAAAAGTACTTTTTGCCTACTAATGTATCTAATACTTTATCGATAAAGGGAAAAGGAAAGTGATCCTTCAAAGTTGCTTTATTCAATTCCCTGTAATCAATGCATACCCTCCATTTACCATTCTTTTTAGGTACTATAACCAAAGGAGAAACCCATCGACTATCTGAAATTGGATAAATGATGTTTACATTGAGTAGTTTTTGGAGCTCTTCTTTCACTATCTCCCTAAGGTTTGGATTCATCCTTCTCCGAGGTTGTCTGATTGGTCTACTGTTTTCGTCGATGTAGATGTGATGAATGCAAGTCTTAGGTTCAATACCTTTCATATCAGTATACTCCCATGCAAATGTAGTAAAATGTTTTTGCAAGATTTTGGTTAGCTCTTCCAGTTGTGACTTTCCCAAATTTTTATTGATATTCAATTTTTTACCTGGAAAAATCTCAATGGTGGCACTACTGAACTCTTCCATAGAGTAAAGAGACATTTGTCTTGATGATAAATATTCAATGTCAGAATCTAACTAAAATTGTGTGTGGTCGACCATATTTTGAATATGTTTCAAAGTTTTCTAATGTGTTCAGAATTTGACTATCTTCACTGATTTCAGAAATGGTAAAGACAGGTTGTATAGTGTCCTCATCATTGACCCATTCATTTTCTCCTACTTCTGTAATTGTTTTTGCTGGAGAATACAAATTGAACTTCTTTGTTGGCTTACCATCAGAAATGTACATATCTCCAAATCTACAACTAATGAAAGCATCAGTTGTGGCTAGCCAAGGTCTTCCTAAGATGAGTGGGTGCCTTCCTAAATTACTCTTGGGAGTCAAAATCATGAAATCTACTGGATATTCCCAAGAATATAAGGAGACTGAAATATCATCGAATACACCATCTGGTTTGATTATTGATCGATCTAAGGTAGGTGTAAAAACAAGATTAGGAAGTTTAAGCTATTCCATAGTCTGTCTACTCATAATGTTGATAGCAGCCCCTAAGTCAATCAAATTGTTTGGAATTTCTATCCCATTTATATGTTTCTTGACAATTAGACTACCGGGTTCTACATACTTCTGCATGGTAATTTTTCCCATCATGATATCTGCAATTTTTCCTACTAGGTGGATTCTTCTTGTATCTCTTGGTTTCCTTCCTGGCCTTTTGAGGCTCGACTCCTTTAATTTTTTTTGCTAGAATAGGAATCTCTCTAATGGCTTGTAGCGAGGGAATCTTGATACAAACATTCTTTAATTCATCTAGAAAATCATAGTCCGGCAACAAGATTTGTTTTTCCACCCCTTTTTCAATTTCTAATCTTTCAAGGAAAGGACGTGTGGACGAAGATGCAGGTTGCTCAACTATAGGAGTTGTGGGGGTTGACTCTTTTTCTTTTTCTTTTTGAGTGTTTGGGTTTTGAAGAGATGCTTCAGAACCTTTATTAACTTTAAGAGAATATTCCTTAGAAGTACTTTGCTTTTGAGCATCTATAGAAGGCTTTTCTAAAACTCTACCAGACTTGAGTTGTACATCATTAAGAGGAAAAATCGTATAAGTAGGGAATTGTTGTCCTTCTACCATGTAAGCATTCTAAGGATTTTTATTGTTAGGATTTGGCAATGGCTAGGCTGGTAGTTGATTTGTCTTTTGTTGAAATGGAAGCAAGAGTTGGGAATTTTGTTGAGGAAGTTGTTGTTGTTGTGGAAATGGGAATGAAAGTTGTGGGTTTTGATTTGAAAGTTGTGGAGCTTGTTGATTTTGAAAAGATGGAGGATATTGATAAAATTGAGCAAATCTCCCATAAGGATTTTGCATCCCTTGTGCCCATGATTGATATGGATTTTTAGGTTGGGGCCAAGGTTGTTGCCAAGAATTCCAATTTGGCGGGGGTTGAAAGTTCATAGGGTTATTAAACCCTTGATTTTGTTGCCCCTGCCAAGGTTTCCTTGAAACAAAACAGAGAGACTCTACTGAATTTGGATCTTCTTCAAAGACAGCTTTGAGCCTGGGAATTGAAGGACAATCCTTAGTCTCATGGCTTTCCGAGAAAATCATACATGTTTCTACAACTTTTGCATCCAGGGTGCGTTCCCTTAGAGCATGTTTCTTCCTACATTTTGGATAAAATATGGCCAAGGCTTCAGCTTCTGCTTTCTACTTGTTTTGTATTTTTAGGGTGTCTAGTTGTTCACTAGGGCTCCCTAGAATATCAGTTTTGAACTCATGAAGCATATTGCCAATCTCTGCCCTACTTACTGATCCAGTTGCAGATTTGTTTTCTCCAATAAGAGAAGGATCTCTAGGCCCTTTTCCTGTTTTAGATTTTCCCCTCGAGAGATGGACACATAGTTCTGCTATGTCACGAAGAGGAAGTTGAGAAATATCTCCCTTCCCCATCATGTTTAAAATATATATCCATTAATCTCTAATGGCTTTTAATAGAATGGCTGTCAAGGTCTCCTCATCTAAGTTACTCATTTTTTCTCTTTTTAAGTTGTATTGAAATCTTTCAAGTAAATCCTCCAAGTTTTCATCTTCTTTTTACACCATTTTGAATACCTCATCCTTATGGTTGGTGGGCATGCAATAGTCTAGGTATCTATCCAAAAATGTTTGTTTCATATCATTCCAAGTCCTAATAGATTGAGTGACTAATCCCATGAGCCATTTCAAAGCATCTCCCTTCAATGTTGAAGGAAACAATTTGCGTTTTTGAGAGTCTTCCATATAGTCATAAGTTCGGCACACGACTTCAAACTCAAATAGAAATGTTTCAGGATCCTCACTTCGCAACCCATAAAAGTTTGGGAGGATAGATGGTGAGATGTTTTTCATTGTTGTATGAGTTTCCTCATCAACTATAGGGAATCCAAATGAGTTATCTCCTTCCCTATTTCCTCCATTATTTCCTCCACCTCCACCATTGTTGCCTCCATTATTTCCTCCTCATCTACCCCTACCACCAAATCCATTTACTACTTCCTCCATCATGGTAGTTTCCTCAAAGTCTTCTGGTTCTCTATTAAGGGTGGATGAGAGAGAGTTTCTTCCTTCTCTTCTTCGGGTGATTCTACTTCTTTGATTACAATATGTTCCCCTGTAGAAGTAAAGAAAGATTCTTCTCCTAGATCAGATTTAGTAGATAGTGTGGGAGAACCCTCAAATTCAGTTGTTGCTCCTTGAATTCCAGGAATCCTAAGGTTGGGACTAGATGGGGATGAATCTTGTCTATGCCTTGAAGTAGTTGGAGTTGTAAAAATCGAACTCTTGGCCCTAGCTATAAACCTTCCCCTAGAATCTCTTGCTCTATGCATGTCATTTTTTTTTATTTTTATCTTCAAGTCGGGCTAATAATTCTCTTTCTTATCTTCCATATCACACTAGGTGTAAGAAGAGAGAGTACTCAAGAAATTATTGAACCAATAACTCTCTTTTCTGATCCTCCAGATCACATTTGGTGCAAGAGGAGAGCATACTTTGAGAAGTTATCAATTTTTACCTTCTTTGACATTTTTTTAAGAAATTGGCTACCTAGTTACACTTCCCCGGCAACGGCGCCAAAATGTTTGGTCAATTTAGAGTGTCCTAAATTGCTATATTAATTTTCAATCTGGGAGTTGTAAACTGTTGAAGTGTGGCGCACTATATGTGTAAGATAACCTATTTCTTACTTTTTGTCATTTTTGATTTTTTTATTTTGTTTTGGGGGTTTTTATCTTTGTTTATCTCCTAATGTGAAATGGAAATTCTATCCTTGAGTTTTAAGATTACTCTAAAAGACAAGCATGGATATAAATTTTCAAGGCAATTATGTCCTTTATAATGATTTCCAAAACTTCAAACTTCAGAGGGTCTTAGAACATACTAATGATGAAATTAATTACTAAAAGAAAATGAAAATGTGCCACTATTCTAATCAAACAAACAGTGAACTATTGATCATGAAACCATTATCCCTACTGCTGTCTAAATACAAAAGAAATGAATTAAGCTACTGCACTCAAAGAAATCCAAAAATTGCAAGTAAAGTAAAACTAAAATCAAATGACATCAATTCATAGTCTGACCCCTCACCAGTTAGTCCAGCTATGGCTTTCGGAGGTAGTCATCAACAACTTGAGCAATCTGATATCTAATTGTAGAAAAGTAAAACTAAAATCAAATCACATCAATTCATAGTCTGACCCTCACCAATTAGTCCAACTATGGCTTTCGGAGGTAATCATCAACAACTTGAGCAATCTGATATCTAATTGCAGAAAAGAAAACTAAAATCAAATCACATCAATTCATAGTCTGACCCCTCACTAGTTAGTCTGGCTATGGATTTCGGAGGTAATCATCAATGATATGAGTAAGTTGATTTCTAAACTAACTAATAAATCCAATGAACAAGACTGAAATAAACAAATCAGAACTGGAATTAAAAGCTAAGAAAAGCAAGTCAGCAGAAAGACTAATTCCATGTCACTAGTTTTTGCAAAAGGGAATGTATGAAGATGCCCGGGCCTACTATAATCTGGAACATACACACTGATCAACATTAACAACAATGTACAAAGCATGTAAAATTATGAACAAGAATGAAGAGTTAGTACCATAGTAAATGAAATATACATAAGTGAATAACTATGGCATATTTGCAATAAACATAAAGAAACACAACATGAAACTGTACAACAATAAGAAACAAAACCTCGGCATGTGCAAGGGCCCTCTGCACAACCTTGGGCAACAACTATCAATCAAGAATTACACTTCACGCAATCATGTAGAAACAGAGTCTTCTCATATATTTCAAAACGTAGTCACAACAATGAAACTAGTGTCATGGCACAGTGGGCTTTTTTATCAGCAAATTTATATTCAAAAGACTAACTCCTATGCGTATAGAAATGCATTATTTATAACAAAAGGTTACATAATTGTTTTCCTATAAACTACGCTGACAGAGGACACGTAAACGATAGCGTCCATGGATTTAGCATCATGGCTGTCGAGATTATGCAATATATTGAAAACAGCTTGTTGGATTCACATTGTGGGTAGCCTATAGGTGTCAACATGCCTCCAGAGATCTAGAAACGGTCACAAAAATCTTTCACGTGCTTCGAAACAATGTCCTGTTGCAGTAGGACTCTTCTGTTTGACCACCGCTTGACCACCGTTGACCACGGCCTCCCATGATGAATCCGACTGAGCCAATAGGACTCAGTCCATGTCCAAGTCATTTCCAACTTGCTATGTGGCTCACTTTGCCTGATGACACCTACAATGTAGACTTTAACAAAAACAGTTGTGGAAAGTTGAAGCAGCTACGGAAAGTGACAAGATTCTGCAGCTCAATGAGCAAAAATCTAGTTCAAACATCAAACACAAAACATAGTTAAAAAAAAACCACTTTAAATGCTCTTTTTATGATTAATATGCAATGATGTTGATAGATTAGGAGGTCTAGGTGAATGGAAAGAGTCTAGGAAAGTGTATAGGAAAGATGCAAGTTCAGGGCTCAACATCCCCCGCCCTCCTTAGTAGTGATCTAGTTTCCAATAATTGGTATCGAAGTGGGGCTCTCGGTTACAACTAGATCATTGGAGAGTGAATCCTCAAGTTTTTGGAATTTTTCTGAAAATTATTCGAAATGGATCAACAAGGAATTCCAATTCTTCATGAAGGTAAATTTGCAACTTAAAGATGAAATTGGAGTCATATTTTCTATCTCTTGATGAATTTTTTTTCTATCAAGAGAGTATGGAGTTAAATATGATTTTAGTGATAAATCTAAAGAAATTATTTTTCATGTAATTTCAAGATCTAATAACTTCTATGTGAAGCACTATGAGACTACAAAAGAGATGTTGGACAAGTTGCAGAATCTATACCTTGGAGGGAAATTGCAACATTTATGGAAGGAGTACCATGCAAAGGATTCTACTCATATTGTAGTGATAAATCAAGCCTGCTCACAAGATGAGATGAAAGACCTAGCAATAGAAATGATGATTCAAGTGATGATGTAGAGGGAAAACAAGAATAAATTAGTAGCAAAGATGAAGAACAATAAAAAACAATGGTCCTAGAAGTAGAAATTAAAAGGCTCACAACAGAAAATAAATATCAACGAATGTTGTTGCAAATGTTTGGTGAAAGGAGAGTGTGCATTGAAAGAAGAAATTTCATATTTGAATACTCAGTTGGAAGAAGGAAGGAAAATCGAAATGCGGATGAGAAATAAATACAAGGATCTGGAGGATGAGTGTCAAAAATTGAAATTTGAGGAAAAATATGCAAGAGAAGAATTATAAATTATCAGATCTATTACTCAAGCAATAAGAAGAATATTAGAAAATGTTGGAGCAACCAGTTGTAACATTAAAAATGAGAATCAACAACCATGCAAGAAGGAGAAAAGTAAGTGAAGGAGACCAAAGAAAAATTATAGAATTGGAAAATGTTACAGCCATGGAATTCGTGGACATATAACAATAGTTTGCAATAATGGAGATATCAAAACTTCTCACAAAAAGGAGGAGCCAAAGGAGAATATACATCAAGCTTGAATGCAAAGAAGATAACCATCATTGAGGTATAATAGTCCATTTTATGTTATTATTTTTCATGCAATGATTTTGGCCATAGGGCTATTGACTATGGGACACATGCAAGGAATAAAAATCAAGTCAATAGAAGATATCAAGTTATTCCTTGGTTCCTTGGTCACATTAGATGTTTTTTATGTTATAATATGGGACACATGAAAGGAATAAAAATCAAGTCAATAGAAGATATCAAGTTATTCCTTGGTTCCTTGGTCACATTAGATGTTTTTTATGTTATAATATTGGCCATAAGGCCAAGGAGTGTAAGATACCCATGCGTTATAGCAGATCCAACCAGTAGGATGAGAATATGAAAGGGAAACTGCATACGAAGAAGAAGGATCAACAAATCAAATTTTGGAGGAGAAAAGAGGAGCAAGGAACTCCCATCAAAAAATTTATGCCAACATGGTCTCAGGGGGAGCATATGGTTGCATCATGAGTTGGATGTATATTTTTGGATGTCCATCCTATCTATAAGAGTGCACAAAAATCTACATAATGAGAGATGCATGTGCTTAGGGGGAGTTCATGCGGTTTGAAGAAAATTTTCATTTCTTATCTATTTCTTTCATTTTTATTATAGTTTGGATCAATTATATTGTTGCTAATGGTTTTTGGGGGTGTTGCATGTTGAGATGTTCTTTTATGTTCTTGGAGGTATATTAGCCACATGGCTACCTTATGTGGATGGTCAAGGTGTGATGGAAGATCACACATTCATGGGGAGCATTGTTACTTCCCGATAGAGTTTCATATGGTTGGAATTGTGTTTCTATGTAGGAGCATACAATGTATATTCTTGGCATTGATTTGAGTTAGTATTTGATGTTGCTTCAGTATAGAATAGTTGATGTGTTGGAATATCATCACTTATATCTTCTATTTCTATATGTATAATGTTGTTGCTCATGTACTTTTAGATGGATGAGACATGAGGAGAATGGTTACTACTACTTATGATGTTTTGATACATGTTGATGATGAGATATTGTGCATTTATGGAGAGGTTGAAATTATGTGCTGCTCACAATACTTTATTACTAGATCTTATGTTTGTTGCTGATATATAGTGAAGTTTTGCTACTCACTTACTTTTTTCTCATACCTTATTGATGATATGTTGTTCACATTTGATAAGGATATGATGAGTTTATGTTGTTATTGGTGCTGCATTCTCAAATCTTATGTTATTTCCGTTGCTTCCTAGTATTTCTTGGAAACATTGTTTACTTGGCTATAAATTGGAGATATAGGAGAGATTGCCTCTATTGGTTCATATGCTCCTGTTGTTGTTGTTGCTACCTATTGATGTATTGTGCATGGTTTGAGTTGATGTTATAGTATACTTTTGGTTAAGGAGCCTCATATTGCTATGTTGTTGTTGTATGTTGATTTTTTTGTTGATGCCTATGCGGATCATGATGGTTGCTAGTGGTTATCATGATCTTTCTACAAGACCTTCATGGTTGGGATGGTGATGGTCAAGGTGTTGAGTGGGCATGGACTATCATATGGTTTGGATAGTACTTCTATTGAGGTTGTTTTATATTGAGAGCTTAAGTCATTGCTCATGGAGGTCTTATGTTATTATGTACATGCCATTTATTGAATTATTATTTCTGTTGCTACATGAAGCATATATTTTTGTTCATTGATGCCATGTACTATGTTATGTTATTGCATTGGGCAGGCATAGATGAGAGAACACTTATATGCAGATGTAAGACCCGTTTACATTTATTTTTCTATCTTGTTGGCATATTACTCATGGAGAGGTCCATGGTGTCTACTATGTTTTTTCAAATTAGTTATGTATGCGCTAATGGGTGTCATGTTTGATTTTGTATATCATTGATGTAACCCCACTAAATTGGGTGCATGATGTATTTTTGCGTCATTAGATTCATTGGTTGGTGATAGGTTTGGTATAATAGAGTCATATGTTAGTCCTATGTACTTGTCACAACCATGTATTTTCTCCATGAAGCATTGTATATGTATTGTACTTCATGGCATATCATTGCTCAAAGTCAGTTAGAGTGATGGTTCATGAGGAGTAGTCTCTTGCTCTTGGAAAGGAATCTTATTGCACTGAAGAGGATTTGTTGCTTCAACAAAAAAGATAAATCTTTTCAACTTCATTACATGCTTAGGGGAAGCATGTTTAGTTTGAGTGGTTGCATGATATTGGATAGAGGTGTTGGTCACAGAGTTTCTTGTTTCAAATGTCTATCTTACAAGAGATACTTCTTGGTTTTCATCTGCATTTTGTTAAGTATAACAAGGGGAGCACTTTTCTCATCCGAAAAATTATTGGCATTGCCTTCATTGTTGGTATGGGCCTTTTCCATTGATTTCAAAGGGGAGAGAGAATTTGGATGGATATCGATTAGCTTCATAGTTGCAGCTTCAGTGTTCGACAATGTATGGAGATCAACCTCAAATATTGGAGATGAGATTGAGGTTGAGATCAATGCTAAAGGGGGATCTTCTTGGAATTATAGTGTTGCCATTGATGTCAACAAGGTCATAGTGCTACTTGTCACATGCTTATGTCAATTCAGTAATGATGAGTGATGAGTGTTTGGTTGTTGTAGTGTTCAGTTGGCTGGTTCTGTTGTTTGGCATTGATGTCAACTTGGTTGTGGCATGACTTAGTGGAGGTGATTAGAGGTAGAGTAGAGATGAATGCAAGGCGTGGTATGACGTCTTGTCATAGGTTTATGATGTTGCTACAATTTTGAATATGTTATTGTTGCAGGAGGTTGGATTTCTACTACAGGTGTTGCATATGCTTATATATATGTTGGAAGCATTGGAGATGTTGATATAGGTGTTGGAGGTGCCTCTACCAATGTTGGAGGCAGTTGTATGACTTGATGTTGTTGTTGCAGGTGTTGGAGATGTTTATACAAGTGCTAGAGATGTTGCTACAGGTGCTAGAGGTGTTTTGTTAGGTTGTCAATGCTGCTTGAGGAGATGAAGGTTCTGGTTTTGATGAGTTTGCAAGACTAGCACTTTCATGTCGCTGACTTGTTGTAGAAATGCTCGGCGTATCTCGTCAATTACAGAATTGTTACAGAGGCTTGGAGGTGTGTTTAGGAGTTCATGAAGGTGTCCAAGGAGTTTGGTAGAGTTCTGAGTGGAGGAATGTTGACTTTGACCATGCTATTCCTTAGTCGCTTGGATGATGGATTATCTAAGTGACTGAAAGGATCCATTGATAGGGAGATAGGCCTTTCCATGCGACTAAAGATTTCTAGTCATGTTCAGATAGTCTTGTGCATGCGACTAAGATTTTTCAAGAAAAATTATCTGCATTCATCGCACAACTAAGCTAATTTTGGTGTTATGTCAATGTTATTAATCGAAACGTTTTGGTATATGGTTAGAAAATGTAATTGAGGTTCTAGAAGTTTGTTAAACTTGAAAATGTCCATTAAGTTGTGGAGAGAGTGGCTTGATCAAGTCAATGAGTTGAATCCAAACCAAATCAAGCATATGAATTGAGTTTGTGGAGCTTAATATTTCTTAGTAATTATTAATTTGAGCACCTCGATTCATCTATATATTGGAGGAAGATCAATGAAAGTATAGTTGATTCTCTTGATGTGTTGAGTGAGTGTGAGAGTGGAGAAGAGTGTGCAAACTATGTGAATTATATTGCAGAATTTCTAAAGCAATTTGCAGATGTTGCTGCATATAGAAGAATATGTTTTAGCAGTCATCTTTTTGTATTGAGTGAGAAGGTGAAGTGAGGATTGGTAGAAGTGTGTCAAGAGATTGTGTTATAGTTTGTGGTGTATTTAGAGAATGGATATTTTTATTTTCATTGTGTGTTTTGATGATATGTCATTGTAGTGCTCATGTTGAGTACTTATGGGTTCTATTCTGAATTTTTTTGAAATGAGAATCACGTAAAGGAGTGGGGTTGGAGGATTCTGGTGAAATCAATATGTGAACAATTTTCTCAATACAATGGTGGTTAGATAGTTCAGAATTAACTAAGTGAGACTTGTCATTCAAGGTGGCTTCCAACAGATCAGAGCATGTAGAGTTGATTGATAGTTCAAGAGTAATTGGGAAAGGATCACTAATCGTGGTGGCCTTCAGCGGATGGTAGTCTGTAGATCCGCATGAGATAGTGTCTCCATTTGAAATTAGCCTTTTGAATCTATATGCAAATATTTGTTTGACATAATAAAATATTTGAGCAGCAGCACAACAACAACAGGTGGTTTTTGTCCCTATAGAGTGTTTTCCACCTGACATACCTATGTTCTATGTGTTGAATGGTTTTCATGTTTCATGTTCATTTTTGATGCTTTGATTTATATTTATGTTAATAATTTGGAGAAAAAATTATAATTGCCTTCACGACTTATTCACCCCTTCTAAGTAGTGATCTAGTTTCCAACAAATAGGCTACTAGAAAAATAGGCTATTTGATCATCTCAACAATTTGCATCGATATTACTTACTAAATTTTATTTTTTAATTAAATTTTTTGTCAACTATATTTTATTTTTTATTAATTTTTATGTGAATGTAAGTGGAGAATTAAATATAAAATAATTTGAATAATGGTTGCATGCACCGCGCGTGTGTGTACACTATGGTCTTAGATGTTTATTATGCCAAAGACATACATTGAGACTCTCTGTTGAACACAACCATGTTTTTCTAAAACCATCCTTCTCCAGTTATCATCCATTTTTGTACTGAATTTGACATTTTGTTTTACTGAGTCCCTAAATTCATTTCGGCCAATTTTGTTGGTGTGATTTTTTTATGGCACTTCATTTACACTAAGATTTCTATTGTGTTATTTCTTTCGCAAGAAAACTATGTGTTTACCTATTCTTCCTACCAGATTTTTGAACTTCAATTTGTAATGTGTTGCTTCCCGTTCAGATGTTTATCTCTAGTATTGTTTTCATTGTTAATCCTCTTATGTAGTTTCTAGTATCCATATGTCAAGCTTTTATTTTTCCTAATAGGAACATCAAAATAAGGAAAAACCATATGGTTGCATAGAATTTATAATTTTTGTCTCTGTTTTCTCTTTGTTGAGAACCAACAATGTTATATTAGTTTCTGGCACCTTGGAACTCGGACAACAAGAGTACCTCGCAAGAGTAGGGAAAAAGGAGATAATTCTAAAATGAACCACCATGAAAAATGTTGGAACCACCACATCGTAGCATATTCCCAAGGATTTGAACATTTTTCAAAAAATAGGATGGCATAATGTTGCCTCCAAATCAATATATGACTATGGAATTAGTGTTAAGAATTCAAAATCATATATGAAGTGTCCATTTGTAGAAACTAATGCTTAACATATTTGTTCGGCTTCACTATGATCAAAACTCACAATCATATTCTTATGATCTTGTTTTGTAGTCTAATAATAGAAGTTCCCTAAATCTTGTACTCTACATTTCTGGGTATACCCTATGCCATTAGATGTAAGTTTGAAAGCTCTTTTATCCATTCTACACAAATTCTATCTTAATCCCTACCACATTTTTTAAGAAACCCCTTGGTCATGACTCCAAACTATCCCAACAATAGTTTCTTTGTCGTAGTCATATTTTGCATTGTTTTTGTTGGCAGCTATATAAATTATTTAAAACAAAAACAAACTGAGAAAACTCATATCTAGAGTCCTGAATATGTTAAGAGTAAATGGCAGAAAATTATCACTACCATGCATTCCTAGAAGGAAGACTACTTCATTAGGGAAAATTTTACATGATATTATAACTCTTCACAAGAAAAATTCTCATCATTAATAAAATATAGCCCTACACAAAAAATTGACCATTAATTAACAATAATTATTCTAGGATATTAGGTTTATGTTCAAAATACTTATCATCTATATGACTTATTCTTCAACAAAAAACAAAGTGAGTACCTAATTGATCTAGACTTCAAAAATATGTCCATACTACTAGATGGATGCACAAAAGCTATGAAAACAAGTTTGTAAAAGTTTACCACAAACAAGTGCATTATAACTACCATTGTTACACAAACTTCATGCACCTAGTTCTGAAAGAAGAAAAACACATACCCCTAAACTCTAAAATCTCATTTGCAATGCCAATGGCGGATGCCATTTATCCAAACAGAAAATGGTTCCATGTAATATTACGATATGTGTGATGCATATAAATTATGAATCCAAGGGAAATGTGAGAGACTAATATAAGAAATGTAATGGCTGAAAGAGAGTGCCTTTCTCCTTTCTTCCCTGCAAGAAAGTGAGTAAGTGAGCAAGCCAGTCAACATCTTGAGTGAGTGAGTGAGCTAGTCCATGCCCCTTGGAGGCTAACATTCAAGTGAAAACACATTATGCCATGCAATAGCCTTGACACATATGTTGCATGCATCTATGTGTTTGTAAATATGTTGTCACCATCTACATGTTTGGAAGAGTATAGTTTCACTATGGGAGTTTTTAGCATAAAATGTTTACAATTAATGCTAATTAGAAAATAACATTAATTCAGTTTAGTTTTAAAATATTTTTATGTCATATAGTTATCCTAACATTTGACACGATAGCAGGGAAAATAAGAACATGATTTTGTTGATTGGTTAAAAGGGAAAAGGGCTCCATGAAACTTTGGTTAAAACATAACAAAACTTGATCAGTTCATGTGTTGCTTAAGAAACTTTGGTTAAAGGTTAAAAAAACTTCATTGGGTCCTATGTCAAACTGAGACAGTGAGAAAAAAATTAATATAGTCCTTATAACCCCAAAGAGGTAGGGGCTAATGATATGACAAAATAAGTTCGGTCTTTTGTCAAATTAATAGATAGTAGAAAACAATTACTGTAGTCCTTGTAGCTCTAAAGGGACGGGGACTAATAATATGAAAAATAAGCTAGATATGACTAAATGAATTTTCAACCTACATCACCAATTTATTTGTTTTTTAATTATAAAGTATTCATATTCATTCAATGAAACAAAAATTAGCTAATGAAAATAACTTTGTTGTCTCATCATCATATAATAGTGATATTGTAACATGCTACACAACATTATATTCGAGATATAAAAAAAAAATTACCATTACCAATGTTCTACCATATCATTCTCAATAATGTGAACTCTTTAATTACACATCACGTTGAAAAGGTTTATGAATGTATTGCATTACACGGTTCAAGTTTCATATAATAATTACAGGATTGCCATAGTCTAATACTTCCTTAACTAAGGTATGGCAATAAATGGGCGTAAAGTCTATAGAACCTTGTGATTACTGATACTTGTCGGTTGAAGAGGTGGACAGTTGGATCATTCATGAGTGTTGATATTGAGGTCCTTCATCATGTGGTCTTCATTTCTTTGTGGTTGGTTAGGGTAACCAACACTCATTCCCTCCACCGCTAAATTGTCCCATTTTCACCTCTTCGTACTACGCTATGCAACCTCCCAACAAGTATCCATAGTCGTTCTCCTTCATCGCTTGGAGTCCTCCAAGATATGTCAGTAATCCTTCATGCAGATGAGGATCTCGTATCATTTTTTGTTTTCCTAGAGAGAGGATTTGTTATGTCCCCAAATGACCCTTTTCTTGACTATAGCAAGGATTATTTTTCTCGAAGTTGCCCTCAAGTGGTTCATGGTTCGATGGCATTGGTGGCAACTTACCTCTTCACTTAACTCTGCCACTGAGGACTTCTAGGTATTTCCTTTCTCAGATACCGTTAATCTACTTCCATATATGCTATTTCATTATATGTTAAGTCACTAATTTATTTTTCTACTATGTCTATTGGTGCAGTGTTTGAATTTGGTGCCTCTATCAATTCCTGCCCCTTCTTTAGGTAACCACGAGAGTTTCCACGTACCTGAGAGCACAATGAAAGGGCTTATGGTATATTGGTTTGTTAATTAATAGTTTGGTAGCTTTTTCCCTCAGTTGCAGTAATTGTTTTCGATCTTATTGCAGGTGTTTCTCATTTGTTCAATGAAGCAGATATGACTTCAATTAGCAGCAACGAGGAAGGTGTTAAATATATCCTGAAGTTCCTCAGGTTTTTCTACTATTACCTCATGGGGTTTCTAGGTAATTTCATTAATCTTGTTGTAGGTTTTATTTCCTCTCAATTATGGAGGAACAAGGGTATTTATTTGTTTGACTCATAGCTAATGTAATTAACTCTTTACTAACTCAAACTACTTACTTCTTATGGAGGATTTTACATTTGTTTTCATGGTCGATTGTATTGTATTCCTATGCAATCTTAAGATATTAAAGTTATATGTTGTATTACTTTCTTGCTTGAAATGCATGGTCTTACTCTTGAGATATGTTTCAATAATATCTTGTACATTTAATATTGTTACAAGAATTAAGTGAGAGGGAGACCAGACCGGTAGTCGAATCAATTTGGCGGCCCTAGTCTCAACTCCCTCACTTTCCTTCTTACTCAGAGTATAGTTGGTATTGCAAGATTTCATATTCATGATAAAGTTTGAAGCCCAACCAAACTTTAATATTGTAAATCTGTTTTATCTAGATTCTATTTATTATCATTTTCTGTTTATTTCCTATGTTGTTGTGATTGGTATGAGGTCTTATAATTGTTCATTATTTCATTATTCCTTTGTTGAGGTTATCTTTATTTCTTTGGAAGTACTTTTGGGATTCTCAGTTGGTTCCTTGTATAACAAACTTCCCTCTTCGAGCTCCTCGAACTACTTAGATTATTGTTTCGCTATCCTAACCTTTAATGTATAAGGTCTCCGGTCTTCTCTTCCCTGCCCTTAAGGGTAGAGTTAAATCCACGTGATTCTTGCTCAACATGACATCTTTTTGGAGTTGATACCAATAAAATAATTACCTCAGCCAGGAACTTAGGCAATTTCTTTGCCAGTTTGATTTAATTTTCGTTTAGCCTTCCAGCCCATGTATATTTTGGCTTGATAACCAATTCGAGAGCTTAAATAACTTACGAGTTTAGTTAAATGCTTATTTCAGTCCTATTATTTTTTATCCACCATTGACTTTCACAGGTTGCAACTACATAGACAAGCATTAGATTGATTCACCGTTAAGAAATAACATAAATAATTTAAATCATAAGTTTGGCTACACCATGTAGACCACGTACAAAATTATATGTTTTTCTTTGAATTTTTCTATAGTAAAGTCCTCCTCACTAACAATTATTTCATTAAATTACAACAACAAGACTTTAATAGTGGAATACTCTACAAAATAAATACTACAACGGTTACTTTTCATTCATAGATCATAAGATTCAACTCCTAGTTAAATAGATATACACGCACAAATACTTATCTGTAAATTTTCAATCTCTCAAATTCCATAGGGCTAAGACCATTCCTCCCAACCTTGAGAAGGGAAATTATCTTTGCTTCATCCCCCCAAGCTTCTGCTCCAGACAGTATATAACAATTATTTTGTAACAGTAGACCTCAAGACCTTAGTCCAATCTATTTTTTCTGATCTCTTCTTTAACAAAGTCTACCCACTGGTTCTTACTAGCTCAAGACCACTCTCATTGGCAACATCTTACCTATGTTTTCATATCTCTTTTCTCCTCTTTCTCCAAAATGAAGCAAAACCTCCTTCTTTCCACTAAGAACATCTTTTATCTCTAGGAGAGAGGGGGGAAACTAATTTTTTTCTAATTGTTTGAAGGTTAGAGTTCGTTTACCGGCCTACCCTCAAGAATTCTAAGATTTCATTATTTAATAAAATAACATTACATAAATGTTAAAAAAAAGTTCCTCTAATTTCCACATGCAAAATGTAAATGCAACTATAAGTGTAAAGGTAAATGTAAATGTTGGTAATTTAGTTGTCACTTTGGGGTGTTACATATTCCCCCCCTTTGACGAAACATTGTCCTTGGTGTTTATCTTAGCCCATGAAACAAGTAAGGATGATCCTGCCGCATAAGACATTCGTCTTCTGAGTTGGCTTCCTCTAGGCTAAAGTACCTCCATTGCCCTTTAACCTAGGTGATAGCTCACCTCGGTAGCATTATTTCTCTTTTGTTCAAGGATGCACTGAGGTTCTACCAAGAACTCTCCATCCATTTCGACCTGAATCATAATCATAAATTATTCATGAGAACTTATCATAGTGGCACGTAAAAACAAACCAAAACAACTTTCCATTACCTGAAACTCATGCCAATGAATCACATTCTTAGGGTCATACACATATCATTTTAGCAGTGAGACATGAAACACATTATGAAACTTTGCATAACTCGGTAGGGCTAGTTTGTAATCTATTGGTCCAATTCTTTCGAGTATCTCAAAAGGACCACAAAAATGAGGGGCAAGTTCCACATAGCTAGCCCATCTCAATGTACTTTTCTTTGGTTTAGTTAACACAGAAACATGGTCTCCATTTTTAAACTCTCGATATGTCCTTTTTCAGTCAACATAATATTTTTTGGCTATCTTAGGTAGCTTTCAAATTTTGTTGAACATTTTTCACTGTCCACTCCATTTCTTCCTACATTTTTGGTCCTAACATTAACCTATTCTCAGGACTTCTCCAATTTGCAGCAGTTCTGCACCTTCTTCCATAAAGAACTTCAAAAGGAATCATTTTAAAGACTCATGATACCCATTGTTATAAGAAAACTCCATGATACACAAATATTCCTCCCATTTGTCGGGTTGTTGCATAACATACATTTGAAGCATATCCTCTAATACCTGATTCACTCATTCAGTTTGCCCGTCAGTCTGCGGGTGATACACAGTGCTGAATTGGACTTGAGTTCCCATTCCTATGAATATGGATTTCCAAAATGCAGATGTAAATTTCACATCTTTGTCTGATATGACCACATTAGGAATACCATGCAATTGGAACACATCTTTCATAAAAATATCAGCAATTTGGATGGTCTTGAATGTAGATTGTATTGGGATAAAGTGAGCTACTTTACTAAGTTTGTCTACAACTACCATGATAGATTCATTATGCTTCTTAGATTTAGGCAGTCCCATAATAAAATCAAGTGTAATAACCTCCCACTTCCATTCTGGTATAGGTATAGGTTGAAGAAGACCAGCAGGGTGTTGATGTTCTGCCTTAACCTGCTAAAATGCAATGCACTTTGCAAAGTATTATGCAATATCCCTACACATTCCTGGTGAAAAATAAATGGGTTTGATAGCTGAAAACATTTTCTAATACCTAGGATGGGCATGGTATGGGATTTTGTGGAAGTCATCTAAAATCCATTGTCTGACTGAAATTTGGTTATGAGAATATATTATTTTCTTAAAAGTTAGTAGCTGATCTTTATTTTACCATAATATCATTGTTTCCCCTGACTGCTAGCTTGCTGCCATAAAAATTTGTATTCGGGGTCTCACTGGGCAGCCTCTTTAATTTGTTCCAGACATTTAAATTCTATTTGATTATAACAAAGTTCATAAACACAATGTATTCTTCTGCTCAATGCATCGATGACATGATTTTCCTTTCCTTTTAGATGCTTAATATCATATTCAAATTCACTAAAGAAAGCCTTCCATCATGCTTGTCAAGCATTTAAATTAGGTTGTTTGAAATAAGTTGTTAAACTACTATGGTATGTTAATAACAGGAATATTTTTCCCAAAAGGTAGTGCCTCCATACCTTCAGTGCATGAACTACAACAGTCGGTTCCAAATCATAGGCATCATTACTTTGTTCATGCTCTTTGAGCTTTTGAGACTCATATGTAATCACCTTCCCATCTTGTGTTAATACGACCCCCACAACCTCTAAATATGAATATGTGTAAATGAAAAATTCCTTATTTGGGTCGACAATCTTTAATATGGGGGAAGTGGTTAATAATTTTTAACTATTTGAAGCTCTATTTACATTCATTGGTCCATTTAAACACCCTTCCCTTCTTTTCTAAGGAGGTGATGGGATATGCAATTCGAGAGAAATTCTCAATGAAGCGATGGTAATTGTAACACCCTCCTCCCACATCTACCCAAGCAACCGTCCAGCCGAGGTAAACATGCGACTAGAGGCCACTATGATATGATTTGACCTCATAGGTCACACTAAGGAAGTGGAACTAATGAAAACATACCATACAAACATCCAACATCATCAACAAAATCCTCAAAAGATAAGTTAGCCACTGAGACAGCATGCCCCTGGGTCCCACTATTTTTTTAGGTCTCTTGGGCCATAGTCTCTCTCGTGCTATGGGAAAGGGAGAGACCAGCAACCTAAAGTCACTCTCACAGGCCTGCCTGCTAGCGAGTGTGGACTGGAATTGTTAGTGTTATGTCAATGACTCCAAGATTTGAGCCACTTTTTTAGGCCCAGAGCCCATGTCACTTCCAAGAGCTGAATAATCTCTTCATAACAGTAATTTAACATGGAAATGACAACATTAAAGAAAATACTTATTCAAGACCTTGATTTGACCCCTACTAGCCATGACAAGCATTTGGTCAAACATATTATCGACATGTAATCTACATGTGTAAATAACATAGTTAAAACTTAAGTGTAGGGATCTTATACTTATCTCAAAATCACTATGAACCATTGTTCCCTCATGCCATTTGTTTCATTATCATCTATTAGGTCGTAGGCACATTATCCATTCACATAAAAGTTAAAACATGCTGAGAGCCATACATAGTTGTTGTCATAAAATGTTCATATAACCAGCATGATAGGAAAAGAAATAGAATAAACATATCACCCATCAAATCCATAAACACATCAGTGCCTTTAACACACAAAAATCAAGCGAATGAATTTCTCATTAATGAATGCAATGAACCAACTAGAGGTGGGACTACCATGTTCCACCCAACCATACAATGGTTGAGCCAAATCTCTCTTCATCTACTCACCCCCATGCCATATTCCAAGCATGAATGTAGTATCTCATATAATACATCAATCGAAACTCATCGAAGGCTTCCAGAGGTGATCCACCTCAACCCATCAAACACAGATTCCACCTCGTAGTGAGACATCACCAAAACCATCACCAAATTTGTCTCCATCCTAGCCATCTAGGGTTCCAAAGTGTTTGTTCCAACCAAGGATCTAATTACTACTAACACAGCCCACAGCTGTCGCGACACTCCAGAGCATTTGTCCAACTAAGGCTCCATGGCTGGTAACTCAATCCACCAAGGGATCTAGAGTCTTTCTCCAACCAAGGCTTCACAACTAGTAACTCAACCCAAGTTGTTATAGGGCTCTAGAGCATTTGTTTGACAAAGGCTCCAAGAACTAATAACTCAACACAAGCTAATGAAATATGAGAGCCAACCAAAGCAAAACAATGAAAATAACCCACAATCACCATGACTATCTAGGAAATGGCAATGCTAGGCAATCCACTATCAATCCAGGAAATCCTCAATGTCAATTACAAATCACGATTAAGAATCCACATGCATATGCCATGCATGTCCAAACTAGTGAAGAAATTATACATGCAACTCAGTACTTGCAAGCAAAATTGATGTAGTTGTTGATGTTGATGCCTTATTGCACTCTACTACTCTTCCTTTTCCTTCTTGCTCCAAGAACCCAAGTATGCCACATCCACCAAGAGTGCTCCAAGAAAACTCTAGGTATCCAAGAGTATGAGAGAGAGAGAATAATGAGAGAGAGCCCCAACACTGAATTGAAAAAAGGTTACCAACTGATCCTTAGAAGCCTTTTTATGAATGAGGCCTCTATTTTCTTCATTTTCAATTATTTTCCTTCATTTTCCTCCTCATATTAAACTTGTGGCATTTAACCTCCTTTCTTTCCTAGTTTCCATTATTTTGATAAATAATTGTGTCAAAATGCCTTTTAATGCCTTAGCCATTGCCTTTGCCAATTTCCTTAGCCATAAACAACCAAATGAACACCCCCTAGGATGTCTTGCCCAACGCTCAGCTTGGAATAAGTGTCCCAGTCATCCATGGTTATTATTTTTAACATTTATTACATGGAATTTTCATGAGGGATGTTACAGAACCCCCCACTTGGCGGGCTACCATCCTAGGTGTTCAATCACACATATACCTTCAACAACCTGCTGAAAGAAGACATACTTCTCATGGAGCTTTACAACACAGCTCGATGGAGTATTTACAATGAAAGACCTGCTCAAGAAAAAACATCATGACAACATGACAACATACTACATAGTGGAGCTTTATAATACAACTCATTACCGTATTTACAATGATCATCCTACTGAGTGCCAACCATGTAACATCACAACATCATGATAACATAACCACATGATAGCATAATAACATGACACCCATACTGCATAGTGGATCTTTATAACACAACTCATTATAGTATTTACAACCATACACGGTTGTACATATAACAACATCATCAAAATATAGATACTAAAACATATGCCAAATCATATACCAAAACATATATCAAAGCATATATCAAACCATCATAAACCATATATAAAACACCATAAAGGAAATACCAAACCATCATAAAGAAAATACCAAACCACCATAAGCAAATACCAAACCACCATATGAATCTTCTTTGCCTCAACTAGCAAACAAGGAAGAATACATGGCCTGCATCTAACCCGCTGTTGGGCCTCAAAATAGTCCCTATTTTCACTCCATTATTCACCAATATCTTCACATTTTACCTTCATGTCACCTCCATTCCACCTCCATATCATTACATTTACCTCATTATTTGGTTATAACAATGCTTTTCCAAAGTTTATTAATTCTTAACATTTTTAAGTGAATTTATGGCTAAACTTTAGAAAATAAGATGCTTATACTTATACCTAACAATTAGAATGAGTTTGTTGACATGTGTAGGCACAAAGGAAGCTTCCAGGGCATCTTTATGTGGCCTTGAATGATCAAATTTTTGATAAGATAAGCCTCATGGAAAAGATCATGATCTCATGGAGAAGATCATGGACCTCATGGAGAAGATCATGGAGGATAGGGTTATGTGTCTAGATGGTTGACAAATATATGGAACTAAAGAGAGATTAGTGGATCATCATTATGAGTTTGTTATCTCATCTCATTGTATAAATAGGAGTACCTCCTCCATTCCAAAGGAGGACTCTTAGAGCATTGTATCCAACTTATGATGGAATAGAATAAAGCTTCATTTTGCATATATTTCCATTATGTAGTTATAGATATAAGTTGTACATATATTTCCATTATGTAGTTTTAGATATAAGTTGCCTTAATGTAGTATATGGAATAGCTTGTCACTTTGTTCTTAGGAGAATTGAGCTCACTCTAGAAGGATCAAAGGAACATGTTATTTCATATTAGATCTTATTTCATTTAATTGCTTAGATGTTTGATGTTTGAGGATTTGTTTGTGATTGATGAATGAGTTTTAAATTAGAATCTTATCAGCACATGAGAGAACAACCAAGGGTCTAAGTTAGGCTCTCTCTCTATTTGATTTGCATGATAATTGAAATTCATTCTTTTGCTTTTATGTTTCAAGTATCATATGAGGAGATAACCAAGAGTCTAAGTTAGGCTCTCTCTCCATTGATTTATATGGTAATTGAAATTCATTCTTTTGTGCTTTTATGTTTCAAGTCATTTCATTTCTTATGCTTATGAATGAATCTTAGTTTAGTTTGGATTAGTACATGAGAGGACAATCAAGAGACTAAGTTAGTCTTTCTCTCTCTTTGAATCTGAACAACAATTAAAGTTCATTCGCTTGTCTTCATTTCAAGTTTCTAGTTTTATGTAATCAATGATTTCTCTATGATACTGTAGGGAAGGACAACCAGGACCTCCTTAGTTAGGAGCCTCTTCCCTTGCATATTATATTGAATTGTAAATAATTTAGCTAGACTTAAAGTTAGTTGCCTACTCCTACATATATTTTGTTGGCACCATCACAAGCTTACGAGTTTCCCTGGTTGATAATTTAATGCAGCAATTTAAGCCCAATAAATTGCCCAACATTTTGGCGCCATTGCCGGGGATGGTGCTAAGGGATTAGGCATTAGGAATTTAATTCAGTACTAGTATTTTTCTTTAGACACAATAATTTGTGAGACCTGGTGACAGCAGGATCTTCACAAAGGAGTTTAAGTTTGAGTTTTCTATGTTTTAATATTTAGCTAGTTTTAAATTCAATCCTCTTTGGAACCCCCCTGCATGAATAAAAACGAATCAAGCGATTAGTATGCTCTCTTCCTGCGCTTCGTGCGATCAGGAAGATCAGAAAATCTATTGATTTCGTTCGAATAAAAATACTCTTGTTGGAGAACTAATTTGCAAAAAGACAATAAAGAATTTTGTGAATGAAAAAAAAACACCTTTAAATTTTTAGATGAAATTTAGTTTTTTAATTTAACAAAAAAAAGAAAAACCATTTCTTTGTTTTTTAAATGTTAAAAAAAAAAAAAAAAGCAACAAAACATTAAATAAAAACAACAATAAATAAAAAATTAAAAAATAAAAAATTCCCACGTAATAATAATATATATATATCTCATATATATATATATATATATATATATATATATATATATATTATTAAAAAAAATAAAATAAAAAAATTATGGGTTTTACTGAACGATGGAGCTGATTGCTTGAAAGGTCCTTGAGAAGGTCCAGTTTCTGAATTAGAGAAGGGACTGCAGCTCACTATCTTTCTCCCTATCTTCCGAAGATAGTTTTGGTGTCTCAAGGGTTTCATTGAGCTTCATTAGCGAACAGTCTGCCTACCAACCCTCAACCCTTACATAAATCGCACACATGCACACTCTCGAAGTTGCAGAAAGGTTGATTGATGGTTGATTGATTTTAGCTAGGGTTTAACCTGCTGTTCGGGTTTTGGTTACAATTATTCGTTAATTAAATCATGTTCTCACCGGCTCCCACTAAATTGACTGCTGCACGTACCAGAGAAAGTCCTCCGAACCATGGAGGGCCGACTTCTCCAGCGACTCCAATTTTCATGCGAAGGGCGTGACTTAGTCCCTCACCGGCCATGGCAGTAGACCAGATTCGGAAGATTCAGAGTCCGGAACTTTTTCTTTATTCTCCGTTTCGTCTGGAAATGCACTCTCGCATGGATCTGCCTGTGAGAATTTTATAAATACCTGTCCTAAACCGACAGAATGCAGCGCTGAGATTCGAACTTCTCTGAATTAAATGGCTTCGGAGATCGAAGTTGTGACGGACGCGGATGCTCAGGAGCACCAAAATTCCTCCTCATCCTCTGCAATAAACGAGACAACGAACCGAATTGAAGAAGAGGAGGGTTGCTCCGTCTCCCTCCCCAATGCGGGAGGCTATCATGCTCTGTAGTGGGCTGCCTTAAATAACCGCGTGGCAGCTGCTCAATATCTGATCGAGCATGGGGCGGATGTGAATGCCACGAATCATACTGGTCATACTGCTCTACACTGGACTTCTGTGCGGGGTGCGATACAAGTTGCTGAAGGAAGGTGCTCGGGTGGATGCTGTCGATTTCCACGGATACCGGCCAACTCATGTTGCAGCTCAGTATGGTCAGACAGCTCTTTTTTATCATATTGTAATAAAATGGGGCGCTGATGTTGATGCACAAGCTGGTCTGAAAGCAGATTCTTCATTGACATGGCGATTATCATGCAAAGCTATTGCACAGCTTCTTGAGAATAGTGACAAAGATGAAGGTGTTAGTGTGCAAGCCATTGTTGAACATGGTGTTTGGCTTTCCATTGTTGCTTGCCTTGCTGATAGTGATGAAAGCGGGTTTATATTCCAAATGCCTAAAACCGGAAACCCACCAGTGTTTACAGCATAAACAGGTTGAAGAATTGTTCAGCAAAGGCTCTCACTGACGAGACCATTGAGCTCGATGCATTGCATCGTCCAAGTTCTTCATTGAAAGAAGAATCAGGGATACAAAATAGCATTGGAGATAGACTACAAATTCTCTGACTGCATTGGAAATCTTGAGAGAAACCATCAGAATCCTTCGCTTCAATTCGTCGGGCTTCCTGGTAATTCCAGCGCTACTTATCTGCCCTGATCAATCCATTCTTCTCTCCAATGCCTTTGTAGATCAATCCATCCAAAATCTTCATATGCCTGCAATCCCGTTTTGTTTTGCATTTCTTTTGGTTTGTTTTATATTTTTAGGTTTATTTTGTTTTTATTTAATTTGTTATGATTCTGCTTTAATGTTTGTTATGTTATTAATATGTTAATATATTAATTGTATTAATATGTTGATATAATAGTTTTAATTATAATTTGTTGTAAATATTTGTTAGTTATGTTATTAATTAATGATTGTTATAAAAAGTGTATTAATATATTAATATATTAATTGTATTAATTATATTAATATATTAATATCTTTTATAATTGCATTATAAAAGGTATTAATGTTGTTATTATAATTAATATATTGATATATTAAATGTATTAATATATTAATTTATTATTATATTTGTATTTTGTTGTGTGATTTGTTTTTTTTATTTTGTATATATTTTGATTGAATAGATTTGATTTATATATTTAGTTAATATTTGATTTGTACTAATATATATATATATATACATACGATTGTAATAATATATTAATTATATTAATATATTAATATGATTGTATTAATTATATTAATATATTAATTTAATATATTAATATGATAGTATTAATTATATTAATATATTATGATAATATATTATCTTTTGTTATCAAGTTTCAAAAAAAAAATAATAATAATAATAATAAATAGTTAACAATTGTTGTTTAGAAGGATTGGCATGTGCGGGGCACTGGCATAAAACAAAACTTTGGGGGCATGAAAATTGAGAGAATCATGAAAATTACAGGAATTGATTGAAAGTGCAACAGTTGGTACAAGGGCAAAAAAAAAAAAAAAAACGAAATTTTTTCACAAAATTCACGCAGGCTTGAAAATAAAGAATGGAACATTTCGAAGCATAATTTAAAAGAACATTCGGTGGATTATTTAAATGCTGACTAGCTTGTTTAGAGTTGGCAAATTGATATTGTTGTATGCTTTTATAACGTACTAATCCGCAGGACACAGCAAATGCCAACTTTTCGCCATGCACAGACGTCAGCTGACAAAAACAAGGAGTATTACTTTTCATGGTTATTTTCAAAAAAATGGATTGATATTAATATCATGATTAAGTCAATTTTAACACTTTGTTTGTCCTTAAGTTGTTTTATTTGGTATGAAATTTTTGCGTAGCAATCATGAAGAAACTAGCCATTTCTTCTAGAGCACACTTATGTTTTCTTTGTACCAAGTTTTTTACAGGTTACAGGATAATCAAGTGAACATAAGGAGATTACATTGTGACGACAATTGGTCTTCCAAAGACTAAGTCATGACAGATTCTAAAGACAAATCCAACTCTACAACCACTCCTTTGCAACTCCCTTTCTGCAAAACATTTTCCACCAATTGTTAATCCATAAAGCATACCATTTCCATATCCATTTTTCACAGCAAGAGTTCTTATTCATACACCATGCATTACCTTACATCTATTCTTTACAAGTTTATTGTCATTTTCCATGTCATTACCATTCCCCTTCATTTTCGCAGATAAAACCCTGCTTCTATGGATATCATTGAGTCAAAGTCCTAGAGTCTAAGTATCATTGAAAAAAACACCTAGAGGCTTGCATGCCTTAATGGCAAGTACTCTTCCCAATGAACAATGGGAGTACATTAATATCCCTTGTTCGTTGGATATTGTAGGTGACTCGACCACCACAAATTTATTCGTACCTACAAAGATGTGTTAGGCATCCTTACTCCCATTGGAATCAATGGTGGGAGCTCTTGTGTTGGCTAGGGGCATTCATTAACGGCCACTAAGTCAACAACTTCTTGCTATGTTCGACATCGACACATTTAATCACATAGTAAGATTTGTGCCATCGAGCGTTGAAGACTTGAAGACCCATACTTTGTAGAAGATGAAGCCACTTTCCTTTCATTGTTTTTCAGTTTGTCATCACTTGAGGACAAGTCAATCAATAAGGTTGGGAGGGACATGTAACTTATATATTTTATATACCTTCCAAGCCTTATAGATTTTCAGCCATATTCAGCAGACTCATCAGATTCATCATCCAGCAGCAGAGGATCCAACAACAGATACAACTTTCAGCCATGTTCAACAGACTCCTCGATTCATCATCTAGTAGCAGAGGAATCCAGCAGCCGATACGACAACACAGATCCTTCTTTCATCCACAGCTTGAAGAAGAAGCTTCAGAGCAAAATTGTGGTAGCTGAACATGCATGATTCATCCACCATTTTCCCAACCAAGTAAAGAAGACTAAGAACAACAGTTTTTGCAGCCACACGTGCACGACTCTCATTTATTTTTGGAAGGGTAAGTTAAGGTATGATATTTTCTAACTTTTAACCATTAAATTCCTTGAAAAGTTAGAATAATAATTTTTGGAAAAACTTCACTTACTTTTTCCTTGCTTTCCCCATTTCACATAATTGCCCAAATCATCCATTTAAGGGGAAGGATACATCCACATTCATATATCACATTCTTAACCCCACTTACCTTCAAAACATATTCATTATTACATGAGCATACAAATGGCTTTGACAAAAGTATTTAAAAGTTAATTGGATGCCAACACAATCATGGTTGTTACACAAGAACCAACCATGATGCATTCCAACAAAAATACTCTGCAATAAAAATCACATTATCAATATGCAAAGATCATACATTGAATGCAACAAACAAAATATGGTTGAAACACAAGAACCAACCAAGTTGTAGTTCATCAAAATAACGCTTTGCAAAAATTAAGTAAATGATATCATGCAGAGTTTAAGCCAAAGCTCAAAAAGTAATGTAATAGATTGCATGAGGACATGCAATACCTTGAGCTTGGGGGAGATGTTGGGCCTCAAAATAGTCCCTATTTTCAATCCATGATTCACCAATATCTTCACATTTTACCTTCATGTCACCTCCATTCCACCTCCATATCATTACATTTACCTCATTATTGGGTTATAACAATGCTTTTCCAAAGTTTATTAATTCTTAACATTTTTAAGTGAATTTATGGATAAACTTTAGAAAATAAGATGCTTATACTTATACCTAAAAATTAGAATGAGTTTGTTGACATGTGTAGGCACAAAGGAAGCTTCCAGGGCATCTTTATGTGGCCTTGAATGATCAAATTCGAATTTGATAAGATAAGCCTCATGGAAAAGATCATGATCTCATGGAGAAGATCATGGACCTCATGGAGAAGATCATGGAGGATAGGGTTATGTGTCTAGATGGTTGAGAAATGTATGGAACTAAAGAGATATTAGTGGATCATCATTATGAGTTTGTTATCTTATCTCATTGTATAAATAGGAGTACCTCCTCCATTCCAAAGGAGGACTCTTAGAGCATTGTATCCAACTTATGATGGAATAGAATAAAGCTTCATTTTGCATATATTTCCATTATGTAGTTATAGATATAAGTTGTACATATATTTCCATTATGTAGTTTTAGATATAAGTTGCCTTAATGTAGTATATGGAATAGCTTGTCACTTTGTTCTTAGGAGAATTGAGCTCACTCTAGAAGGATCAAAGGAACATGTTATTTCATATTAGATCTTATTTCATTTAATTGCTTAGATGTTTGATGTTTGAGGATTTGTTTGTGATTGATGAATGAGTTTTAAATTAGAATCTTATCAGCACATGAGAGAACAACCAAGGGTCTAAGTTAGGATATCTCTCTATTTGATTTGCATGATAATTGAAATTCATTCTTTTGCTTTTATGTTTCAAGTATCATATGAGGAGATAACCAAGAGTCTAAGTTAGGCTCTCTCTCCATTGATTTATATGGTAATTGAAATTCATTCTTTTGTGCTTTTATGTTTCAAGTCATTTCATTTCTTATGCTTATGAATGAATCTTAGTTTAGTTTGGATTAGTACATGAGAGGACAATCAAGAGACTAAGTTATTCTTTCTCTCTCTTTGAATCTGAACAACAATTAAAGTTCATTCGCTTGTCTTCATTTCATGTTTCTAGTTTTATGTAATCAATGATTTCTCTATGATACTGTAGGGAAGGACAACCAGGACCTCCTTAGTTAGGAGCCTCTTCCCTTGCATATTATATTGAATCGTAAATAATTTATCTAGACATAAAGTTAGTTGCCTACTCCTGCATATATTTTGCTGGCATCATCACAAGCTTACGAGTTTCCCTGGTTGATAATTTAATGCAGCAATTTAAGCCCAATAAATTGCCCAACACCCGCCATCTCCCATGTAGCTTCATCAGGCCCAAAGTGCTTCTATTGCACTTTAACTTGCTCTATTGTTTGGTTCCATAGCATGAGCACCTTCTTCTGCAATATACAATGAGGCTACTACTGGAATTCTCCATCTGGTTCCACCTGCAATACAGGCCATTCAAACACATGATCAACATCTTTAACATACTTCTTAAGAAATGAGACATGGAAAACATCATTGAATTTCACTATCGGAGGTAGTGCAAGTTGATAAGTTATTTGCCCAATCTTCTCAATGATACTAAAGGGTACATGAAATAATGGTGCCTACTTGGCACATGAGCCAATATACAAGGAGGTATTCTTCGGTTTGATGTGCAAGTAGACCTATTTCCCAACCTAGAACTCCTTAAACAACCTATTCCTGTCTGCATAGCTCTTTTACCTATCTTGTGTTGCCTTGAGATTCTTCTTTATCACCTGCACTCCTATTCCATGTCTGCCAATGTATCTGGTCCAATCAATATCCTTCTAACTGGATCACTCCAACTGATGGGAGTGTTACAACTCCACCCATACAATTCCTCAAAAGGGCTCCTCCTCAGTGACTCCTGATAACCTTTGTTGTATGCAAACTCAGACAAAGGGATATACTCTTCCCATTTTCACTATTGAAGCATCACATACATCTTCAACATGTCCTCTAATATCCTATTGACCCTCTCTTCCTATCCATCTGTCTGCGGATGATAAGCTTTGTTGAAGGCCAACTTTGTGCCCAAACCTCCAAATAACTCCTTCCAAAACATGGAAGTGAACTTCGCATCCCTGTCTAACACAATATTCTTTGGAACACCATGTAGTCTAACCACGTCTTGGATGAATACATGTTCCACATCACTAGTTGAGAACGTAGACTTCACCAAAACAAAGTCTGCAACATTTGTTAACCTGTCCACAATGACCATGATGGAATCATGTTATTTCATTGTCTTCATAAACCCAGTGATGAAATACATGGAAATGACTTCCCATTTCCACTCCAAAATTGTGATCGGCCATAGCAATCCACCTGGATGTTTACACTCTTCCTTCACTCGATGAAAATCAAAACATCTTGCCACAAAATCTGCTACATCCCTCTTCAGATTCAGCCGATAGTAATACCTCTTCACTATTGTGAGTGTCTTTTGGTAACCTGGGTTACCTGAATACGATTTTTCATGAAACTACCTAAAGATCACCTTCTTGATCTCACTGTTAGCCAAAATATATATCCTGTCTCAAAACCTGACCAATCCATCTGCTGTAAGATAATAATCCAAGTCATGTGCACCTACACATGTACCTATACCACTACCTGTACGTGTAACTGTGCCATCACCTGTACATGTACTACTATGTCTACATGTACCTATACCATCACCTGTACCATCACTGGTACTATCACATGTACCTATACCTGTACCCTATTGCAACCTATGCACAATATCCATATATCTGACATCCTATTGTCCTGCTCGCAAGATCTTGTCATGTAAGTCCATCCCATAGGAGCTCATAGTTGCCAAGTGATTCAACTCTATCTATCTACTAAGAGCATCTGCCACTCTATTTTATTTACCTTTGATGTATATGATCTCGAAGTAAAACTCATTGATCATGGCCAACCATCTAGCCTGCCTGACATTCAAATTTGGCTGGTCAAACAAATACCTCAAGTCAATGTGATCACTCATAAGCACAAACCATATTGCAAGGAGATAGTTCCTCCACATCTTCATTGCATGTATAATTGTTTCTAACTCAAGATCATGCGTGGGATAGTTATGCTCATGCTCGTTTCATTTCTGAGACTCATAACATACCACCTGTCCATCCTACATAAGGAATCCACCAAGCCCTCTCTTGCAAGCATCTGTACATACCACAAACTCTTTGTATGGATATGCAATTTGTAGTACTGGTGCATGTGTTAACAACTGCTTAAGATTCTCAAAGCTAGCCTCACACTCAGTCCATTTAAAATTCTTTCCTTTTCTTTGCAATGATGTAATGGGATAAGCAATCTGTGACAGGTTCCTGATGAGCCTCTTATAATAGCCTGTCAAACCCATGAAAGATCTCACCTCATCCACACTCTTAGGAGCTACCCACTCCATGATGGCCCTTACCTTCTATGGATCTACTTCAATACCTTCCTTGGAGACAACATGTCCCAAGTAGTGTACCTTAGTCTGAAAGAAGCTAGATTTGTTGAGCTTACCATACAATTAATGCTCTCTCAACAACCTCAAGATTGTTGCTAAGTGCTCGGCCTCATTCTTATAATATACCAGTATATTATCAATGAACACAATAACAAACTTATCCAAATATGGATGAAACACACTATTCATCAAACACATCAATGTAGCTAGAGAATTAGTTAAGCCAAATGGAACAACAAAAAGCTCATAATGCTCATACCTGGTCCTGAACGAAGTCCTGTAAATGTCGTCTTCTTTGATGCATATCTGATGGTATTTGGATCTCAAGTCAATCTTTGAGAACATTGTTTCTCCCTTCAGCTGATCGAACAAGTCATTAATCCTCGAAAAAGGATACCTATTCTTGATAGTCACTTTGTTCAAATTCTGTAATCAATGAATAATCCGAGGGTACCATCTTTCTTCTTCTCAAACAAGACTAGTGCGCCCCAAGGTGATACACTTGGCCTAATGTATCCCTTTTCCAACATCTCCTTCAGCTGCAACTTTAACTCAATCAACTCAAGTCTGATCATCCTGTAAGGTACTTTCGATGTTGGAGTTTCCCCTGGCACTAACTCAATAGAAACTTCTACCTCCCTATGCAGTGGCAACTCCATAATGTCCTCAATAAATACATCTATGAACTTCTGTAAAACCAGGTACTTGTTCCACACATCTGCATATGCAACCTCCTTACCCTTATCACTAGAAATTTGTACTGAAAATAGCTTACACCCTTTCATGTGGCTACTCTTTTCTTGCATAGTTGTCACCATCCTAACTAATGTGGATTTCTTATTACCCTACAAGACTCTTCTTTCTCCATTATCATCAACACACTCAAAAGCTTTGTCATAGAATTCAACCTTGGTTCTATGTAAATACAACCAATCCATGCCCAATAACATATTGTATGAACCCAACAGTAAAAAATTCAAATGTGTTGCAGTAGGCATACCATTCAAGTCAAATGTGCAAGATCTTACCCAATGATGAACTCGTTTCTTCATACATGTACCCAACTACACTAACCAAGACTCTACATGCAATTCCTTACTCAAACCACACTTATCCACCAAGTCAGGACTAACACAACTATAATTAGATCCAGGGTCAATCAAAATAGAAATAACTTGATCATAAAGCTTACCATCCATCTCAATGATATATTCTGGATGCTCAGACTACTTTTTTTCCATGTCTACATAGATACGAGGAATTATTTGGCCTACATCCTCAATAGTCTTCGCCTCCTCTGCAATGTATATATGAGGTCTACCACTATGACGCTGCAGACAATCTCTCCTAAGGTAGTCTTTGCCACAAGTCCAACAATGCATGGGATCCTTACTCTGCTCCTGAAGTCGATGTCCATGTCCTCTATACGATGCATTGAACTTCTAGGTGGTGCAACATTATCCTTGTTATGTGTACTCTCTGGCCTTGCTTGCTTTTTATCCCATTTGACTTTGTTTTTTACATCACCTCTCCAACCTGACTTAATCTCAATTCCGTGCTTTGATTGTTCATAGAAATGTCTTAGCTTTCGAATGGAATCCTCCAAAGATCTAGGCTCATCGAACTCGATCCTGTCTTTGAATGCAACCAGTAATCCATTAATGAACCTTTGAATCTTGGCCTTTTCCTCTGTAAGATAAGGGACATACCTTAGCAACTCGATGCATTTTCTAGTGTACTCATCATTTGTCATGGAACCCATCTTTACTTCATAAAATTATTTTTCCCTATCATCAAAGTACCTTTTTGGCAAGTACTTCTTCTTAAATAGCCACTCAAACTCACTCCAAGACAAATCTTCCTCATGAATACACCTCACATTTTTCACATCTTCCAACCAAATGTCTGCTTTACCTTTAAGACTGAAGGTATCTAGTATAGCTTTCATGTTCTCTGAATAATCATGCAACCTAAATAACTTCCTCATGCCAAGAAACCATGCCTATGCATCTTGTGGTTTCTTCATTTTCCCATCAAAAGTAGGTGGCTTTGCTTTCTTAAAATCATCTAGAAAATACCCCCTATCACTCCCCCCGTAAGGATGATACTGATGATGATCATAGTGCCTAATTGAATCAGAACTAGAATCATAACTATGTTTATCCCTTCTCCTCTCCAGAGTGTCCAACAATCTACCATCTCTAACTCTATCATCTCTATTTGGGCAACAAACACCATGTGATCTATTATCATATGCCCCATTATTTTTATCTTCCTACTCATGACTGATCTGTAGTGGTCCTTGCCACTGCAAGTCTGACAAGCTCTAAAGTATGACCATATTTACCTCTGCTAAATTTTCCTTTGATTGTATGATTATGTCATTATCTTCCTTACAACTCCTTAGGCTTCTGAGTGTAACTGCCAAGTCGAAAGAGTTCCCAACACCATAGTGCTCTTCATATTCGTAGGGAGAATCTGTGTAGTCAACCATCTTGCTAGTGAGTTGATATTTCTTCCTGTACGGCATAATAGTCAGATAAACCAATCACAACAAATCACGTACCTTAGCATAAATTGGGGAGGATACCTTATTTGTAAGATCACCAAATCTACGTGATACATGTATAACATAATCATACCAACATATAGACATACACAAGTAAATGTATCAACTCATAAACACTACTCTAACTAGTGTCCAATCATCAATGTAAGGACATGTGAACAGTGCATTCTATGACCTCATGCATGACAACAACCATTATTCTATTATACACATTGCCACGTGCGACTAGAAGTATGCATAAGCAATGCCAAACGAATTACAAATAAGCATAACCGCATGTAGTCAAACATACTCGATTAGTTCTTGTAATCAACCTACAACACTGATGCATGCAATCAAAATATTCAAAATATAACCTAACATACAAGGATGTAAGTAAGTACCATGAAATCAACATGTAAGCGACATATAAGCCATATACAGTCAGTCACATACTCATTTTAAATACATTTCATCAAATCAATAACAAATTCTCCATGACAACCATACGACAACCCCTAATCTAACATCAAGAAATTGTAATAAGTATACAAGTGTAAGAGAAACACATGCAATTGACCTATATGCATGACCACCACATAGCCCATCCAGTCTAAGGGTTGAACCATGCTTTGATACCACTATGTAACAGCCTCCTCCCACATCTACCCACCAGTCGCGGTAAACATGCGACTAGAAGCCACTATGATATGGTTTGACCTCCTAAGTCACATTAAGGAAGTGGAACTGACGGAAACACACCACATAGACATCTAACATCATCAATAGAGCCCTCAAAAGACAAGTTAGCCACTCAGATAGTCTGTCTATGGGTCCCACTATTTTTTTATGTCTCCTGGGCCATATTCACTCTCATGCTATGGGAAAAGGAGCAACCAGGAACCTGAAGTCACTCTTATAGGTCTTCCTGCCAGCAACTGTGGACAATAATTGTCAGTGCTATGCCAGAAACTCTAAGATTCAAGCCACTTTTTCAGGCCAAGAGCCCAAGTCACTAGACAAAACTAAATCATCTCTTCAGATCATTAATTTAAGAAGGAAATGACAAAAAACAAATATTTGTTCAAGACTTTGAATGGACCCCAACTAGGCATGAAAGTCATTTCGTCAAACATATCATCGAAATGTAATCTAAAGGTGTAAATAACAGAGTTAAGTGTATGGATCTCATACTTATCTCAGAATTGCTACGAACCATTGTTCCCCCATTCCATTTTCTTCATTATCATCTATTAGGTCGTAAACACATTATCCATTCACATACAAGTAAAAACATGTTGAGAACCATACATAGATACTATCATAAAATGTGCATATAACCAGCATAATAGGAACATAAATACAATAAACATATCATCCATCAAATCCATAAATACATCACTCCCTTTAACACGTGAAAATCAAGGGAATGGATTTCTCATTAATGAATGCAATGAAACAACCAGAGACAGGACTAGCATGTTCCACCCAACCGTAGAATGGCTGAGCCAAATCTCTCTTCAGCCATTCACCCTCGTGCCATATTCCAAGCATGAATGTGGGATGTTATAGAACGCATCAGTTTAAACTCATATAGGGGTTCCAGAGTCCATCCACCTCAACCCATCAAACAGTGGTTCCACCTCATGGTTAGAAATCACCAAAACCCTTACTAGATAAGTCTCCATCCTACTCATCTAGGGCTCCAGAGCATTTGTTCCAACCAAGGCTCTAGGACTAGTAACTCAACCCATAGATGTCGTCGGGTTCCATAATGTTTGTCCAACCAAGGCTCCAAGACTAGTAACTCAACCCACCAAGGACTCCATAGTGTTTGTCCAATTAAGGCTCCAGGACTAGTAACTCAATGCAAGTTGTTACAGGGCTCCAAAGTGTTTGTCCAACCAAGGCTCCAGGAACTAATAACTCAACCCAAGCTAAGGAAACATGAGAACCAACCAAAACAAAATAATGAAAATAACCCATAATCACCATAGTTGATCCAAGTGGATATTGGTGGCCACCCACCAATTCCACTTGGACCCCACCATTGTTTCTTTCACTTTTTTCAATTTCCTTAATTGTAGCACAGTTAACTATTTTTAGCAGTTTTTCGGGTCCTAAACTTCCAGAGCCCTTTTGAGGCCCTAAATGACGTTGTTTTGGGAAAATCACCAACAACTAATACAAGTTTCCAAATTCAACTTGGTTTTTCTTATGAGTAGTTGTGGTCCTCATATAGATCTTTATAACGAGGTATCATATGCATCAAACAGAGATCATATGCCAAAGTTATGACCCCGGGAACTTGATGTACCAATTTACCCCAATGAGACCCATAGTTTGGTGTTTCATCTCTTAGGGTTAGATTTTTGGAGTTTTTCATTGCTTCTCAATAATAAATAGGCCCTCGTGTCTCGTTGTAACACAATTCAGAGGCATGTAACCGTCACATGTCTTCTCCGAGAGAAGCTACCATCGTCTAAGCTAGTCATATTTCCATTTTGTTTGTAAGCATATTTCAGTATCTGATATTAATGAAATGAAGTGTTATTTCTGTTGCATCTTTGTATTTATGGTTATTTCTGTAATTTTTTGCATTCATGTTTAAATTTGGATCAATAGCTATCTAGGAAATGGAAAGGCTAGGCAATCCACTGTCAATACAGGAAATCTTCCATGCCAATGACATATCATGACTAAGAATCCTCCATGACAATGCCATGCATATCCAAACTAATGAAGAAATCATACATGAAACTCGGTACCTACAAGAAAATCTGATGTAGTGGTTGATATCTTTGCCTTCTTGCACTTTCTTTCTCTTCCTTTACCTTCTTGCTCTAAGAATCCAAGTATGCCACACCCACAAAGAGTGCTCCAAGAAAACTCTAAGTATCCAAGAGTATGAAAGAGAGAGAGATTAATGAGAGAGAGTTGTAACACTGAAATTACAAAAGGTTACCAACTGATCCTCAGGAGAATTTTTATGAATGAGGCCTCTATTTTCTTTATTTTCCATTATTTTCCTTCATTTTCCTCCTCACATGCAACCTGTGACCTTTCACCTCATTTTTCTCCTAATTTCCATTATTTTCGTAAATAATTGTGCCAAAATTTCTTTTAATGCCTTAGCCATTTCCTTTGTCAATTTTCTTAGCCATAAACAACGAAATGAACACCCTCTAAGATGTATTTCCCAAAATTCAGCTTGGAATAAGTGTCTGAGTCATCCATGGTTATTGTTTCTAACATTTATTGAATGAAATTTTCACTAGGGTTGTTATAGTAATACCCCGCCAAGCACATAAAGGATCATATATCAGCCACATATTTGGGAACTGGTCATTCCATAATAGTCCTGATCTTTTTAGTATCGAATGTTATATGTTCATCTGTAATAACGTGTCCCAAGTACTGAATTTGATCTTTTTAAAAATCACACTTACTATAGCTTGCATACAGTTGATGATCCCTTAATGTTTGCGATAATATTCATAAGTGTTCCTTATGTTTTTCTAAAGACTTTGAATAAATCAAAATACCTTCTATAAATACTAGAGTAAATTTATCCAAGGAATTATGGAAAATACCATGCATCAAACACATCAGTGTCACGGGTGCGTTAGTTAGTCCAAAAGGTAGGACTACAAATTCATAGTGGTCGTACTGAGTTCAAAAGGTCATTTTACAAATATCTTCTTCCTTCACCTGAATCTGATGATATCCGAATCGTAAAATCAATCTTGGAGAAGATTATTGCACCCTTGACCTGATCAAACATGTAACCAATTTGAGGTAGAGAGTATTTTTTTTAATAGTTAACTTATTAAGTTGTGTGTAGACAATACACAACTGCAATGTACCATTTTTATTTCTTAAAAAAAATATTGGGGCGAATATACCCTTTATCGAGTAATTCCTGCAATTGCATTTTAAGTTCAGTTAACTCTGGAATACTCATACGATAAGGGGCTTTGGACACTGGTGTTTCCCCAGGAATTAGTTCAATTGTAAAATAAATATCTCGCTTTTGATGTGGCCCCATAATATTTTTAGGAAACACATCTATAAATTCCTGAATGCTGGTATGTTTTCCATAGTAGAAATTTTCTCTTTGAAATTGGAATACCCAACTTGGACAACATAAGACATACAACCCTTCGTAATACATTTATTTAGTTGGGAGGAAGTGATGGGATGAAATCCCATAGCCTCTTTGACTCCCTGTATTTCTTTCTGAGTATCATCCTCAAAAAGTTAATTGATGGTCTTGTCCATACAGTTTACTAAAGACCAGTGGCTCTCTAACTAGTCCATTCCAATCAATAAATCATATGACCCTAAAGGTAATATATTCAAATCTATGTTTGTAAATTGGCCACCTATGTCCATAGAAGAATTCAGAACTTTGGCATTTACCCTTCTCTTAGCTCCTATATGTAATTGTACTAGCCAGGTGTTTTTAAATTAATGTGTTTGTAAACAACATCTTTCTACCACTTTGGGACTAACATAACTCAAGCTTGCACTCGGATCTACAAGAATAGATATAGACTGAATAGTTAACTCACCTTCCAATTCTATCATAGTAGGTTGGTAATCAGCTTGTCTGTCTTCCAATGCAGCATTGATCTGGGGCATTCTCCTTGCCACCTCTCCAACTGTAGATGCCTCTTTTATATTAGCAGTTAGTTCAGGTCAGGTACATTGATAGAAATTCTTGTAATAATGAAGTCCTCCACAACCCCAACATTGCAAGGGGGGTTTTTGTCCTTGATAGAGTTTTTACTTTTTAGATGCTTCCATTAGCTTATTATCTTCTTGCCATTTGGTCTTTTGTTGATTCCTTCCAAGTTGTTTACTTGGTAAATTTCTTTGTATATTCTTGAAATTTGTGGGTTTCATTCCCTAGAAATGCAAATAATTCTTCTATCCCTTCTTTTGAAACCAATTTTTTTCAAAATCTCCTTTCTGTTTGACCCATTGATAATACATTCGGGCCTTTCGAATGGTTTCATCCATAGCCTTAGGACTATCAAACTCTATTCTTTTCTTCATATATGGAGGTAAACTACTCAGGAAATGTTGTAACTTAGCTTTCTCCTCTATGATATACAACACATATCTTAATAAAGATGTAAAAATTGTCATGTATTTGTCCATTGTTAATTGCCCCAATTTTAGATCATGGAATTGTTTTCCTTTTTCATCATAGAATGGCTTCGCCAGGTATTTATTTTTAAAATGTTTCTAGAATTCATCCCATGTTACATCCTGGTCCTCTATCCCATGCACTATTTTAACCTCCTCCCACCATAAAGTGGCCTTCCCCTAAAGTTGATAAATGGCCAATCTGGCCTTAAGGTGACTGTCATATTCATAAACTTGGAAATATTTGTTCATATTAATGATCCAAGCTTCTGCAGCTTCCTCTGCCTCCCCATCAAGGAATGGATATTTAATTTTTTCTAAATTCTCCTTGCAGTTCCAGTTTTGGTTTATTGGTCTTCCTGGGTTGTAACACATTACCTGATTCTTCCTCATGTTCCATTCTATTTCTATCAACTTCTTGGACATGGCTCCCTTTTGGAGTATCTTCACTTGGATGTTGATGTTCTTTCCCATCCTAGGGTCTTTGCTCAAGACTAGTTTGAGAGGTTCAATGATTATGTTTATCTAATAGGCTCTTAAGAATCATTTCCTTCTCTCGCATTAACCTTTCATTATATGCCCTCAAGCACACCATTTCAACTTGTAGTTGTTGAACGGTTTCAAGAAGCATACTTGTTCGATGTTGTTGTCCTACACCCAACTGCACCCACACTTCGGGATTCGTATCAATATTCAGCGTTGAGCTTGTTCCTCGGCCTCCAGATCCTCTCTTCATCATGCTCTGTCTACTTTCTTACTTTCATTGTCTGTGAACATTTCGAAACATTTACTGTTATTATAATTTCCCATTCAGGCCACGAAATTGAGAACTGAGCTCATATTCCACTTGTGACATTCTACATAGCATTATGATAGACATATTAAAAAAAATTACCATTACCAATGTTCTACCATACTATTCTCAATAATGTGAACTCTTTAATTACACATATCATTGAAAAGGTTTATGAATGTATCACATTGCACAGTTCAAGGCGCATATAATAATTATAGGATTACCATAGTTATGGCATTGAACCAACGAGAAATCTCTCGAACCCAGTGATTATCAACACTTGCTGGTTGAATCGGTGGATAGTTGGATCATTCCTGAGAGTTGATCTTGAGGTCCTTCATCGTGCGGCCTTGATTTTTCTAGTGTTAGTTAGGGTAACCAACCCTCATTCCCGCCACCACCCTGTAGTCTCATTTGAACCTCTTCCTGCCGCACTGTATAAGCTCCCGAGAGTCTCCATAGTTTTTCTCCTTCAATGTATGGAGTCCTCCAAGCTATGTCGGTAAGCCATGATGCAGACAAGGTTCTCTTATTATTTCTTGTTTTCCTAGAGCGAGCATTTGTTACATACTCAACTAACCTTTTTTATGACTATCCCATGGATTATTTTGCCCAAAGTCACCCTCAATTGCTTCCTAGTTCGATGGCATCAGTGACAACTTGCATCTTCACTTCTGTCTGCAACTAAGGGCTTCTAGGTATTTCCTTTCCTAGATACCATTAATCTACTTCCATATCCTCTATTTCGTTACAAGTTTAGTCACTAAATTATTTGTCTGCTATCTCTCTTGGTGCAGGGTTCGAATTTGGTGCCTCTATCAATTCCCGCCCTTTCTTTAGGTAACGACGAGAGTTTCTAGGTCCCTGAGAGCACACTAAAAGGGCTTATGGTGTATTGGTTTGTTAATTAATAGTTTTACAACTTTTTCCTTGAGTTGCAATAACTTTTTCCAGTCCTGTTGCAGGTGTTTCTCATTTTTTCACTGAAGCAGACACAACTTCAATTAGTGGAAATGAGGAAGGGGTTAAATATATCCTGAATTTCCTCAAGTTTTGCTACTCTTACTTCATGGGATTTCCAGGTAATTTCATTAATCTTGTTGTAGGTTTTATTGCCTCTCCACTGTGGAGGAATAAGGGTATTTATTTCTTTGACTGATAGCTAATGTAATTACCTCTTTATTAACTCGAACTACTTGCTTCTTATGGAGGCTATTACATTTTTTTTCATTGTCGAATGTACAATATTCCTATGCATGGTATTACTCTTGAGATATGTTTCAATACTCTCTTGTACATTTAATATTGTTAGACAAATTACGTGAGAGGGAAATTGGACTGGCGGCCGAATCACTTTGGTAGCCCTAGTCTCAACTCCCTCACTTTCCTTCTTACTCAGAGTACAGTTTGTATTGCAAGATTTTATATTCATGATAAAGTCTAAAGCCTAACCAGAATTTAACATTGTAAATTTGTTTTATCTAGATTCTATTTATTATCATTTTTCTATTTATTTCCTATTCTGTTGCAATTGGTATAAGGTTTTATCTATGTTCATTATTTGATTATTCCTTTGTTGAGGTTATTCTTAATTTTTGTGGAAATACTTTTGGGCTTCCCGGTTCAATTTCTAAGGTTCCTTGTATAACAGACTTACCTCTTTGAGCTCCTCAAACTACTTAGATTATTATTTTGCTATCCTAACCTTTACTGTATAATGTCTCCAGTCTTCTCTTCCATGCCCTTAAGGGTAGAGTTCAATCCACGTGTTTCTTGCTCAACATGACATCTTTCTAGAGTTGATAACACTAAAATAATTACCTCAATGAGGGACTTAGGAAATTTCTTTTCCAGTTCGATTTAATTTTCATTTAACCTTCAAGTCCATGTACAGTTTGGCTTAATAACCAATTCAAGAGCTTAGAACATCTTGCAAGTCTAGTTAAATTCTTATTTCAGTCCTATTATTTTTAGTCTACCATTGTCTTACACAGGTTGTAGCTAGGTACAAAATCATTAGATTGATTCACCTTTAAGAAATAACATAAATAATTAATATCATAAGTTTGGCTACACCATGTAGACTTTTATTTTCCACCTACAAACTTCTAAGCTTTTCTGTGATTTTTTCCTATAGTACAATCCTCCTCATTAACAACTATTTCATGAAATTATAGCAACACGACTTTAACAGTGGAATAGTCTACACAATAAGCACTAAAAATATCACTTTTCATTCACAGATCATAAGATTCAACTCCTAGTTAAATAGATATACATGCACAAATAATTATTTGTAAATTTTTAATCTCTCAAATTCCATAGAGTTGAGACCGTTCCTCCCAACCTTGATAAGGGAAATTACATATGCTTCTTACACCTGAGCTTCTATTCCAGACAATAGATAACAATTATTTTCTAATGATAGACCTCAAGACCTTAGTCCAATCTATCCTTTCTCACCTTTTATTTAACAAAGTCTATCCACGGGTTCTTACCATCTCATGACCACTCTCATTAGAAACATCCTACCATTGTTTTAAGATCTCTTTTATCCTCTTTCTCCACAATGAAAGTGATCTAAAATGTTGGCCAAACTTGTTAATGTTATGCAAACTCCCTCATTAGTATTAAAAATATGTTTAGGATCGTCTCATATTAACCATAATCTGAACGATTATGTGTCAAGTCTTAAGTATCTTTTATGAGAAAACTATGAGGTTAATTAGTTGTTTAAAACACATATACAAGTAAATTGCAGAGAATTAATACACAACAAACTCATAAACACAGAGTTGATAAAGGAGTTAACCCCAAACTATGCTACATCTCCTTGGACGTGCTTCAATGGCTAGGACCTCTTTGGATTAATGGTAAATTATCTGATTACATGCACCTGAATTGCTCCAATGGCTTTACAACCTCTTCAATTGGATTTAGAAGACCCCAAAACCCCAAAAATGACTTTCCAAGCTCTGCAATTGGACTCCAACGTATCTAGGCTTGACCTCCTCTCCCAATGGCCCTTTGTTACACTAAAAAGTGTCACCATGACTATTTACAGTTAGGATGACTCTATCAACAGTCATACTACCCTCTAAGCAAGTCTTATGCCTATGCTCTCCATGTCAAACTCCAAAAAAGAGAGAAAGTCTTTCTAAATGTATTTATCTCTGGGGACACAGGTTCTCTCAACCTTACCTGCGGGGACGCACCCAAGGTTCACAAAAGCTGCGTCTTTGGACGCTCTGTATGTAAAGGTGCAGGTGCGTCCCCCTGAAAAGGTTAAAATGCACAAGTTTCATCTTTAAAAAGTCACTTGTGGTCATTTCTAGAGCATTCTAGAAGGTTGTTCGACGTGTATTGAGCGCCTCCAGATGGTTCATGCACTCCTACCAAAGAGGAACTTATCCCATCAATAGGGGAGCTATCCCAACCAAAGAGGGGATTATCCCATTGATGGTGGACCTGATTAACTTCCTCTTGAACACTATAAATACAGGCATTGGGCCAGAAGGAGAGGAGGTTGAAAGCTATACATTTCTAAGGGTAAATGCTGCAGGAATTAGGACTCCCATTTAGAAGTTTGTGAGGAGAGATTGCCATCTTTACTTGTTCTATTTGGAAGTGGGTGAGCTTTGTCAAAGTAAAGGAGAACTCTTGTGGGCCCTGGAAGGAGCTTGCACAACACCAAGGCTCAGATTGTAATGGTTCCTTTTGATTACCTTTAATGCAAATTAGTCCATTCTTCTCAATAACTTGTTGTTTATGAGTTATTTCATGTACTCCTTGGTCTATATGTTGAATATGCTTTGTTTTATGTTATAATCAGGTGCTATTTAATGGTTTGACTGTTGGTGATTGCAGGTTTTGGAGAAAGGGAGGAGCTCATCCAGATCAACAAAGCTTGGACTTCTACAACGGCGTTTGGACAAAGGTAAGAACAAAACACTTGATTTCTCATATCATAATGCATGTTTAGAGAAGGATAGCTCTAGTTTGTTTTGTTTGTCATTAGAATGTCTTAGACTTCTAGGAAGGTCGGTTGTGTCCGCACTATTGACTGATTCCGTGTGACACCCTTGGCTTCCATAAACTTCAACGCAGAAAAATAACATACGGAAGTGCCTTTCAGCCTCTGTAACCTATTGCAGTGTGTTCAAATCATCCAAATCATCTAGGAATGACTTTTTCTGAGCTAAATTTGGTCATAAACTGCCAAAGTTACTGCTTCTTTAGGTTTTCCTAGGAAAACTCCACTAAATATGGAAAAACTCCAGTTAACTCTGCCAAATATGGAGTTAGCTCTGGATTTGTCAGATCCGCCAAAAATCTGCAAAACTAATCCTTTGTTTAATTAATTGTTAAGCATGGCTTAATTAACCTTAAACTGTAGTGAGCACATAATTCGTGGTTAGCATAAAATGCTAATGGTTGGCGTCAATGTTGGTCACATGTTAGTGGTTACAGTTAGTGGTTAGGATACATGGCGGTTACGTAACCTCTAGCATTTAAGTTTTAATTCTGGTCACATGCGGCAGTCAAGGTTAACGTTACCTCCCAACTTCAAAGTTTTAAACTTCAAATAAAACGTGTGCACCATGATTGTTAAGAAACAATATGTGGTATGGCAATAAAGCTTAGCGCTTGTATGAGTGAGGTCACAAGTTCGACTCTCTGACCTTCCCATAAAATTTTTCAATGTGCCGATGTTGATAGGATGTTGGGGAGGGACACATGGCGGCCTCCGGGCTTGCCATGTGTCATCTTCTCATTGGTCCTTCCCTAACCAATGAAAAAATGCCAACTCACCAAACTGTCAACCAATCACAAAGTGCCACTCGGTGTGATATCACTCAATTTAAACCAAAATTTTGACCTGCATAGACACTCGCCACGTCAGCAGTACAAAATGTTGACTGGGCAGTGACGGTACTTTTTGTTTCAAAATTCTTACGTTTAGCAAAGCGAACAGAACATGATATCTTTTTCATATGAACTCTGTTTTGAGTGAAACAAGTTGCATTGGCATTGTATCGCAGAGATGTACGTGGTCATTTAGGTTTTGAGTTATTTCTATCACTTTGATATTTGAGCAAATTTTTGCCCTTAATCCAGATTCCGATCACTCCTTCCCACTAACAAGATTTTGGACCCACAAAGGTTCATTATCTGATGAGAGCTGAATACTCTTCTCCTTCCCAAGTTCTATTAGTTGATTCTACTTGGAAAAATCTCCATGACAACCACTTGGGTTCACTAACATGCCTTGCCTTGCAAATGGCTTGGCACTTCAACCAATGTTCTCCTTTTTCTACTGACCCAATCCAACACTTGCTGGCTGCTTGCTAATTAAACACCCTATTGTACCAAAGAGATCCCTTAGTGCTTGGAAAACTAGCTGAAGGCCTTCCCACTGAGAATCATGTTCCTCCTTTGCAACACGTGCATTTGATGCAAGCTTCTCCTTGGAAACCACTTTTCCATGTTAAGCCCATCTAAGTGAACTACAACAATGAGTTTCAATATCAGTAATAAAAAGAAAATAAATGACCATTCTTTTACCACCACGGTTCCAAATTCCACATATGGAATAATGCATTCACCATCTCTTTCGCTTCTTGGCCTCAACACACCAAATCGCATTGTAGAACATTTGATATTTTACAAGGGCTTCAGTTTCTTTGGAATTTTTGTCCACTTCGCTTCTTGATTGCATCATCCTCGAATATTAACATGGTGCTCATGTCATGATTTAAGAATGAAGGCTAATCACGAGCCTCTTTCTCAAGCGTGGAACTTCCAAAATCCTGTGACATCTTCTCACAAGAACACCATTAACCTTGAAAAACACTCATGCAATAACATAACTTGACAACCTCTTCCTTTTTCTTCTTCAAAGAAACAAATGTCACATCATGTGAACATCACCATGTACTCTTACATCTTGGTGTATAAACCATCTTGGTGTATATTCAATGGTTTACTAAACACAAGTCGACAAAACATGCTTCTTCAAACAACTGACTTTCAAGTCAAGCAAAAACATTTACAACAACTTGACAATTTACAACAAGAATTCCACATTCTGATGAAACAATTCGTCACATCTCCCTTTCATCTTTGGAGACAAAATCAACTCTTCCAAGTCAATATAGCATACATGTAACAATCAATCAACCACACAAGCCGACACTCATATATGCGCAAATGATCAACATTCTCAAGTTGACAACATACATGTTAACAAAGAAATCAACCAACATAAGTTAATCACTTATGCATGTTCAAGCATAATGAAACTATTAAAAATTCCACTATTCACACACACAAACTCTCATGCATGTATAACACTGCTCAACTCTCTCACAAGTACAATCACAAGTACAAGAATCCCATTGGTATGTACAAGTACTTAAAGAGTTGAAATAACCAAATTTGTTGCAATAAAGTGAGTCAACATAGTCAACTTTCAAACACCTTCCTGGTGTAAGCATGCAAATTCAAGAATACAACATGCATGAAAATTTGTAGTTGAAAATTGTCATCTTTGCTTCATCTAAGTGAGTCAACATAACTCTACGTTTCCAACATATTGTTTCATGCAATATGTAGCATACTTTCAACAAAAAAGAAATGCATCCAAATAACAAGGAAATGCATCAACAAGGCAAGATTTTCATCAATTATCAAAAGAAATGCAACGCCTTAATTGGTTAAGAAATCTAACCATTGCTTTCCAAACCATTTCAATGGCACTTCTTTCATCTTCGCTTCATCATGTGTATCATCCTAACCCAAATCAATTATGGAATCCTCTTTTCCATTCTTTCCAAAATATCTCTCCACCTTTTTCAAATGTCATGGATGACTTGTTGGATGCAAAGTCCAACACTTGTCTACAAGATGACCTTGCTTATGGCAATGAGTGAAAAAGAAGTGCATCTTCTTTTCAGCATGGTTTCAATTATGCAATGGACCTTTGGCTTTCTATCTCTTTTTTTTTGAAAGTTTCATGTGTATGGCTATACTCTTCCAACACCTTGAAACAGTATGGTTATTCAAACCACAAAAGGAACGTGTAAATTTTCTCCAAATCTTATGTGAAGATTTACCATGTTTATCATAATCAAAAGAAACATGATTAAAGGCAAATTTATACCTTACACATTCACCTTTGTTGCCTTCTCAGGGAGGTGAATTTTATGAGGTAGTGGCTCTCTTCAAAAAACCAATAATGGTTTCAATGACCTTAGAGCTTTCAGCATGCTCTTGTTTTCCATTTCCACTAGCTTCATGCTTATGAGCATCTTCTTGCAAATTGGGTACAAAACTTTTGCATTCCTCATGAACACAAACTTCACAAGCTTGAGGTAATGAACATGTAATGACAGTCCTTCTTGGAACACCTTCATGTGCCTCCATGACTTTGGATCATTCTCCATCATGTTTTCCATAACCAAGACCCAAATACCTATGGCTTTCCTTAACAACAATTGGCTCAACTATGCCTTGTGCATGTGTGCCTAACCCTTTACCTTCATAGCTCATCTTCATCAATAATTTGGACCCTATTCCTCTAGTGTGTCTTTCAAAATCACCAAAACATTCATTTTGAGAGGAAATTGAAGATATACTTGAATTGAATACCTAATTTTCATGCACATACTTGGCTAGGGTTTCCTTGGCATCATGGAGTTGAATATCCATCTCATGCATATTTTCAAGAAGCTCTTGCTTCTCCTCCTTCATGGCCATCAACTGCTCTTGAAGTATAGTGTTCTCCTTCCTATCTTCATACATCTCTTGCACCATATCTCTCATGATGATAAGCTATTGCAAAATTTCTTCATCAAAGATTCTTGCTAAGGAAACTGGATTAGAAACATCACTTGTTGAAGCTGCCATCACATAAACTTGCACACAGTTAAATTCTCCTTGCACAGATACAAAACCAACAACTAATTTTCTAGCTAACCTTGGCAAACCATCTCCGGGTTAAAATGAGTTAATATTTCTCTGATACGAAGTTGATATGAAATGTTGGGAAAACTTGTTAATGCTATGCAATCTCCCTCATTAGTATTAAAACTATGTTTAGGATCGTCTCATATTAACCATAATGTGAAGGATTGTGTGTCAAGTATCGAGTGTCTTTTATGAGAAAATTATGAGGTTAATTAGTTTTTTAAAACACATAAACAGCAAGTGAATTGTAGAGAAGTAATACACAACAAACTTATAAACGCAAAGTTGATAAAGGAGTTAACCCCAAACTGGGCTACATCTCCTTGGACCTACTTCAATGGCTAGGCCCTCATTGGATTAATGGTCAATTCTCTGATTACATGCACCTCCGTTGTTGAAATGGCTTTGAACCTACTCCATTCAATTCAGAAGACCCAAAATCCCCAAAAATTACTTTCCAAGCTCTGCAATTGGACTCCAGCTGATCTAAACTTGACCTCCTCTCCTGGTGGCCCTAGGCTTCCTTAAACTTCAAAGCAGAAAAATCACATACAAAAGTGTCCTTTTTCCTCTGGAACCTGTTACATTGTTTTCAGATCATCCAAATCATCTACGAATGACTCTTTGTGACCCAAAATTGGTCAAAAACTACCAAAGTTATGGCTTCTTCAATTTTTCCTACGAAAATTCCACTAAATTTGGAAAAACTCCAGTTAACTCCACCAAAGTTGGAGTTAGCACCGAATTTGTCAAATTCTCCAAAATCCACCAAACTAATATGTTGTTTAATTGATGGTTAAGCATGGCTTAATTAATGTTAACTGCAATTAGCACATAATCTGCAGTTAGCATAAAATGCTAACGGTTGGCATTGGTGTTGGTCACATGCTGATGGTTACGGTTAGTGGTTAGGCTACCTGGCGGTTACGTAACTGCTAGCAGTTAAGTTTTCAGTTCTGATCACATGCAGCGGTCAAGGTTAAGGTTACCTCCTAACTTCAATGTTTTAAACTTCAAATAAAACGTGCACACCATGATTGTTAAGAAATGTGTGGTATGGTAGTAAAGCTTGGCACTTGTGTGGGCGAGGTCACAGGATTGACTCCCTTGCTTGCCCATAAAATTTTGTAATGCGCCAATGTTGATAGGCCATTTTGGAGGGACACGTGGCAGCCTCTGGGCTTGCCACATGTCACCTTCTCATTGGCCTTTCCCCGACCAATGAAAAAGCACCAACTCACCAAACTGTCAACCAATCACAAAGTGCCACTTGGAGATACTTGGGGTGATCTCACTCGCTTTGACCCAAAATTTTGACCTACATAGTCACTATTTGGCAAAGCGAACACAACGCGATATATTTCTCATACCAACTATGTTTTGAGTGAAATGAGTTGCTTTGGGATCGTAGATCGTATCACTAAGACACACGTGATCATTCAGGTTTCGGGTGATTCCGAGCACTTTGATTTTTGAGAAACTTTTTGCCCCAAATCCAGATTCTGATCAGAAAACAGAACACCCTTATATCCACTTAGAACTTCTTTTATCTCTAGTGAGAACTCTTTTTTTCTAACTGTCTAGAGGTTAGAGTTTTTGTTTTTTTTACCAGTCTACCCTCAAGAATTATGAGATTTCATTATTTAATAAAATAACATTACTTAAATGTTAACAAAAAAAATCCTCTAATTTCTACATGGAAAATGTAAATGTAAATGTTAATAATTAAGTGTCATTTTGAAGTGTTCGAGACGTTTATATATGAACTGCGGTTCCGCATATCTATTGAACTCGGATATGAACTGCGGCCTTCTCGCATTCTCGCATATCTATTGAACTCGGCTCTGCGGATATATAAACCACAGTCTCGCTGTCCATTCTCGCATTCTCTGCGGCATATGAACTCGGATATATAAAACACAGTCTCGCATATCTATTGAACTCGGTTCCGCATATATATATACAGTTCCGCATATCTATTGAACTCGGTTCCGCATATCTATTGAACTCGGATATGAACTGCGGCCTTCTCGCATTCTCGCATATCTATTGAACTCGGCTCTGCTGATATATAAACCACAGTCTCGCTGTCCATTCTCGCATTCTCTGCGGCATATGAACTCGGATATATAAAACATAGTCTCGCATATCTATTGAACTCGGTTCCGCATATATATATACAGTTCCGCATATCTATTGAACTCAGTTCATAGATATATATATATATACAGTTCTCGCATCATATATATACAGTTCTCGCATATATATATACAGTTCTCGCATCATATATATAAACAGTTTCGGTTCCGGTTCTTGGCATTATGAACACAGTGTCGGTCTCGGTGATATAAACTCTCGCGTGATATATAAAACACAGTCTCGCTCTCCGGATTTTAAAGTTGGCTACTTCGGTGATATATGAACAATCATATATATAAACAGTTTCGGTGATATATGAACAGTCTCGGCTCGGAAGATATATAATCATCTCGTCTCGGGATATATAAAGCAGTCTCTTGGTTTTAAAGCTCGCAATCCAAAGCTTGGAGATCTTGGCTCTTACATCAGGTTCGGATATCAGGTGCACACATTCCTTATCTTTTTCTTTTTAATACATATTTGCTCATATAAATGTCAAGTATGAATACTTCACCACAGTTACCAAAGATTACCAAGGGCAGACCTAGCACAGTTACTCTACAAGGCCTCTATGAGTATATAGAGTCTTTAGAGAAACGCAGAGAAGAAAGAGAAGCCAAGTTACAAAAAGAGTTGGAAACCGTGCTGGGAAACAAATTTGCATCTCTTGAAAACACTATCCAGAAACAAATAGAAAATAAAATAGAACTACTGGAGAATAAAATGGAGGCAATAGAGACTAGATTGCAGGTTATAGAAAAACAAAACCAAGATACTAACCAACCATCCCAGCAAGGAGACGCTGATACCTCAGAGGGTCTTAAAATGAAAGACATGATTAAAGAATTACAAGAAAAAGTTAATAGCCGCCTCACCGTAAATAGTGTAGTAGATAAGTTAGATATTAAACCAATTAAAGACGAAATGAAAAAATTAATAGAATTAGACCATGAACGGAACAAAAGGACCTTAAACCTTATAATCTTCGGTTTAAAAGAGGAAGAAGATGAGGATACTTTAGCCTTAGTCCAGACAGAATTACATAATAGATTACAAATTGAAACAACATGTCTCACAGAAGCAACAAGGTTGGGGAAATTAACCGAGAATAAAGGAAGATTAATCCGCATAAGGGTGAGCTCTACTGATCATAAGCACAACATACTTAGTAAAACCTCAAGTCTAAAAGGAACGGGAATATTCATAAATGAAGATCTCATTCCAGAAGATCAAGCAGAATTAAGAAAGGAGGTTCAAAAGGTAAAAGAAGCTAGAAAGGAAGGAAAATGGGCAATAATCAGAAATAGAAAAGCCTTTATTCGAGACAAAAACCAAAAAGATAGTAATCAATAGCAATTAAACATGCTCCGGATCCTTTCTTGGAACTGTCGGGGCTTCCCATGGAACAAAGGCCCCAAGCTAAGTTGGATCTCAAATGATGTTGATATTATTTTGCTTGTTGAAACTTGGGAGCACGAAGAATCTAAGGTCCCTAACATAGATGGCTTTACGCTATGGTCTACATGGAACAAGCGATCCTCCCGTAGAGGCATTGGGGGAATAGCTTGCTACATTAAGAAGAACATCTCCCCTTATGTTAGGCTTTATAAAAACGACCCTTACAACCAATTTAGTTGGATAGAGATCAGAGACATTAATAATAAAAAGTCCTACATAGCAATATGTTATTTCCCCCCCATTAATTCTAACTTCTATAAGAAGAAGAATCTAGATAAAACTAACCCTTACAATAGTTTAGAGAACGATATTTCTAGCCTAAGGAATGATGGTAATATCCTTTTAATAGGTGACTTCAATGCCCGAACTTCAAGTAACCAAGCTATTGTTTTAAGCAATCGTTCCAACCCTAATCCTCTTTGGTTAGACGAAGACCCTACCCTGGCTAGTAGGTACAAAAGGAGCTCTGAAGACCTCGGAGAAAATTTGTTTGGGTCAGAGCTCGTCAAGCTCTGTAGTGCTCAGGATCTCATAATTTGCAACGGTCTAAAAAAGTGGCCCAATTCCAGCAAGATGACCTGCATCCATGGACTTGGTAGCAGCGTAGTAGACTACGTTATTTCCGATCTCCCTTTATACAACGAAATGATAAACTTTGACATCTTAAAGGACCACGAGCCTGACTCCGATCATAGGCCTTTACTTATAACCCTCAATTTTTTCATGCATAGAGTTCCCATAGAAAATAATACTTACAACCAAAAGAACTTAATATTTGATAAAAATAAAAAGGACCTCTTTCTAAATGAATTAAAAACTAACTTGCCTCCTTTATCTAGTATAGATAACATAGAAGACCTATATCATAATTTTACTACAACCCTCTCATATTCTATTAAAAAGTTCTCAATTGAAGTCTCAAATAATAAAAGAAATAGCAAAACCAATCCTTGGTATGACAAAGATTGTAAGAATGCGAGGAGAGCAATCAAGGAAGCTGTTGATGATTCTCTTAAAATGGACAAGATAAGAATATACAAAGCCCTAATTAAAAGGAAAAAGAGACAGTACATTCGTCAAAGACAGGAGAATCTCTTACACCTCTCTAAGGTAGCTCCTAAAAAATTTTGGAGGCAGATTCTGACTAGGAAGACTAAGGATAATAATAAAATTGCTCTTCACGATTGGAATTCTTATCTTAAAAAGCTTTATGAATCTCCTAATGTCACGGATAATTTGGAAACCCTGCTCACAACGAAAGAAGCCTTCTCCTTAGAAGACATTAAGTTTGGGGTTAATCGCCTCGCGAATGGGAAAGCTAAGGACATTGAAGGTTACCAGGCAGAAATCTTAAAAATTGGAGGCCCTGTCCTCATCCCCCACATCCACAAGCTCTTCAATCAAGCTGTTAAGCAAGGGTTCCCTAAACCATGGACTGAGAGCCTCATTATCCCTATTTTTAAAAGTGGAGATAAAAATAACCCCTCTAATTATCGAACAATTATGATCAGCCCTCTCTTAGCCAAATTATATGGTAGTATTCTGGAAAAAAAGTTAAGCATATGGCTTGAAAGTGAAGATAAGCGGGCTAAAGGCCAAGCAGGTTTCAGAAGGCATCACTCAACGACAGACCACCTTGTTACGCTAAGGATCATTGCGGAGGAATGTCGTAATGATAAATCCAATTTATTCTGCTGCTTTGTAGACTTTAGAAAGGCTTTCGATACGGTTCCTAGATACAACCTTTGGAATAGGTTAGAAGAGCTAAAGGTTCCTCTTGAGTTAAGAGCTGCTGCTATAAGGCTATACGAGAATGTAATTGCCAAGCTAAAGAACAATGAGGGGTGGTCAAAAGATATTAAGTGTAACATCGGAGTTAAACAAGGTTGCCCCCTCTCCCCTACTCTATTTGGCATTTACATCGATAAGCTCGAAGGTTATTTAGAAGAAGCAGGATGTGGTGGCACAATCTTAGCTGGGATAGTCATTATCCTTCTTCTCTATGCTGACGATATTGTTCTTCTGGCAAGGTGCCCTTCTGATCTTGATAAGCAACTCAAGCTTCTTAAGGATTTCTGCTCTACCATGGGTATGACTGTTAACACAGACAAAACAAAAGTTATGATTATCAAATCTAAAAAGGACACTTGTGCTAATTTTACGTATGACAATAATAACTTGGAGGAAGTGTATTCTTACAAGTACCTAGGAATTGATATCCATCACAAGCTCAACTGGAACCATAGCATTGAGAAAAGGATCAATGGGGGATGGAAAGCTTATTTTGGTCTTGAAAATAATTGTAAAACAGCAAACCTCGTAATGTGGGATAAAAAGAAGTTCCTCTTTGAAACCTTAGTCACTCCTGTTATCTTATATGGCTGTGAAGTTTGGGGCTGCAGCATCTCCAGAGAATCATGGAGGAAGATTGAGCAAATCCAGAAGCGTTTTATAACTTATAACCTGAAAATTAAAAGTAATACACCCTATCCTATTCTCCTTATAGAAGCAGGTCTTTCTTCTATTGAGAGCCTAGCTATGCTCAGGTTTCTGATGTACAAGCACAAGCTCAATAACATAGACAATCATAGACTTCCTAAGCTAGCTTTAACTTCCAGCCAAAATCACCTGAGGCTTAACCGAGGATGGCATAAGGACACAAGGGCCTGGTTAAACTATTGGGAGATCAATGAGAATGATGCTTTGCAAAACATAAATAACATTAAAGATATTATTACTTCTAAGTTCAAAGAAAAATTGTGGTGTGAGAAAGATTTAGCGTCTAAAAGAAAATTAAGTTATTATAAGAAGGTCATCAACCCCACCCTTGAGGATCAAAAGTATCTCTCTATTCTAACTAGCTCAAAAAAGAAAATTAATATAGCAAAGATTAGAACGAATTCTCATGAGCTCCATAGTGAGACTGGCCGCTGGGTAGTTCCTAAAACGCCATGGATGGAAAGGATCTGCCATATTTGTGAGAATAAGAGCATCGAGGATGAAAACCACTTCCTCTTAGAGTGCCCTGCATACAACCACATTAGATCTCAATTTCACAACCTTTGTTATAATACTGACCTTTCTAGCCTTTTACAATGCCAAAATTATAGTGAACTCGGGAGGCTTCTCTCCAAGCTTTTTGAGCATCGGAATAAAATCATAAATCAAAATAAATAATTCGTCTTTTTAGGTCCGATAGATCATTATTTGGTCTCAGTGGACGTTAACAACCATCATCATCATCATCATCATAATAACTTAAAAATTTATATATATATATAGAATATAGAATAATTATATTAAAATAATTTTTAAATATACATTTCACAATTTTATAAAAATAAATAAAGCTAATAGTATATTGATAAATATAAATATTAAAATAAATTCACAAGAAATGAAAAGAAATACTCAATTTCACTACTATTACAAATATATATAATAAATTACAAATATATATATTAAAAGAATAAAAAAGTATTATAATTTTAAAATTGTATAATCATCTCCACTCTACAAGAGGTCAAGTATCCCATCGATGGATTTATTCCGATGAGTTTTCTGTTACCTAAGTGTCTCTACAAAAATTTAGCATATTTTAAATGGTACAAAGACATTTAGATATTTTTAAATAATGAAATTGTAAATTTTATTAATTATATCAGGATTTTTTTATATTTTAAAATTTAGATTTTAATATATATATATATATATATATATATATATTATTTGTATTTTCGAAAATCACATAGAAAAACTTTTGTTGATGGTTTCAAACCAACAAGTGGTTCATCCTCAAGACAAGTTGAATGACCAGATCTCACTTTGCACATTAAATAGATAGGGCAGAGTATCCCATGACTAAATTGTAATGGCTAAAAAGACAATAGCTCAATTTGACCTGGTCATTCAACTTGTCCTGACGATGAACTACACTGGTTGGTTCGAAACCCGTAGACAAAAAATTTTCTATGTGATTTTCGCCCAAAATTCTTCAAAAATTAACATGGATCACAAAAGTCTCAATTCAATAATTAAATATTTTTATTATTTTTATATCATATCAATAATTTTTTTTGAAAAATTTTAAGATTTATTTTCAAATCTAATTTATTCGATTTCTCTAGAATCCAGTAAAAATTTATAAAAATTACAAATATAATAAATAAACACTTCACGATCAAAATAGCCTAAAGTTAATTTCACCGCATTTTTTCGGGGATTCCAATCATAAATAAGTGGCAAAAAAATAAAAAATAAAATACTGTATAAACAACTAAAATAAATAATAAAAAATTAAAATTAAAATTTCATTATATTAATAATAAATCACTTTATAGGAGCATATTACATGAACATAGATGATATATCATTTATTTTTTTGATATATGTTCAATGTTTCTGTACACTGGTGAAAAATGTATTTATTCTGATTCCCTTTGTGTAGAACAAGCTTAATATTTTCATAGTAACAAATTAAATGAATTAAATAAATTAGTAATATATCCAATGTTTTATGTGTTTTACATATTTTATAGTGGAAATTTATATTGTAATTATAATTTAACTTATGTGTTTTACATATTTTATAGTGGAAATTTATATTGTAATTATAATTTAACTTATGTGTTTTACATATTTTATAGTGGAAATTTATATTGTAATTATAATTTAACTGTTAAATTAGTAGTAGGGATAATTATTATTGTTAAATTAATAGTATGGATAATTATTATTGATTTTTTGATGGTTATTTATTATGTAAATTACATAAAATGATCTAGTTAATTGTTCGAGATAAATTTTATTTTTTATCAAATACTTTTAAGTCTTGGAGCATTAACTTATTAAGAATTAAAAACCATTTCAAAAATTTTGTTCCACTTATATTTTATAAATATCGATTTTAAAATAAATTTATAGTGTTTTAATTTAATATTAAATTTACCAAAATGACCCTTTCAACATCTATCTGCAGTTAGATAATACAGTACACACTTGGAAAAATACCTTAATTGAAATAGTGGATCTCATGATCCGTCTGGTCTAAAAAATGAGGCAAAGACTTTTTTTATCTAAATTTGAATGGAGACGTATTGCATCCAGGCGCAGCTTGAACATATTATAATTAATTCGAATTTATCTGAGGTATTAAGTTTAATTAATACAAAGTTAAAAATTTGATGCTAGACGCCCAGCAGTATTTGCTGCTAGTGCGGATGTCTCCTGGAGTTCTCGATCGAGCCTGTCCCTGTGACTCTTCGTTGCCGGCGCAGATGTCTCTTGGAGTTCCCGACGGGGTAGTCACAGTCAATGATTCAAAAGATTCGGAGGACCACTAAACTGAAAGCCCACAGCGACCATTGAATTATATAACAAGCACAGCGACCACTTGTGTTTCCGGTCTTCCTCATCGTCCATTTTCACGGAGACATCGACAATATTCGGACAGGAGAATAAAGACTTTAAAACCCAATTGATGCTCAACTTGCTCTCTACATACAATGGAACCAAATCACCGTAGGTAAACCCTAACCCACTGTTAAGCTGCCCGCAACATAGCTTTCTACATGGAGCAGAAGCAAAGCAACAGAAGATAAACCCAATGCCAATACTAGGGTCTCTTTGACACTAAACCAAATGCCAATCCAGTAAGGGTTTACGGACTTTGATGGTTATCCGCTCCGTCTATTTAAGGAAGATAAACTGGTACAAGGTTTACGTTTCTATAGCATATTTTATTTCTTTAAAACTTATTTTACGTGAAACTCTTTTGATTCGTTGAGTAAGATTATATACGGATAAACATTTTGAAAGTAGCCATAATATCAAAATTCAATTATTTGAGCTATTAAACTTTGCAGTCTATCTTGAATATCAAAACCTTATCAAATTATTCCTAGTTTCTGTCCTTTTTGTCTCACATTTGATTTGAAGATATTTTTTAAATTGTATTCGTGGATGAAATATATAAAACCAAATTAATGTTTTAACTATAAAAATTATTTTAAGTATGATCAAATTTCTTCACATTTTTTATTTTTTAAATGGTATTGGTGGATTAAATATATAAAACTAAATTAATGTTTTAACTAAAAAAATATATAATGGTAAATATATAATTTTTTAAATTTTTTATATAACATATATAGTTTACATTACAAATTTTTACACGAGACTTATAGGTCAAATTAAAATAGTTTTTTTATTATTCATATATTTTTAACCATATGTCAATATTAATTCGTATTAAAATATTTGATTGATAATCCACATTAAATATTTTATTATATACAATATTAAAATACTTTATTTTAACAATTTTTTTCTATGGATTGATATATGTGAAATTGACATCTACATAAATTAGTCAACATAGATATTCAAATAATTTATTTAAATCACCTGTTGAAATTTTGAAAAGTATAAGGTTTAAACATCTTACTCTCATTTTTATTCACTTCTAATTACTTTACAACATATTCATTTGTTTTTTATAGGTGACATTACTTTTCTATTTGGAGCATAATTTATTTTTTATTTTTATTTTAAACGGGTCAGGTGTCAATTGGACAGAAGGACAGACATACTTACACATCCCCATCACAATAGGTTGTAGAATGAGCCTCTTAGCTCAAAAACAAATAAACATAAAACAAATAAATTTTATCATCAATCTATGCCATTATTATTAGTTATTATATGTTAAATTCATTTCCAATAATTAGTAATTATATTTTAGATTTACTTTTAATATTAAATCTATTAAAATACCTTTCAACAATCTAAAATTAACATGGATTTAGTGTTGTAATTTTTTTGGGTTGTCACTATTGTGTTATGTATTAAAATTTCCTGGTAAAACCACTTTGTATAATAAATTTCCTCTTCATTTCCACCTGAATAGGATGGGGAATTGAACAAGTGACTTAACATCTAGACACTCCATCACTATCTATCCAAGGCCCCATGAACTGGATGTATTTAACTTTAATTATTAGTTAATATATAAACATATTATTTTTTAAAATAATATATGTGTGTGCGTGTGTGTGTGAGAGAGAGAAAGAGAGGTTATTTGTTTCTAACCTAGTACAAGGCAAACAAAAACAAACATAAAATAATGGAGTACTCATTATAAAATGGAAAAGAAAAAGATGGACTAAGGAACACACTACAAAGCTTTAGAGCTACCCCTAAAGCTCGAAAACTAGCCTAGAGTATAGGAAAAAAATTGACAAAAGTTCTTGATATTATGAACAAACCATAAAGTGCTTGGAAGTTGAGAATCATGAAGATAAGGAGGTTTCCGCATTGATGGGATGATATACATCCTTGCAAAGCGACACCCATATTGGGCTTAGAGGTGAACCAAGTTTAACACAAAGAAAATTGCTTTCAACATCAATCGGTAACAATTTCAACTGAACCAACTTGATCAAAATATGATGTCACTCATCCCTAATATCTACAAACCCTTTTCCCAAGAGAGTTTTCAACTGCCAGTATGGTTCCACAATTTACTCGTAGTGGTTTCCCCTTCCTTTGGTGTTCCCTTTTCCATGAATCAAGGTAGAGATACCTTCTAAAAGCTTCAAGTCTGAAATTCCTTGTCTCTCCTAAAAAGCTTGTTCTTCCACCTCATTGAGGTCCACTGAATCTTAGGGGGAGTGTGGGTATAAAAATGATGTACCAAAGCTTTAGCATGACTAAGCTCACAAACCTCTAACATTACCATGAACACCACAACCTTAATGATATCAAGCTTATTGATGGGTGATGGTTACCTTAGGTAGGAAGGGACGCATGGGATTGAGTAGCCCCAAATCCAAAGGATGAATAGAATGTATCCAGGAAGAAAGGTGGAGTCCTTTCGAGAAATGAAACAAAGAATCGGTAGTGATCTAAGGGGACAACTTGCTAACAATAAATTTTGATAGGTCTATATGGAGAAGAAAGAATAAAAAACATAGAAGAAACTTGAAAAGGGGGGAAATACCACTGAAATCCATGATGAATGTAAGAAACAATATTGAGGATGACAAAATAGAATGGAAATGCATACCAAGGAACCCATCATTGAGACATCGCCGATTTTTTTCAGGCCAAGAAGACATGATTAGAGTTAATATTAAACGCCACTTAAGGTAGTGATATGTTCATCCAATGAATCAAGGATTAAATAATTTGTCCAAACAACATAGTAGGAATCTAGGGGAGAATGTCTAAATATAGTTGAGGATGGGATTGGAAAATGTTTGGCTTCACCATTGAGCAATGGTGTTTGGAATGCTTAGCGGATCCTGGTCAAAAAAATAGGAATTTTGTAATTGAAGCCATATTCCATTAGAGAATGAAATATTATTGAATAGATGTTGAGTCTTTCAAAGTGGAGGAGAGGAAGAGGGAATATAGAGGGACATTCATAGTTTCATTTTTGAATATTGTCCCATGTTAGGGTTTGGTTTTGCACTAAGAGCTACAAGAAGAAGGATATTTTTGGCCAAGTGTTATGATTCCAAATATTAACGTAGATCATAAATCTTTGTACTTATTGATGTCTTGTTGCCAGATGTTAGGCTTCCTGAAGGGAAATGATCACTTTTAGCTATATCCCCATCATAGTCTATCATGATAGGAGGAGAATCGGGTTAGCCTTTATCGGAGGTCACCCCAAAATTAACTCCATGCTTCCCTTTTTGGCTTAGGTTACAAATCTTCTTCATTGTGTCCATTGTTGAATTTTTTCTGAATTGGTCTAGTATTACTTAATTGCAAGTAGGCCCTGCATTGATGGATATAGGTAGAGGTTTTCATGTTATTATTGATCTTGGAGTTTAGGGAACTATTTGCACAAGTGCTCATAGAATAGTGTGGTGCGTCCATCCTTCACTTCCCAAAAATGATGTTGTTCCTTTAAATGCATTCCTTTTTTTCCCAGGCTCAATATAGACAAGCCAAAGTGGTCACACTGCATTCATATGATATGCCCAAGGGGAGTGTGTGGGGTATATTATTGATTCAAAATAGATTTCCATATATTTTACCTTCCCTTTATCAATATACACCATGTTTGAGCACCTAGTACTATTTCCATATTGAACGGATCATGTAAGCCTATACCTCCTTTCATTTTTGGCACATTGAGTTTTTATCATGTGATGAGAGACCAATTTTTCCATGTTGGCTCATTCCATGGGAAAGAGTGTTGTACCCAACAAATTTCTTCTAAGATTAGGGCTAGTTCCATAATAGTTGAGCTTATGTAGATGGAAAGGGCTTGAAGTAACTCCTTCAAGAGTATTTATCATCAAGCTATGTTAAGGGAGTGAAAGGTCCAACTGGCTGGCTTGTTGTTGATTTTGTTTATAGGTTCCCCTAGAGAGAACTATTAGCCAATATGGTGCCAGTGTATTTATAGGGGAGTTGGATGACATGGACATGAAGTAATTTCTTATATGTCTGTGAGCAACTGAAAAAAGAAAACTTAGGACTTCATTTTGTTAATTTCCATACCTAAATCTTGAGTGAAGTCATCCAAAATGTGCATGAAGTTCCTTTCCTCTTGGATAGTCGGAGTACCCATGTCCCTCTAGATTCCCTCTTCCTCTCCTCCACTTTGAAAGACTCAACATCTATTCAATAATATTTCATTCTCTAATGGAATATGGCTTCAATTACAAAATTCCTATTTTTTTGACCAGGATCCGCTGATATGTGTCGCTCAGTTAGTTGAATTGGGTGATTACCCTTCAATACCACTTACCACTTTTGCTCTGCCCGAAATACCACTTTCCTGTGTAAAAACTGCTTTGTCGCTGACTATCTTCCGCGCTCTTCCACCATGCGAATTGATCCTGCCCATTGATCAATAAGATCCAATGGTTGTTGTGCATCACTTCTTCACTTCTCCGCTCTTATCTTTACTTATATTTTACGTTATTTCTTCAGCGTTTTCTCAGTGGTTCACGTTTCTTCAAAGGTTCTTGTCTATCTTCTATTCTGCTGCTCAATTCACTCATGAGCTTGACTTCTGCGAATCCTCATATCGTTGTCTCTCAAGAGCTCCACTCTGATCCTCTAATTGGATTCAAAGACCCATTATGATTCCTCTGAATCATTCTCTCCTCTGTGTAGTTCTACCGACTACTGCATGCAACATCTATTATAGAATACACAATTTACATGTAATTCAATCATTAGATACTTGTTTCACACACTTACCCAGTTATGGAATAAACCTCTATATATATAAGTATAAACAACTGATTACATGTCGAGATTCCCTGTCTCTCAGGCCTGATATTCTAGTTAGTGGCCTCTCCTACACTCTGCCCGTAGGCTTACATTTATACCAGAAAGGTTATGTTGAACTAATTCTTGTTTAGATCCTTAATCTACTTAACTGAATCCTAAATGTCCTCTAAGTCCACTTCTAACTCCAATTAATCCCTAAGAATCCTCTCTAGTTCCTCGAATCATGAAACTACCTTAAGAGTTATAATTGAATTCTATCTCTCTCATCATTATTAACCACTCATGTTCTCCTTCATTCGAGAACATTTACAAAATATCTCACAATATCTAATTAATTCCTATCCTACTCACTCAAAAGCCTAAATATTATATTAATTCAACACTTAGGAATCCAACTTCCTTAAACCACATGACCCCCCTATGTCTACTAAAATACAATGATTTTCTCTTGGGTTGAATGCTCCTGCATCAGACTCCCAAAGTAGAAAATTTTCATGATCTCCTGATCATGTGTCTTCATAAGTTGATAGAAAACCTCCAGGGTCCCAAACCTTATTTTGTAGCTGCCCAAATGCCTTGCACCTTTGTTGCTATTGTATGTTTGTTTTACTCTGTTTCGTCTTCTTCTCCTTGTCAATCAGGTTCAAGTTCTGATTGATTATCCTTCCTGCTATTATCAATTTCCTCCACATGGACTCTTTCATCATAAATTTCCATAATTCTTCAATCTCTATCTCCAGTTCATCCTTGGAGTGGTCCATATTCTGCCTCTTACTTCTTCCTCTTTCTCTTTGCTTCAGGTTGTTGCTGCTTTCCACTAAATCTTCAAATTGTTGTAGGTTACTCCCACTTTGTAGTTGTTGGTTTACTTTTTCTTCTACTTTTGCTCTTGATACCATTGTAGACATTGCTCTTGCTCTTGCTCCAACTTTTTCTTTGACTCCTACACTTACTGCCTCCCTTTCATCCTTAACCTCTTTCGTGATTATTTATGTTTGCATTGAATCACGACTTTCCACCATTCTCTCCAGCAATTGAGCATCTCTATTCTATGGATTAAATTCTTCCACAAAATCTTCTTCTTTCATCTTTATTTGGCTGCTCATCTGTGCCAAATTTCCTCTAGCATCTGCAACTAAACCTGCACTCATAAAGCACTTATTAAAATAAAAATCATAAGGCTTTTGTGCCTGATCTCTGTTTGGAAACACATAAGTATGCTGCTCTGTTTTCTCCTTTATCAGCACATCAGTATGTTGATTCATCCTCTTTAAATAATTCTCCATTGAATTCTCTAAAGTATTTCCAAGACTATCAGCTAGTCTTTCCTCCATACCATTTGCTTCAATGATGTCTTTCTATCCTGGTTCACTGTAATGAACTCCTTCCTCTGCAATCACACTGTCATACTCTGAATTTCCCAGCAAATACTCTAGCAAATCAAGTTCTTTGTGAGACTTCATGAGTACTTCATCATTACTTATAATTCTTGTATTTATACACAAATTATCAATCTAAAAATTACAAGGTTCAATAGTTTCAACTGTTGCTTAACATATTAGCTCTTCAAACCGAATTTCATCTCCTTCTTTCACAAGAAATTGTTCCTGTATTGTCACAATTTCAAATATCAATGCATTATCAAATTCTTTTTGATGTAATACTTCACTGCTCTTCTCATTTAAGAGACATTCTCCATCATTCTTTACTTCAAAATTTTTATCTTCTGAAATATACTCTTCCATACTTTTGGCAGCTTCAAAAGATTGCTCATCCTCTACAAAACCCTCCTTTGTTAGTGACCAATCATTCGATGTCCTTTCTCCCAAGGGTAAATCCTTTGCATAGGTTTCTTCCTTCTTAACATCTTCCATGGCTATTTCCAATGTGCCTATCATCATGGTGAACTGACGATCCTTTACTATGTTTCCACTTAACATAGACTCTTCTTCAAGTTTTCCTTTAATATTTTGTTGTTAACCTTCTCCAAGATCTATCCTTGTCTTACCATCTGTATTAATATTCTCCTGCATTTATTCTACATCCATAGACAAACTATCAGTCTTAAAAAAATAAGACCTTGTGGTCCCACTTGATGTTTCAGCCATCATATCTCCTTGTTTTTCGAAGTTCTCTTTATGACTTAGAAATTCTTCAATTGTCTCCTCTTCAATCTCCTCAAGCCCTTGACTTGGTTGCTTGATATCTTTCCTCAACTGTATATGAGACCTATCTATCTCATCTTCTTCAACAACAAAATTTAGATTTTGCTTGTCTTCTTCCTCCTTTATGACAATATCAACAAATTGTCCTTCTTTACATCTTTCACCTGCAAACATACACAAATTTTCAGATTTAAAACCATGTGACCCTTTGGCCTCACTTGAAGTTTCAGTCTTCAAGTCTTCATATTCACTCAAAACTTCACCCTATTCTCCTTCACAAATGGACACTTCCATTTTCATTTCCAACTCATCTTATTTGAGTTTTTCCATCAACCACCTTGCTTGCCTCTATTGTAGCCTTTTCTGCAACTTATGCCACTTCACTGGCTTCTTCCTCAAGACCCAACCTAGTCTCTGGCTTTCCTCAAGTATCATCATCAATACATCGAGTTGTTCTTTCATCTCTGCAATTTCTTTGTCAATTTCCTCTTGACTCATTCTCTTGCCATTTGCCTTGGCATCCTCTTTCTTCATCTTTCTTTTGTTGTGGTCTTCTTTAGAACCTCTGCTATGACTATTAGTAGCCATCTTCTTCTCCTCTTTCTATGAGTTCCTCACACATTTAATATGAGTTGCACTAAAGCCTCTGCAACAACAAGTCCTCCTTGTTGCAACTTACCTCACCAAGCTTTCCTCTGTACTTGGTCTTTTAGCAAGCACTTGGTTCTCTATCTCTGGAATCTCCTTTGAGCAATCTTCTTTGCTCCTTCTAGATTTCAACTCATCTGCACCTTCTAAGAACACAATTGTCCTCTCCTATTTCAATCACCATGAAATACTTGGTTCTGACCACTTCTTCTTTCACTTAGAAAGTCTTACCAGCTTCTTTCATCCCTTAGCAATTCTACCCACATCCTTTGTAGAATTTACTTTGTGAGCTGCAACACTACCTCTGCAGTAACAAGTCTCCTTCTTGCTACATATGCTTTACTAATATTCTCTCCTCTAAGCTCAACCTCTTAGCATTTCTCTGGTTCTTTCCTCTGGAACCAATTCAATCACTCCTTGCTTTAGATGTTGCAACTTTCTCACCTTCTTTTGTTGTTATCTATGCATCAATGTACAAACACACATTCTCCAATCAAATCAAAACAGAACATATCACCTCACCTTCAAGATCTCTGCATGATCTTGTTCCACCATTCCACCTATACTTTGAATGGATTGTCCTCTATTTCTTGCATTTGCAAGTTCTGCTACACATCATCTCTGTGTGCCTACATTCTATCATATTGGAATCTGATCCTTCCTTGCCTACATAAACATCTTAAAACATAACTTTATTCTCAATTCCTTCACATAGAATTTCTTTGTTTTGTTTTAACACCAATTGTTTCAATTACAATTCTGTTCTGATACCAAAATGACGCATGGATTACCCCTGCTTACACCCACAGTATGCATGTAAACTGCATAAGCACATTTGTCGCAGAAATTTTAACTCTCTAACAAGTCAAAATCTTCAACCATCAATGGTTAAGGCTCCATTCCTTAATCTCTGCAAAATAATTTATAGACTAACCAAGTCTAACCCTGATCCAAGTGGATTTTGGTGGCCACCTGCCAAGTCCACCTGGATCCCCACCATTGTCTTTCTCAGCATTTTCAGTTTCCTTAATTGTAGCATAACTTACTATTTTTAGCAGTTTTTCGGGTCCTGAACCTCCGGAGCCGTTTTGAGGCCCTAAACGACGTTTTTTGGGGAATCCGGGGGCAACATGGGCCCATGGAATGGACCGATGTAGCTCGTTCCAACAATGATAGTGCTCGGATAGATCTTTCTAATGAGCTATTGTACGCATCAAACGGAGATCATGTGCCAAAGTTACGACCTCAGGAAGTTGATGTACCAACTTACCCCCAAACGGGGCCCATAGTTTGGCATTTCATCTCCTAGGGTTAGGTTTTGGAATGTTAAGGGTTTTCCATTGTTTCTCAACAATAAATAGGCCTTCGAGCCTCATTGTAACACAGTTCAGAGGCATGTAGCCATCACATCTCTTCTCAGAGATAAGCTACCATCGCCCTAGCTGGTTTATTTCCATTTCTGATTGTAAGCATATTTCAGTATTTTCCATTAATGAAATGAAGTATTATTTCCGCTGCATCTTTGTGTATATGGTTATCTCTGTAATTTGTTGCGTTCCTGTTTAAATCCGGATCAGTGGTATCAGAGCGGTCTGCTTTTTCTCTGTTTTTCTTTGCATGTCCCCAACAAGGTCGGGATATAAGGAGTTAGGGCTTGAACTGGTTGAACCTTTGCAAGACTAGCCTCGCAAATCCCGACGGCCTCCCATGGCGGACGAGAAGAAAGATGAGGGGGCAGGAGATCCCATCAAAACCTTGCTCGAAGAAGCCCTCGAGCGACAACGGAACGCGATGATGGACAGCTTTGCTCAGATCCTTCAGCGGCTACCCAGAAGCAACACATCGGCTTCCAGCAGCTACTTTGGAAACGCCACACCCTTTAAGGTACAAGTTAATTTTGAAATCCCCATATTCGAGGGTCAGATAGATGCAGATGCCATAGATAAATGGTTAAATCTGCTAGAGGGTTATTTTTCTGTTCATGAATTTTCGAGTCGGGAAAAGATTGTTTTTGCTCTCCTCAAAGCAGCCCCCCACGTCAAGGACTGGTGGGAAACCTACTGCGAGCAGAAGGATGAAAGTACTGGCTCACTATTTTCAGCCGCACCCACCTGGGATTCGTTCCGGGATGCCATCAAGGAGCAGTACTACCCTGTCGGGAGCTATGAGGATGAATACATAAAGTGGACCACGCTGCGGCAGGGAAGGGACCAAGACGTGCCGGAGTTCACCAATATTTTCCATACCCTTCGCACAAAGTTGGGTATCAAGGATTCGGAGCAACATTTGATACTCAAATACCGTGGCTGCCTGCACAAGTACATCCAGGAAGAAATACAATTCCTAAACATCCCCTCGCTCGGCGCAGCATACCGGTATGCCGTCAAGGTCGAGCAGAAGTTTAAACAAAAGAAGAGAGACTTTGGATCTGCGAATCCAAAGCAGAGGAAAGGTGCCCCTAAACCACAGAACAAAGGACAAAGCCAAGGTGGGACAGCCCAAGACAACCAGCCGAAGCTGCAAGCAAAGAACAGCGCCGCGAAGCCGAGAAAGGACACTGGAAAATGGTGCGAGTTCCATAAGAGCTCCACTCACAACACAAGTGAGTGTCGGGCCAAGCAGTCACTGGTGGCTGAGCTAAAGGTTTCAGAATCAGATGCATGTTCCGACTCTGAGTCAGAACCCGATAAGGGGTATGAAAAAGGGAAGCAAATCATTGATGCGGACGCCAGTGCCACTGTTGCTACCGCAAAGATCCAGAAAAATGAACCCAAAGATCCAGAGGAGGAGGAGCGTCTCTTCCACTCCCAGATGTGGGTAAAGGGCTCCCCGATACAGTTCATTGTTGATAGCGGGAGTCAAAAGAACCTCATTTCGGCAGAGGTCGTGAAGCGGTTGGGCTTACCGACCACAGCACATCCACAACCATACACCATTGGGTGGCTTCACCAAGGACGAGATCTTCGCGTGAGCCAGCAGTGTCGCCTTCCATACAACATCAAGCCCTTCACAGATGAGGTATTGTGTGACATTGCTCCCCTTGAAGTTTGTGATGTATTACTAGGACAACCATACTTGTGGAAGCGACATGTTGTGTATGAATCAAGGCCCCGTGCTGTTATTATTACATTGGGAAATAAGTTGTTCAGGATACCAGAGGTAGCACCACCTGCCGCCCTCTCTTTGATTACTGCAAAACAATGCAGTAAGATCATTTCCAAAACCAGGAAATTTGTTTTCCTGATGATACGCCCTCAAGGAAAGAAGAAGACAGTGGCCGCGGCCTCCAAACGGGGCCCCTCTGCACGACAACTACAGATGGACAAGATTGTGGAGGAGTACGAGGACATCTTCACCTCCCCGGCAGGGGTTCCTCTGCACTGTCAAGTCAAGCACTCCATCGATCTGACCCCAGGTGCGCCGCTACCCAATGGACCAATTTATCGGTGCTCCGTTCTGGAGAACGATGAAATCAAGAGGCAGATTCAGGAGCTCCTGCAGAAAGGTCACATCCGTCCGAGTTCATCGTCCTGTGGGAGCCCGATCGTGTTGGTACAGAAGAAGGATGGGACGTGGAGACTCTGTATTGACTATCGGGCACTGAACAAGATCACTGTCCGTAATAGGTACCCGATCCCGTAGATTGATGACCTCCTAGACCAACTAAAGGGGGCGAAATATTTCAGCAAGATCGACCTGAAGTTGGGATATCACCAGGTACCAACGAACCCTCCGATGTGTGGAAGACTGCCTTCAAATCCAAGGAGGGCCTCTTCGAATGGTTGGTCATGCCTTTCGGATTGACGAATGCTCCTGCAACCTTTATGAGGCTAATGGATGACATCTTGCGGCCATTCACCAACTCCTTTGTAGTAGTATACTTGGATGACATTCTGATCTTCAGCCAGAGTTGGGAAGAGCACCTCCACCACATCCGACAGGTTCTCCAAACACTGCGGCAACACAAGCTATGTGCCAATTTGGAGAAATGCACTTTTGGCATGAACCAGGTTCAGTATCTGGGATACATCATTGATGAACAGGGGGTGCATGTCGATCCAGCCAAGATCCAAGTCATTCGGGATTGGCCCTCTCCAACCACTCTAACAGAGCTCCGCAGCTTTCTAGGTCTTGCCAACTTCTACCGCAGGTTTGTGTTGGGGTTTTCTCATATTTCTTGGCCCTTGAGTCAAGTCACCAAGGGCGGGGCGAAAGCAAAATTCTTTTGGTCTGAATCTCAACAGAAGGCATTCATGGAGTTGAAGGATCGCCTCTGCACGGCACCAGTGCTCGCGTTACCAGATTTACAACAACCATTTGAGGTCGAGACAGATGCCTCTGACTATGCTATTGGGGCAGTCCTTACTCAACATGGACATCCAGTGGCATATCACAGTGAAACACTTTCAGACACAGTCCGGAAGTACCCCACTTATGATAAAGAGATGTATTCCATTGTACAGGCCTGCCGACAATGGAAGCATTACATTTTGGGGAAGGAAACGGTCATCCACACAGACCACCGACCTCTGCAGTTCATACAGACCCAAGGGAAATTGCAGAATGATCGCCATCAGAAGTGGTCTACATACCTGCAACAGTTTCACTTGAATATCAAGTATAAAAAGGGCAGCACCAATAATGTTGCAGATTGCCTCAGTCGACCACCGATCATGGCGCTAACCACCGTGCTCAACTCTTGTGGGCACGAGACTTCTGATTGGCCACTTCTCTACAAAAGCGACCCAGAATTCGGCCACACATACCAGACACTCTTGGAGGGTCGACAGGTTGCAGATTTTCACCTCCAGGATGCCCTATTATGCCACCTCGGTCACCTTTGTGTTCCTTCAAGCGAGCGTGCCAAGATGATTTGGGAAGCACACTACAGTCGGGCTGCTGGGCATTTCGGGGTCGAGAAAACAGTGGCAGTACTGCAAAATTATTTCTATTGGCCGAATCTTCGACAGGATGTTGGGAAGTACATCCGATCATGTACTTCCTGTGCCATTGCCAAACCGACCATTAAGAAGCACGGCCTCTATACCCCGTTGCCTACCCCTAGTCGACCTTGGGAATCCATCTCCATGGATTACATGTCAGGCCTTCCTTCCACTAAGCATGGAAATGACTGTGTTTTTGTGGTCGTCGACAGGTTCTCGAAGATGGCCATTATGGTGGCCTGCAAGAAGAATATCACAGCAGAAGCCACTGCTAAACTCTTCTTTGAACGAGTGTGGGTGCACTTTGGGATCCCACAGTCTATCATCTCAGATCGGGACAGTCGGTTTCTCAACACATTTTGGTCCAGTCTCTGGTCAATGCTGGACACCAAACTCACGAAGTCCACAGCCTTCCATCCTCAAACTGATGGCCAGACAGAGGTTGTCAATAGGATGATTGTGCACATTCTGCGCATGTATAACTCAAAGCATCCACGCACATGGGACGAGAGCCTCCCCTATGTTCAGCACAGCTACAACCGAGCTCTTCACAGCTCCACTGGCCATAGCCCTTTTCAGGTGGGTTTGGGATTCCAGCCACTATGCCCCATTGATGTGGCCATGCCACTTGCAGCTACTCACATGAATTCAGCTCATGTCCAGTCCGAAACAGATAAGGCCACCAGCTTCATTGAGCGCATCCAACATATTCGCCAGCAGGTCCATGACATTCTTGAGAAATCAAATGCCAAGTACAAGCAGCGACATGATCAACATCGGGTGCCACACAAGTTTCAGGTGGGCGACAAAGTCTGGTTGCATTTGCAAAAGGAACGCCTTACTGGAGCCTATCGGAAATTGAGACCACTACGATATGGTCCTTACACCATTACTAAGGCTATGGGAGACAATGCATTTGAGCTCAGCATTCCCCCATTCCTTGGCCTGCACCCAGTGTTCAATGTGGACCGCCTTCGGCCATACTTTCCACCATTGCTAGACACATCCGACATTGCAGAACAGCTCAAACCCACAGAATTAAATCCAGATTGCATGGAACAAGCTGCAACTGATCGGATCATGGACACACAGATCAAGAACACTCGCCAACAGAATATCCAACTGTATCGAGTTGTCAAAGCAGGCCAACTCCTTCAGCAGGGCAAGTGGCTCACCAGGGAACAAGTTCAGCAGAAGTTTCCTCATCTCATGGAGGAACTCAACGCAATGGGGACCATTGCTTCCTAAGGGGGGAGGAATGATCCAGGTGGATATTGGTGGCCACCTGCCAAGTCCACCTGGACCCCCACCATTGTCTTTCTCAGCATTTTCAGTTTCCTTAATTGTAGCACAACTTACTATTTTTAGCAGTTTTTCGGGTCCTGAACCTCCGGAGCCGTTTTGAGGCCCTAAACGACGTTTTTTGGGGAATCCGGGGGCAACATGGGTCCATGGAATGGACCGATGTAGCCCGTTCCAACAATGATAGTGCTCGGATAGATCTTTCTAATGAGCTATTGTATGCGTCAAACAGAGATCATGTGCCAAAGTTACGACCCCGGGAAGTTGATGTACCAACTTACCCCCAAACGGGGCCCATAGTTTGGAGTTTCATCTCCTAGGGTTAGGTTTTGGAATGTTAAGGGTTTTCCATTGTTTCTCAACAATAAATAGGCCTTCGAGCCTCATTTTAACACAGTTCAGAGGCATGTATCCATCACATCTCTTCTCAGAGATAAGCTACCATCGCCCTAGCTGGTTTATTTCCATTTCTGATTGTAAGCATATTTCAGTATTTTCCATTAATGAAATGAATTATTATTTCCGCTGCATCTTTGTGTATATGGTTATCTCTGTAATTTGTTGCGTTCCTGTTTAAATCTGGATCAAACCCTTAATCCATCCTTTCCTTTATATTAGAAATCGTTCACTCTCATAAACCTTAGTTTAAACCATTTATTAACCCTTAAGAGCGCATATATATTCAAACCCACTTATAATTGGACTTTCACATAGAAACCTCATATAGGTGCTTTATTCTATTATAAACCCTTTATGATAGAATTCCATTGCAAACATACCTTTTCCACACTTTTTAAAGCCCTTGCACAGTTTTTGAGGTTTCCCTTTATCGCTTATCACAATCGTGATTCTCCGCGGTCACACTACACACTCCTTGCATCCCCGATATGCGATAACATAACCTTCTGGAACTCAAATTATTAGACCTGCATCTATAATCCGTCAAGTCCGTCTCATGGCTTCAATCCTTTCCGCTGCGCTCCGCCTTCTCCGATCTCTGATCGCGCTTAATGCTTAAGCCAAACTTCAAAAGGATTACTCCTGCATCTATAGATCGTCAGGTCTATGCATCAAAGCCTTCCTCTATACTCCGCCATCCTTCGTTATCCCCGATCTCCGATTGAACAACTTGCGCGGCAATCCTCCACTCTAGATCTACACTCAACGGATCCAATGGTCCACAATGATTTCGGGCGAGACACAATCATGAAGAAAACCCACCCGAAAAGTGGTTTTCTCACTTTCCTCCGCTGCTATGTGTCACTTGGTTAGTGGAATCAGGTGATTACCCTTCAATACCACTTACCACTTTTGCTCTACCCAAAATACCACTTTCTTGTATAAGAACCACTTTGTCGCCGATTATCATTCATGCTCTTCCACCATGCAAATTGATCCTACCCGTTGATCTATAACATCGAATGGTTGATGTGCATCACTTCTTCACTTCTCCACTCTTCTCTTTACTTATATTTTACGCTATTTCTTCAGCGTTTTTTCAGTGGTTCAGGTTTCTTCAAAGGTTCTCCTCTTTATGCTTTTCTGCTACTCAATTCACTCCTAAGCTTGACTTCTGCAAATCCTCACATTGCTATCTCTCCAGAGCTCCGCTCTGATCCTCTAATTGGATTCAAAGACCCATTATGATTCCCCTGAATCATTCTCTCCTCTGTGTAGTTCTATCGACTACTGCCTGCAACCTCTGTTACAGAATACATAATTTACACGTATTTCAATCATTAGATACTCGTTTCAAACACTTACCCAGTTATGGAATAAACCTCTGTATATATAAGTATAACAACTGATTATATATCGAGACTCCTTGTCTCTCGGGCCTGATCTTCTAGTTAGTGGCCTCGCCTACACTCTGCCTGTAGGCTTACATTTATACTAGAAAGGTTCTGTTGAACTAATTCTGGTTTAGATCCTTAATCTACTAAACTGACTCCTAAATGTCCTTTAAGTCCACTTCTAACTCCAGTTAATCCATAAGAATGCTCTCTAGTTCCTCGAATCATGAAACTACCTTAAGACTTATAATTGACTTCTAACTCTCTCGTCATCATTAACCACTCATGTTCTCCTTCATTTGAGAGCATTTACAAAATATCTCACATTATCTAATTAATTCCTATCCTACTCACTCAAAAGCCTAAATATTACATTAATTCAACACTTAGGAATCCAACTTCCTTAAAACACATGACCCACCTATGTCTACTAAAATACAATTATTTTCTCTTGGGTTGAATGCTCCTGAATCATTATGGTCTAGGATCTCTTCAAGTCTTCATGATCTTTCTTCTTTGTGCATCTTCTCTACAAGTGCTTTTGTGTTCCTTCTCCTTACTATCTCACTTTACCATCACCTTTCCTTCTTGAGATGGTACACATACCAATGAAATTCACTCATCAAAAGGTAATATTAATCCTGAAATAATCTATTATATCCCTACATTGCTCATGAAATAATTTTCTTATGATGGGCCTGTGTAGGTACTAAAAGAGGAAGGCTTGTTAAGGATGGTGCATTTGAGCTCAATAGTGGCTAAGGGAAGGAAACACTACTCATTAGAACTACCCCATGTGCTATGAGGAAGTGAAAAAAACAGTGTGATGACCTTATTGACGAAAACTAAACAATGCACCAGGCTCAAGGGAGTAGTAGATAGTTATAGCATAATTGAGCTTCATAGTGATTGAGGGAGGCCCTGTCTATGGACTAGAACTTGTGACATGCACTTAGGAGGTACTGGAGGACTCAATGGCTGCGTAGTGAGGGATTATAGTGGACAAGGGTTGATGGCCTATTAACTAAAACTACGACATCCACTATGACTAAGAGGTAATATTAAGGAAGAGTGAAATTCTCTTTAGTAGTGATCTAGGGAGGCTCCACTGTCCACTAGAACTATGACCTAAAACAAGAAGGAAAGAAGAATAAAGCATGGTGCAGCGAAGGGTTGCAGTCAACTCTGGGAGAAGGAATAAGCACTACAATTGTGACAAGTAATGTACTTGAGAGGCGGTCTTCTAGGCTAGCGTAGTTTAGTTTTGCAGTGGATAACCGTCCACTAGAAATGTGATTTGTTCCAAGGAGGCTCACTAGGAAGGAAGATTACACAGTTGGATAAGGAAAGTAACATAAGTCACTTTTCCTATGAGATGCTTAAGGCACTGTGAGAGGGAAAATACCTTGTGCTAGTTTAATTTTGCAAAGGGAAACTAGAAATTATTTATGTGCTATGCAAGGTAGAATTTCCCAAATCTCAGTGCGATGAGTCAGTGCATGCAACAAGGTTCACTGACAATTCTTTGAGGGTTCTTAATGCATGGTGATAAGAGTTGAACTTAAAGGGGTCTCAGTGCCAAAATTTGGGAGGAAGATATATGATCAATGAGGCTCATGAATAACCTATTCTCCTCACCTAGTATAGGTTTCATGTATTCACAACTTTCAATGGGCAATAGGACCAAGAAAAACTTCAAAATGGAAAAGTGTGGGACCAATAGAGTAAGAAAGGGGAAAATCATCCGAAAAAGACTCAAACGTAGACCACCCACATGAATGTCATCAATACAAGATAGGGGAATGAATAGGAATCCTGAACAACATGCACACCTTCAAACAACAACAAAGTGACAATTAATTCTAAGTGTGATAGTTGAAATGCCACATTATGACACTTAGAATACAAGTTGTGACAGAAGTGTCGGCTGTGACCAGAAAGTGTGCAAATATATATGAATGTGTCTAGAGCATATTCCTATGATATATTGGACCATATAATGTGTAAATGTGCCCTATAAGTACCCATAGTGATTTTCAAAGGGGTTACACATACATGAGTGGAAATGGTTAAGCGCAACATTTGTGGTAGTCAGAAAAACTAAAAACTACACTTGAAACAATTAAATAAAGTAAAGAACATAAAATGAAAATGAAACTTTTTAAAGTGAAAGAAAGAAAAAATGACAGCCAAAAAAGTGAAAGAGACACATGAGAAAACAAAGGTATGTCAAAGTGAAAGTTGAGAAAACTCACTAGAATAGCAGTGCACATATTGTAACCAAAGTGAGAGAGAAACTGTCAAACAAGAGTGTGCAGTGACTGTCAACATGGGTTATGCAGTACATTGTACTTATAAAGTCATTGTCAATAATGATTGCACAAGCCTTACTTTCTAGAGTTGCATAATGCTTATCTAAGCTTGCATAGAAATATTTGGGTTTGTGAATTGATTGAGCATGTTTGAGCAAGTGACATTGACACTTAAAGTATGAGAAGAAGACTTGAACACTTAGAAAAAAATCAATTGACCATGGAGTAACCATGAGGTGATAGATGACAAGATCTTCTGCAAGCTCCAAAATTCAAGTGTAGGAAAATATTTGGAGAGTGTTGATCACAATGTCGACACTTGGTGACACAGTGGTAGAACTAAAACTTCTCCTTTCATTTTTCACCCATAAGATCAAGGTATCAATATTTTAGGAAGTATTTATTCACCATATCTATTACTCTAGATTTTCAACTTATTCTGGTTAAATTTATAGTCTCTTATATTCCTTGTTGAACTTGAAACACATCAACATAAGAAAAATCATACCTCAACTACTTTAATAGGGGAGAAGGATAATAAGTATACTAACCTTTTGAAAATAAGAGTTAAGCACATTTCCCAGTGTTTCTCCACTGCCAGCAATCATGTTTAGTACCCTAATGTAGGCACCTCAAGCACTCACAAGCATCACTTCACTTCCAGTAGGAATGTTTAGTACCCCCGCAAAGTTTCTTTCATCATGTCTCTGCACAATAATCCTTCTTCTTCTTCACCTCTTTATTTGGTTACTAATAGAATGTGCAAACACACTTATTTATTTTTAAAGTGGAAGAGGGATATTGACTTATTTGATTTGCAAGAGATGTCATTCCTTGTTTATGGGGTTTTAAAGATAATTGAAGTTAAAATGATTGTTTAATTTTTCTCCTTTCCCTTATCTACTCAATTGAATCAACAGGTCGAAACAAAATTCAAAATGAGGTTGATCTAGGAATGAAAATGCTAATAAAGATATGAGATTTCTAGCTCGGCAAAGGATTTATGTCCTGAATGAACCATATTTTCCATTTAGATATCATTGTCTTTTAAAAATATAAAACCAAAATGAAGAATAGGATAACAGATTAGCCAAACATTGTTCATCATCACAACTTCCCTTTTCAAGTTTTTCCACATTTTCTTTCGAGCTAAGTAAGAAAAATTTTCATGCAATGGTCTTGCTAAACAAAACATGAATGAAAAGACATGAAAAATCCCAAAAAAAATATCAAAAGGACAAAGCAAATGGAGGAATTAACTAAAACAATCATGGGAGACATAAATAAGAAAACCGTGGAAATAATAACAGAGAGCAAGTGCAGGATGAGTGAAAATGGAAAATAGGATGCAACTAGACCTACTCCTAGCCTAACTATATAGAAGGTGAGGGTAAAGTGTAATAGAATTTCCAATGTAACCACCATAATCATTCTTGACCTACAAACACAAATATATGAACAACTAAAACTGGCATAAAACAATGTGCAAAAGAGAAGGTAAGAACTTGAATAAATTGCACAAAAGTTGAATGTCTTGCTTAGAGGAAAAAAATGTGTCATAAGAATTGACTTTAACCAACCTGCAACCTTACCTTTTTTAAGAGAATAGAAATCAAACAAACCACGATAAATTCTTGTGAATGCGCTGCATTTTTGTTATCTTCATTAGTAAACATAAAGAAAAATAAGAAATTATTATTAACAAATGGGATTGCTAAGTAAGATGATTCTAGGAAATCATAGATTGGATCCTAGAATTCAAAATCACCCTCTTGAAAACCATAAAATCCCTGAGAAGATAAATTTTCAATTAACAACATAGAATTACGATGACAATATTATACGGTAAATAAATCCGATCATATTCAGAAGGAATGTCAATATAGTGAAAACCTAACATAACCATCAACGGATGTTGAAGTGCTTCCACTACTTAACGAGTATTTGAATAGTGAGATGATAAACCATGAAGATCAATTGATGAAAAACAACTATCATCTGATATCTTGGTGGGAGAATGATTAGTTGAATGACAGTTGTTAAGACCAAAATTATGATTAGTTGGATTGATTAAGGCATAAGATTCTTGATTAATAGACAATAAAGATAGATAAGTTTGAGAAAATTTACAAACACTCTGAATAGTAGAATCATTTCCCTCGAATGTTGAATGTGACCAACCATTTCTCTGTAACTGAACGAACATCACAATCATCAAAAGAAATGAAAGTGAATTCTAGTATAGCAAGTACATGAAACTAGTTAGGATGTAATCGGTGAAAAAGAGGAACTTGATTCACCAAATAACTCAAACATTCACTAACTTTCAAGAGGAAATTGCGCGCCACAAAGAAAATGATTAGCATCATAACAGTCACAAGGAAAACTAGGAGCTAGTTATTTTCAAATGTATCTGATAGGTATGAATTCTTTAGCCAACGATAATCTTTGAAATGGCTAGCTTCATAAATATGTGCATCGATGAAATACATACATTCCAAACCTGATCTTGATACGAGATATTTGCATAAGGATGAACCAACTGAAATATAATCCTCAATCCGATCAAAAAACAAACCTTGAAAGTTAGAAAATCTATATGCAAAATACAAAAGATCTTCCAAGAAGGAATTTGCATTCAGTGAAACCATGCAAGGAAAATATTTTTGAGTGAAAATCTAGTTTTGATTTAGTTCAAGGGCCTTATTAGTATTGTGATAACCTCTCATAATTGTTAACAGAATTTGCAGTGCCTCGACTTCCTAGCAAGTCCTGAAACTTTCAAAGGTTATAGAATTGAATTATAAAGATTGTACTAGATCACCCATAGTGTGCAGACAACTACCACCAGTAATTTTAATAAGATCGCCACTATTCTAATGGTAGCCATCTACAGCACTAATCTGATCAAACTTTCTAACTCTAATAAACAGATCACTCAAATCATAAGACTCTTGTATTTGTAAACCTAAAGATGTATAAATCGAGATAAGGAATGTAAAGTATGGTCAATGATTTGATTACCTTTTCCTTCATCATGGATATACTCACTAACTTGTGTCAATTAAAAATCTTGCTCGTTATATGATGAAATTGAAGAGCATGGATTATCTTCCTCACAAGTTAATGCACTTAAAACATTAGAGCACAAGGGATAGTGGGTTGAAGAGGAAGTTTCCATAAGAAGGTATTATTTAACTGAATTAGATTCTATAAATAAATCTTTTAAATCAAAATATTCTTGAAAAACCAAAATATTAGTTGGTGTATATAGGAAATCATCACCATGTATATCAATGGAATCATGATTATTGGGATGCTAGTTGCACAAGGCTTTCTCTTGGTTAATAGTTTGAACTTCATTTGATTGGCTATCTCAACGAATAGTTTCTAAATCAACCAATAATGAAAAAACATTGTCTTGAAATAGAGGATTTTCAAAGAGGGAAGAAACATCAAAAGAATATTAACCTTTTTTCTCCTCTACCTGTGAAATGTGACTTCCTTGCACATGATTACTACTTATATTTGGAAGAGTTTGATCAAGAAAAAAACAAGGGGCAAGGAATCATAAGAAACAGATGATAAAGAATGATAAGTATCCAAATTAGATTCAATACTGAAGTTGTGAGTGTCAATATCATCTTGAAATACCAAGGGATTAGAATTCACCTTAGGTTTCATGAATCATTCCACAATTTCCTCCATTGGATATGAATCATGGGAAGAGGATGAAGGTTGAAAATATGGATGAGCAATTTGATTTCCAGATTTCCCAGCTTCAGCATCATCTCAAGGAGGCACCTAGATTGGTACTAAAAAATTAGGAGGACAAGGAAAAAAAGGAATAGTAGGTTCCTCCTATGAAATTAGAGGTTTCTCATGGTTCACAAAATTTGGGAGAAAATCAAAACCATGTGGTTCATATTCACAATGTAAATAGATTTGAACCAAAAGTTTGAACTTTTGTTTAAATAAATCCCAATCTGTATCTTCTCTACGAAACTCAAAACATAGGTGAAAGAATCTATTAGCAAATTCCCCAATTAATTCATTAGGGTTCATTCTTAGTTGATTAACCCTTTTAAGAACATCTTAGTAGTCTTATGTATTAAAGGCTTGATGAAACTCCTTAAGGAATTTATCAAAAGAATCAATGGAAGCATATGTTGAGGTATGACACCATCAGTTAACTCATCCAAGTGTGAGGAAGAAAGGCACACAAGTAGCATCTTCACAATTGATTTCATAAAATTCACAAAAATATAGAAAGTTAGATATATGCTTGGCTATGTATATTTCACCCTCGCCATAAAATTTTAATTGAGACAAGTTATAAAGGGGTTCATCAGGGATTAAAATTTGAGCTTTAAGTCTATTGGGAAAACACCCTAAGGGTATGATTTGAGGAAGATCCATTTAATATAAAAGGTTCAAAACAAACTCAATGAGAAAAACTTGTCAGCTTGCCCTCCTTCTAGCAACAGAATGTTGACAGTGCTAGAAATATTCCAACATACAGGGGGACTCCCCGATGTGAATTCCTAGTATGACCTCACATTGTTTGGAGTAGGAGCCTCAACTAGAGTATCAACCTGACCACCATAAGTCTAAGGTTTGTCTTGGCTGCCATAGATAACATAAGATATTACATACATAACCTTTAAAAATAACATGAAAATTGACACTATGAAACACCAAATCCAATGTGTAAGAGGAGTAGTTTGTATGAGGGGAGACAAGAGTGAGTCTCTACAAGGAATGTAACAATACTATCTAGGAGAGGCACATGAGAGAAAGGAAATATTTGTTAGTTATCTAGAGAAATATTTCAAATGGAAAAAAGGATGATTAAAGAAAATTCAACTCACATTCAACAAGATAAGTACCAAAGCAAATGAAGGATTTCAATTTCATTAGGACATATGAACATAAAATATAACGTGAACATCTAAATAATAGTCTTACAATATTCATGATACATGGATGAAAATGTGTTTTCTCAATGAACTTCTGATTATTAAGTGAAAGATCTAAGTACATAATTACAATTATGACACACTAGTTCCAATAATGGAACATTAACTCACTTCTTCCTTCTTCAAGGAATGTTTATCTCTCCTATGTCAAGCTATATAATCCAATATAGCTATCCAAAATCTACGCACCCAAAATCCCTTTACTTGAGTTACAAGGTCTGTTTTACAACAAGAGGAAGGACCTTTCATCTCACCTTATAACACTTGAGCTACCCTCATGACTCTTGGACTCCTAAATGACCTTTGAATTTATATTGACTCTTGATTCCACATGTGACTTTTCATATTCCACATGTCACTCTTGGACTTCCACACATTTATATTTTTTCCTTTTCCTCTTTAGAATACGTAATTATATTCAAAATCATGTGGCAAAACATATTAACACATATCACATTAAGATGACACTTGTAGAACCCTTGACTTGGCATTGATGACATGGAACTTTATGACGATGTGACAATGTCAAGCTCTTCTCTTTTCCACTATGTTTTGCATGCTTGATGGTAGATTTGATTAGTACTTCATCTTCATGAAGGATCTTCTTTTTTCTTCATTTTCACCATCCAAAGGGCCTTGGATCAATATTGCGACCCACTGATTTATCATGCACTATCTTCATATTGTTATGGTCCAAGATATCTTTATGTCTTAAAGATGATTCTTCTCGGCAAGTGCTTCCTTGTTCCTCTCCTTTCTATATTCCTTGAGCATCACTTTGCCTTCTTAAGACGATACACCTGCCAATGGATTTCACTCATGAGAAGGAAATATTAGTCCTGAAATAATCTATTATATTCCTACTTTGCTCATGAAAGAAGTTTCTTGTGATGATATTTTGTATGGACTAAAAGAGGAAGGCTTGTTAAGTTTGGTGTAGTTGAGCTTAGAAGTGGTTGAGAAAAGGCACTAATAATCACTAAAACTATGCCATTCACTATGAGTATGGGATCTTTGGGGTCTGGCGCAATGAGGAAGTGCAAGAAACAATGTTATGAGCTTGTTCGCTGAAACTACACCATGCGCTAGGCTCATGGGAGTAGAAGATAGTGATAACATAGTTGAGCTTCACATTCACCGAGGGAGGCCTTGATTGTGGACTAGAACTATGGCATGCATTCAAGAGGTAGGGAAAGACTTAATGACTATGTAGTGAGGGAGTTTAGTGGACAAGGGTTGACGACTTGCTAACTAAAACTATGACATGCACTTTGACTAAGAGAAAAGCTTAACGAAGAGGACAGTTCTATTCAAAAATGATCTTGGGAAGGCTCCACTATCCACTAGAACCACAACTTGTGCTAGGAAGGAAAGAAAAACAAGGCATGATGTAGTGACGGGTTGCAGTAAGTAGTGGGAGTAGGACTAGTTACTACAACTCTGACATGTGTTTTACTCTAGAGGAAAGCTTCCAAGCTAGCGTAGTTTTCTCTTGAAGTGGATGGCTTTCCACTAGAAATGCAACTTGTGCCAAGGGAGGATCACTAGGAAGGAAGATTGCAAAGTTGGCTAAGGAAAGAAGAAAAATATAAGTCACTTTTCCTAGGAGATGCTTAAGGCAATGTGAGAGGGAATATACGTTGTATTGAAAAATTTTCTCGCAAAGGGCCAATAGAAATTCTTTGTGCACTATGAAAGGCATAATTGTGCAAATATCAGTGTAGTGAGTTAGTGCATGCAATAAGGTTTAGTGACCATTATTTCATGGTTCTCAATGCACAGTGATGGGAGCTAACATTAAAGAGGACTCAATGCACAATTTTGCGAGGAAAAGATATAATTAATTAGGCTCATGAATAAGATATTCTCATCACCTGGGAGAGAGTTCTTGTATTCACAACTTTAACTAGGAAAGAGGACCAAGAATATATCCAAAATGGCTAGGTGTGGAACCAGTAGAGAAAGAAAGGGGAAAAAACATATGAAAAAGACTCAAACATAGATCAAACACATGTATTCAATACAAGTTAGGGGGATGCAAAAGATTCATCAACAACAATCACAATTTGAAAGGAACATAAAGAAACACTTATTTCTAAGTGTGACAACTGGAATGTCGCATTGTGACACTTAGAATACAAGTTGCGACAAAAGTGTCAACTATGACCAGAAGGTGCACAAACTTGTAGGAATATGTCTAGGGCATATTCTTATGATATATTAGACCATATAATGTGGAATAAAGCACTATAAATACATATAGTGATGTGTAATGGTGTGACACCTATAAGAGTGGAAATGGCTAAGAGCAATAGTTGCACCAGTCGGAAAAAAGTGAAAACGACACTTGCAAAAGTGAAATAAAGTCAAAGTGACACATGGAAGAGTGAAGATAACATGAAAATAACACTTATTAAAGTGAAAGAATTAAAAAATGATAGTCGCAAAAGTGAAAGTGAAAGTGAAAATTCAGAAAAATCGTCAGAATAGTAGTATAATTGCAACCAAAGTGAGAGAGAGACTTTCAAACGAGACTATGTACTAATTCTCAATATGCGTTGTGCATTACATTTTTCTTATGGATTATGTAGTCACTATCAATAACCATTGTGCAAGCCTTACTTTCAAGATTTGTGCAATGCCTATCTAACCTTGCATAGAAAGATGTGCATTTGTGTATTCATTGGGCATGTGTGAGAAAGTGACCTTGACACTTAGAGTCCAAGAAGAAGACTTGAACACACAAAAAAGCATCATTTTACCATGAAATAACCATGAGGCGATAGATCAGAAGATCCTAAGTACACTCCAAAATTCAAGTGTAGGAAAACATTTGGAGGGTGTTGATCACATCGTCAATAGGAAGGTAAAATTAAATTACATGAAATCCCTCCTAGTCATTATGCTAGTAATATAAAAAGGAAAGGATAGAGTGGGTCTCATTGTCTTGTGCTTCTAAGGGATTTAAATGGGCTAGTAGGGGAGTTGTTTACCATGATTGAGAAAAAAATTGATGATAATAATTTTTTGATCTAGTTCATCCAATATTAATCAAATTTGAATAATTTGATGATGTTGAGAAGGTATTAGAAACTTTGTTTGTTGAAGGTCCTTGGGTGATCAAGTTTTAGTAACATACCCAATATTTTTGAGATATTTAAGGATTGGATGACATTATAGTTGGCCATGATGTCATTGAGGATCTGGTGATGTTCAATTTATCCAATTTACTCTGATGAGATGAGATTTTGAAATAGTGGTTTGAGTTGATTGGATATAGCTATGGTAATGAAATTATATATGAAATTGTAGAGGGAGATCAGTGGGTAACCAATAGGATTCTCAACCTTGTCATTTCTAGGAATCAACACAAGGAAGGTAGCATCTAGGGCCTATAAGATGGACTTTATTTTTTTTTAAATTATTCCACTGCTTGCCACACATTGTGGTCTATAATGGGCTATTAGTTTTAGAATAATTCTACAGTGAAATCATCTAGGCCAGGATAATTTTTACATGCATTGTTTCTCTAGTTTCTTCCACTTATTCGATAAATATTTCTTTGAGGAGAGCCTCATTTCATTCTCGCATTACCAATGAAGGAATATGTTTTGTAATTTCCTAGATCACTTATTTTTATTGGGAATGGATTCATTTAGAAGATCTTGATAGTATATGTTGAGGACTTGAGCTATATCTTGACCCTCTTATTACTTAACACCTTCATGGCTTTTGAGAGAGTTGTGATTGTTATGGCGATATTGCAACATGGATTTATTGAAGAATGTTATATTTTGTTCACATTATTTGAGTCAGTGAATTCTTGATTTTTGTTGCAAGAGTAGTTATTACTTTCGATGTTCCTCAAGTTGGGTGAGAGAAGAAAAATATTCTTTAATTAATATCTCTGATCTACCATGAATGATGAATTCCTCTAGAATTGATTCTATTTTCATTTCTAGTTCCTTCTTTTCTTCTATAATGTTGCCAAATTTTTGTTTTTTTTATCCTATGAGCTATCATTTCATGCATTTTAGCTTCCATTATTGTGTGTACATTGAGGTACCTTATAGAGTTGCATTTTTTTCAACTGGGATATCTATGTTGGCTTGAAAATCAAGATGAGGAATCTATAATTTCTCAATAAAAAATGGCTTATTCCTAATATAGGTTTTAATATCATTTTTCAGAGATACATTCCAATGGTTAGAGCCATGGATGACAAGAATAGATGCTTTTGGAAGTATTTCCCTGTTCGTTGTAGATTTTGGCATTGTGAGCCTATCCAGTTTGGAGGTCACTTGTTGGGAACCTCCTTTATAGTTATTCTAGGAAAATGTGTTATTTTAACTATCCAAATCACCAAGTTGGGACATCACCAATGTATCCTGAAACTGAATGTAATTAGTATAAAGTCCTTATATACCCTATTTTTTATGCCAAGTTTTTTATTACGTTGAAGTCATTACCTAATATCCAAGGTGATGGAAATATAAGATTATTGGTGCTAGTGATAGATCTAAGAAAAATAGGCTTATCATTTGATGGGGAAGGGTTGCAAAACGTTTGATAGGTGACAGGTTTCAACAGAACCAATAAGATGAAATTAGATGGTAGGGATTCATTATAATGAAATAATGTTGAAAATGAAAACCTCATGTGGATTCTAGATAATTGCAAGTCTTCTTGATTGCCATTGGTCATCGAGATCTATCACTTTCCAATCTTTGTTTCATTTGGTAGTTATCTTACTAATTATATCACCTAAAGATTTCTTTTCTTGAAGCATCATGAAGGTTTGATTTTCATAGAACTATTTTCCTTTGAGGAGCCTTTATTTTCCTTTGCAGTTGAGCATTTGATATTCCAAGACATGATCTTCATGTTGGAGATGTATTTGTGTAGAGATGAACTTATATTATTGATTTAATTGACCATGAGTTGACCACTATGTCTCCTAGTCCTTCCAAGATGTGATGGTTACCTTTCCCACCCTTTTTCCTTTCTTCCATATGGTATTTTTTTGTCTCTTTTATTGGCTAGGATTGGAATCTAGTATTCTAGTGTTGGGTTTGTGTGTAGACGATTCGAAGGCACACTAGTGAGATTTGTGATATTCATGGCCTAGGATATTGATCTTGTGTTCCAAGAATTTGTTTTTGAAATTAGAGTTCAAAATTACAATTTCATGGGATGGAATTTTTGTAGGAGGGTCCTTATTTCTAGAGTGGATAGACGATTGAAATAGTTTTTGGTGGGTAGTTTCTTCTTAGCGTGATTGGGTTGAGGGAGAGGGTCTTTTGGGACCTTTTGTTTTCCACCTCCCTTCGTAAAGTTGTCCTTATCTAAGCTAATAATAGGATTAGGATTATAATTCACAACAATAAGAGGTTAATTTCTATAATTATGGCCATATTGATGGCATCTCTGACATGAAAAGGTAATGTGCTCATAATCTAGGGTTTCGTTCGAGAGTTCATCTTAATAATAAATATCAATATATTCCTATAAACACATATATAGGCATAATAGATATACATAGCTTGGTTTGTTTCTTTCAATTCTTGTACAAAATGTCCAAATGATTTTCCAATTCTAGTGAGGGTTTCCTCATCTTCAAATTCCCATAGAAATGAGAACATTCTAATCTAGACCAACGCTATGGTGATATCTTCTTCACCAGGCACAAATATATTTTTCCAAAAGTGAAGGTTGAGTCCAATCGAGTTGGAGAAGCATGAGTTATTTTTGAATTTTCACATTTTATTTTCATCGGTTGCAAATATTATAGTGAAAAAATATTGCAAACCATTTCTAGTATGATTTTCCCATTAGGTTTCCATTTTAATTGGATCCAATGACAAAGTTATTTATCTAAGGGACAAATTCCAAGGAATTTAACAATGATGTTCCTTTGTTCTAGATTACATCTCCATTTTCATTCAATTTGTTATTAAATTCCCATTTTCTCCCACTTATTTTTATATTATGAGGCCTTGCTACAAGCTCCCATGTATGATTCTTTTCTATTTGATCTAGTTCTTCATTCATTTCCTTAACCCAACATTCATCTTTACTTTCTTGATTCAGATTTTGAGGTTCAATTATGCGTAATAAGGCTAAGTACCTATATCATCCAACAAAATTTTCTTCTAGTTTTTATTCCAACTTCTTTATCACCTAGAATTTGAGATTCAAGATGATTTTCCTAAACATAACTTGATGGAGTATTTTCGGACATACTTACATTTTCATTTACTTCTTCTGATGCTTCTCTTTCTTCTTCTCCTACAACTTCTTGGATCTAAGTAGGGAGTTTTTCATCCTCTAATTATACTTCTCTTTTGGTACCTTCTGATCCTTCATCAATCACAACATCTATACTTTCAACAATCTTTTAGAGTCTCTTATTATAACATTTACAACCTTCTTGAAGAGTTCCCAAGAATGATTTATTCATAAGCTCTAGATTCAAATTTTCCAAGCTTATCATCATTTTTCTTTATAAAACATTTGCTTCTAAGGATTTCAAATTACTTCACAGTTGCAAATTTTCCATACTAGAGTTCATACTGAGTTTTATAGTTGTTTACTTGAACATGGGCCTTGTTGAGTATATCGATATTTGTTTGTAATTCTTCTCCCCAAAAGGTGTGAGTTGTTCCTAAAGCTTCATGCATGGCACGTGCCATTTGTTGAACTATTATGTTCATTCTTTCTACCACTCCATTTTTTTTAGGAGTTTTAGCTATGGAAAATTTCCTTTTAATGCCATGTTGCTTAAAAAAAATTGAAAAATTCATTTAATATAAACTCTCCTCCTCTATCATATCTAAGGCATTTGACTTTTAATTCCAATTCATTTTCCACCATAGCCTTCAATATTTAAAATTTTTCAAATTCCTCATCTTTATACTTTAGTAAACCAACCCAACAAATTCTCATAAAGTCATCAATTAATAACATGAAGTATTGTTCACCACGAGGAGACTTATTTTTCATAGGTCCACATAAATATGTGTGGACAAGCTCAAGGGGTTTACCTAAAGTGCATTCTTTAGCTTTGAACTAAACTCTTGATTTCCTACCAAATTGGCATGATTTATTAATATGATTTTTAGGTGGAGAGATGTCTCGCAAGTCACGAACTACTCTATTCTTGCTTGATTTGTATAATTGAGAAAAACTAAGGTGTCCCAATATTTTATGCCATAGCCAAATTTCTTCATATTTGCTCAAAAGGCAGTGTTCTTTGCCACCTTCTATAGACATCCCTTGGAATTCTAGTTCCCATGGTTATAAACTTATCTATATCCAATTTTTTTACAAATAAATTATTTGACCAGAAAATAAGTTCATGCATATAACCACACATTTAACTAACTCTCAAAAAGTTATGTTTCAACACATAAACAAATAGTAGATTCTCATCTTTGACCTTTTCTTTCAATACCATTTATCCTTTTCATTTAATAGTAGCAGGTGAATTATTACCATAAGTAACATTATTTTCTTTCTTAATTTCATTAAAAGAAACAAAATTATTTCTATCACCTATCATATTTGTTGAGAAACCACTGTCAATGTACAATATGTTTTCTTGATCTCTTGCGTACTAGGCTAGACCACATTTTTTAGAGGAAGTTATTTTATTTTTCCATGTCTTGGGAAGTTCTAACTTCTGATCATGATGATAAGATGGATTCATCATGCTTCTGCATTCAGTTTATTCATGACCAATGTTATTGAAAATAAAGAATTCAACTTCATTATGAAGAAGGAAGAAAGCATTATGAGATGATTTCTTTGACCAATTTTCATTATGTTGATATCTTGATTCTCTAGTGATAATAGTTTTATAAACAACACAATGAATTTCTTTGTGACGAAATCTATGACAAGTGAAGCATTGACCATTGAAGTAAGAATACATGGGAGTATAGTGCCTTCTTCAGTATCTTTCCCTCTTTTCATGGAAAGGTTGTCTTTCTTGGGTATAGTTTGATCCTTCCTTCTTTTGTTGAGTCTTATTATTCTGATGATTGCTTCCTCTTACAACATTAGCCTAGATTTTTGTACCTACTACAAAAGATTTCATAGGACCTAATGTTTCACCATTTTGATTTAGAATATATACAAGACCTATCTAGATTAGTGGAGAACGTTGAAACTTAATGATTTCCACTAAAGTTTGAGATTTTCTAGAAAATCTAATATTTAGAGCCTTTTTTTCTCAAGTTCCTTTCCTGGACCCACAATTTCAAGTTGTAGATTTTTACAGTGTTTTTCCTTTTCTTGGACTTGTTTCTTCAAATCTTCTTCTACAAATTTAGCCTCTTGTAGATAGATATTTGGATGGGTTATTTCTTCAACTAGGTTTTTTTCATTATACATATCAATTTCCTTTTCTTGATTCTTTTTTATGACCCGGAGTCTATCAATTTCCTCTAGACCATCCATAAAGTCATAATTACTATCATATTCATAGGAACATTATTCTTCAAATGACATAAGTAATTGACATTCATGATTTGATTCATCAACCTATTTATTGGAAGAACACTCACTATCTTCATGTGTGTAAAAGCTTTTCTTGCTAGTAAAACTTATTTTCACATTATTTTTTATAACATACTTTCCTTTTTCATGATTTTCGTTATAAGGGCACTTAGAAACATATTGGCATACTCTTCCACAAGAAAAAAAAATTAAAAGGAAGCTTACCTTTGAACCTGCTAGTTCCTACTTGCAGATTCTTCACAAAATTCACTTCTTCCTCATCTAAAATGTATCTTGTATCTTTAGGCTCTTCCTTTTATTTTCCTTTGTTCATGGCTTTGAAGGTTTCTTCTCTAATAGCTGATGTATCCCATTTTCCCATTTCATAAGTTTTTAGGGTCCCATGGAGTTGTTCAATGGTAAAATTATTCAAATCCTACATTTCTTCAATGGAAGAGACTTTGGAATTAAACTTTGGGGTTAGTGATCTTAAAATATTTTCAACAACATTGAAATCATTTATTTCATAACTAAGGCCTTTCATTGTGTCAATAATATCATCTACTCTAAGACAGTTCCGCTTTGGTTCTCTCTTGAAGTGCGGAAGCCGAACGCGCGAATTTACAGGTTCAGAGATTATGGCTATGGTTCCAGCTGTCATCGCATCAAAGCTTGATGGCCCCTCCTCCGGCCATCGTAGGGCCGCGGTCTGCTCGAATGTCCCTCATTGCAGGCTCAGCGGTGCAGCAGAGATGTATCAAGAGGCTCCTTTAATATCTGCCGACACTCTTGGCCCGGAGGATCGCGTAGGTTTGAAGGGGCTTATAGAGTTAAACACCACTGAACCCAGATGGAATCCATCGATGGATCTTGCTTTGTGGGGTCCGATACAAGAAGAAGCAGGAGTTTCAGTGGGAAGGGTCACCCCAAGCAGAAGGGCCAGCTTGTATCTACGAAACAGATTAAATTTGACTGTTGGCGTCCCTATTGCAGCTGCCAGCAGAGCCCAAAGGGAAAGGAGATAGAGAGTAGGGGTTTTTAGGAGCTTGGCCGCCCAGTACCAGCGTCGGCTACCCTGTGCTGGTGGAACCAAGGAGGATGCAGGTCATATGTTTGACAAAACGACCCTTCGAGATTTTATCCCAAACAGGGGCGTGTCCTCTGTTTCAGCTAAAACGGAAAGCGCTGGAAAGGGTTACGATAGCCAGCAGAGAACAGAAATTTCAGAACCATTCCAGATTCTGATTGCACACATCTCCGGCAAGTCAATGCTGCATTGGGTGAGATCTTCGGATCTGGTGCAGGACCTCAAGCTACTCCTGGAAAAAAAGGCGAGGATTCCAACAATTTATCAGCGTCTCCTTTATGAAGGTAAACATTTGGAAGATACCTGTCCTCTGTACTGTTATAATATTCAAAGAAATGCCTCCATTACCCTGTCCATGCGTCTGCGAGGGGGTGCTGTTGGACAGTCCTCTTCAGCTGCAGCCTTTTCCTATAAAGATGCAGTCCATTCTCAGAAGCCCAAGGAAAGAGCTCCTCCTGCTCAAGCTCCCAAACCCTTCTTAGTGGACAAGTCGGAGGATATTCCTTCCGTTGAATTAGCTCATCCCTTGTTAGATAAGCATTACCAGCTGTATGCAGAGAATGGCATCATCTGCAGGTTCAATGGTCTTTGGCCTAATACAGCAGATCTGTACCAATGGATCCATGCAAATTGGACCAACAATTGCAAGGTTATTTTCTGCTCTAAAGGCTTCTTTATAACAGTGTTTGTTGACAGTGATGATTACCAAAGAGTCTTAACTAAAGGCCCTTGGTTTTGGAATTCTGCGGGTCTGTTCCTTACTCCGTGGTTCCCAGAGTTTGATCCTTCCACAGCAGTCATCACCAAACTCCCGATCTGGGTTAGACTTCCTAACCTTCTGGCGCATTTATGGAGCTTTGTTGTATTTGAAGCCATCGGCAACTCCTTAGGTCGTTTCCTCGAAACATATCCCTCAAGAGGGCTAAAAGGAATTTATACCTATGCCAGAATCTGCGCAGAAATAGACATAAGCAAAGGACTTCCTGACCAGATCATTCTCAAAATAGGTGATTTCAACTGGTCTCAACCTCTGGATTTCGAGAATACAGCATTTCGGTGCCGAAACTGTCATCTCACAGGGCACCTTCAAAGTTCATGTCCTTCAATGCCCTTCCAAAAAAGGAAAGCCAAATCCAAACCAAAATCTAAAAGCTGGAAACCTCATGATCCTCCCCCAATGGACCCTATTTCTAGCTCAGATGAAGAGGACGTGGAGGAAGATGTGGAAGTCGTAGAAGAAATGCCAGAACAGGTTTCTCCCTCAGTGCGTCACGAGGAAGCAACATCCCCTCCCATCTCTCAGAAACGAACTCATGAGTCATCTCCTTTGGATTCAGACAAGGAGCTTTCACCTCCAGTCCAACACAGTTTACAAATTGTTCTTAACCAACAAGGTCCAAATGGTTGGGTCAAAGTCGGCAAAAAAGGAAGGGAAAAAAAGTCGACCAAGTGATTCCACCCTCGGTGAGTAGATTCTTTGGCTTGGTCCGGACTCCCTTCTTCTTCTGGTTCTGTTTGTTCAGCTCTGCTTTAGTCTCTTCTTCTCTTGGGAGCCGAGGTGGATATTTTATCCTTTACGGCTACCCTTGCAGTCTTGTGGTTCTAGCCGCCCTGCGTGGTGGGCAGTCTTCTCTTTTGAGTTTCCTGAAGTCCAGTTGATAACTTTTTTTACTGTTGGAAGTATAGGAGCCTCAGCTCTATTTTCCCTACGGGGCAGACTGAGGCCCCTAAGTTATGTACTTTTATAATGTTTGTAGATAATAGAATTACCGCAGTTCACAAAAAAAAAATATCATCTACTCTAAGGAAAAATCTCGAAATTATTTCATCATCATGCATTCTAAGAGACTCATAATGAATTCTATATGATTGAATTTTATCATTTTAACCTTAGAGTCACCTTCATAGCTTTGAACAAACTTATCCTATATCACCTTTGTAGTGTGCAACTGCATGAATTTCACATACTCAAATTCGGCCAATCCTCCCAAGATAGTGTTTACTTGCTTTGTATCGTTCTCATATTTTTTATTTCTTGCATCATCTGTGGGAATGGAGGTTGGATATTGATATCCAGCTTCAACAATCACCCATACATCATCTCATAGTGCCTGAAAATACGATCTCTTTCATACTTTCCAAAACATAAAGGTAGTTCCATTAAACACATGTGGCTTGGTGGAAAATACTCCCTCTTGACTGCTCATCTTGATAGATCTTCCTTTAAGTGATCAAGATTCTTATAAGGGACCTTCTCTGATGCCAATTCTTGAGAAAAATAATAAGAGGGAAGGGGGTGGGGGGGAATTAGTATATTTAACTCACTTAATCTTTAATTTTAAATTCACAATTTTGTACGCAACTATTACTGAGAGAACTCACATATATATGTGACCTTAGTGAATGCAAATCATGTATATCCAGATAATTTATTTTTCATGAGTTCCAATAGATGTTTATCTTTAACCAGTGCATCATTAATTAATTATCCATTTATTAAGCAGTAATTATGAGTAGTAATAGAAGATAAACCATTACAGAAGAGAAACACATCAATGACATATGAACGCCGAATTTTAGGTGGAAACACAGTGTGGGAAAAAACCACCACCGTTGTCATTCTTTTATCTTCTTCTTTTATTATAAATAAATTCTTCATTACATCTTGGTATTTTATTGGCATAAACTCTTTCCATCACATGGGTTCCTACCTATGGGAGGCTACAACCTCCACCCATTCTCCAATGCCCACTGGAACGGAGATGCAAACCCCTAATCTCATTTATGGGCTCCTACAGGAAGGGAGACCCTACCCCATCACTAAAAGCTACAACCCTCGGCACCACGTGGACCACGTTTCACAATATTTCACACTAGATATGTCTATTACTCAATCATCACAAAAAAGTACCCCACCTTTCATCGAATTTTCACATTGGACCCACACTATCAATAAGCACAAATTGAATACAATTATTGAATCCAAACTAAATACTAATCACACCAATAAACTAAACCACTAAATATTGAACCAATACCAAGTTACTAATCAACCAATAACTGATCAAATCAAGACCAATCAACCATTCAAGCTAATACTCAACCATTCACTGGTTAATACATTATTAGATACAAAATAGTCATCACAGAAGCAATGTGCAATCATTGCAAACCTTAATTAAATTTACTTCAGTATATATATGTGTGTCTTCCCCGAAGAAAACCCACATATATACACGCTTCCTCTACATCAAACTTGTGTGCAGATCTCAATTCATTTAATACATAAATAAACCAATTGAATCACAAAACCATTGAATCACTGAGTACAAATTTTGAATCATTGCAACATCTAATAAAAAATATACAAATATTGAATCTGTGAATCCCCAATCACAAGTCTACAACATCATCACTGATCAATAAACCACAATCAGTTAAATCAAATCAATACTGTCAAATACAGATTTGTGACAACCCCACCCAAGGTTCTCATATGAGCCACATTCTAAATATGATGTAATATTATGCAATGGTTGAAATCAAATAAAAATGGTACTGAATCATAAGTACATGGATTCCAAAGCTGGGGGAGGAGAATTTTTGCTTGATATATTATGCTTTCTTGTGCAAATAAGAAACCTAAATTTGTAGGCCAACCATTGAAGGTTGGTTGGCACATGAATTTAATGAGATGGTTCTTGAAATTAAGTTGGCTGAGGAAAAGTACTCAAACCCATTCTTGCTTGAAGAAACACAACAAGAAAGGATGATAGGAATTATTGAAGGGATGAAAAACAAAAAGGAGCAACAATAAATAATGTGACACAAATGCAAGTCAAGGTTAGGCATTAAGGCTGTATTCGAAATAGGAGATATGGGTTCGACTAGAGGAGATGGTTGCTTTGGGGAAATACAAATTCAATCTCCTCACAGCAAGGAAGCAGAGACTTGGTTTGAAGGCAGACTTAGAAGGGAGATGGAATTGAGCCTCTAGGAAAAGGTTGTATCAAGAAGAATTGAAGAGAAGAGAAGAGAAGATAAGGGGTTCGTGTATCTATCCCTGGAGGTTATCAGTTGAGTGCTAGACTTTGGAACCCTATAATAACCTGGAGTCCCTAGGGACTGTGGGTTGCGATAGGATCCTTGGAGCCATGTAACAGCTTGGGTCCTTGGAGGATGTGGGTTGAGACAAAGGTATCTGAAGCCTTGTAATAACATGGGTCCCTTGAGGCTGTGGGTTGGGATGAAATATCTAGAACCCTGTAACAACTTGGATCCCATGGAGGTTGTGGGTTGAGATAGTTACTATGGAGCCCTATAACATCTTGGAAAGAGACCATCCTAAAGTAGAAGCAGAGCAAGACATGAGAAAAGACAATGGATATTTCTTTTGTTGCTACAGTGGCTTCTAGACTCCGTAGAAGGGAGTGAATCACTGTGAGTTCACTTGCGGGGGAGATGTGGCACCTATGGACTCCTTTTGATAACAAAAATGAAGCAATCAATTTATGGGACTAAGGAAGGAAGTCATATGGGTTCTATTGTCAGTCACTGTTAAATGTGTTTTCAGCTGTGAAAAGGATGAGAAAGAGCAGTGACTTGTGAATCCATTTCCCAAGCCACAAAATCTCTCTAAGCTTAATCAAACCCTCTCCATCGCATAGTTCTCATAACAAGATTTCCAACGGTATATGGAAGTCTAAAAATGGACTCCTAGATTAGAAGTTAAAGCAGATTGAAGGGACCCTTTGAAAAACAGAAAACAAAGAGAAAATGACTAAGGGTTAGGCTCATCGCAAATCACAATCGGGGCTTTTCTGAAGTAGCAGTGAGGGAAGACCACAAAAATTATGATCAACCAATCAGCAATATCAAAAATTGTCTATAAGTGGGTCCAAGGCACGGCATATCGGCTTATCAGCGATCACAAAAGCCCACACATATTGCATATACGTGGTCAGAGGCCCATTACACATAGCGTATCAGTGGTTCACGATGTAAAGCATCGATATCGCATATCTTTAATCACAGGTGAAAAAGCATGCACACAATCACTTTGTCATAAAAATCGTCGAACACCGATATCATGAAAATCATTGAAAATTGGGCTTTAGCGTTAAAGCATTGGGAGGGGCCATTTTTATTTAACAAATTAATTCAAGGAAAAACAAAGGGCGGACGGGCCCTTTTCTCTCTCCTCAGGGGGCCATGTGTCAAACCAAGATTGGTCCCGATAAAGACACGTGGCAGCTGACGTCAGCATGATGTGGCAGTACGACTGACACATGGAAGTATGGAGGACACATGGCATGCTGATTCGCCATTTTGAGGGTTCTAAGGGGACATTTCTGGGTGACACATGTCACCACTCATAAGGTGACACATGTCTGTGATGACGTCACCCATCGCAAATCGACGATTGGTGATTGCACAAAGCAAGGTCCCTCCTCCACCGAAGTCCCTTCTGACTTGCAATTGTGATATCCAAAGACCCCTCGGGATGCGATATTTTATGTGTTATACCTTATGAGGATTTTACGTCTGGAAAATCAGGCAGTGCTATGAAAGGAGGTAAAGGGTCTCCCTCTCCTGTATTGCGATTGCGATACCTTTGGTGGGACCAACCTCACAGACCGGTGATCGCAAGGGTCAAGGGGAGACATCAAAGGTAAACTTCAGAAATCACCGAAGTGTGGGATTTTATATAACAAAGGAAAAAGGCCCCCAGACAGGAGTCCAAAGGCCCTAGTGCCTAAGGGCTAAGAACCTGCTTCTAGACCCCAGTCATATGAACCAAAGGGGGCCAAGGAGCACTGGAACCCGTCGTTCTGTCGTGCCTTTCAGAGTAAAAGTCCCATTGTTGTAGAGCCTCAATGCTATGGTGCAAAACCCTTAAAGGTGGATGGGTCGATAGTTGAATCAGTGAATGAAATATGGTGCAATAGTAAATCATTACGTGGGGACTCAGGAATATTAATGGCTCAACATGGAGCCCCACTCAGTCATAAATGCAAAGGACGTCCTGGGAAAAATATATTGTTGCTTTGTCACAAGCAAACTCAGTTGCCCACTCCCAACTCCAAAGGACAAATGCTTCAAGCAGTTAAGGTGAAAGTGACATAAACTGGTTGAGAAGCTAGAGGGACGCACGATGACAAAGACGTGGCATGATTGAGGGTCTTCACAGGAACAACAGAGGGACACTTCCTCCATCATATTTTTGTTTTTCCTTTTCCTTATTATTTCTGTAATTTCCATATTTCCAAGAAAGGGATCAAATCCCGATTGTAATCATTTTGGGTAGAAGAGTCATGAAAGGCCGAGACAGCTAGTCAACCTGACAGCTGACCCTAGGCTGAGAAATTTTGTAAATGTGACTCAAAGCCCCTCTTCTTTGTATAAATAAGGGGGACAGACACTTAAGACAAGTTCTGGAATATCACTCCTGCGAGGGTCTAAATTCTGAGATGCCATCATTAGTTCTAAATGGCCTATTCATAAGGGATAAGAGCGATACATGCTGAATGTAATGGATTGGTATTTGGACCCTTCAAGTATTAATGAAACTCCCTGGTGATTCCAAGAATATCAATGCACATTATGTTTTCCCTTCTGTAATCTCATTTCATATATGTTTTTCCTTCTCTGAAATAGTGTAATGAGACTGTTGGTTTCTCCCTAGTTCATGGATTTATCCAAACTGCAAAACAGAGGATAGTTCTTGTGTATATTGCAGATTTACTTGTGTTATTCAATAGCCTATAGTACCTGTGGTAATTATAGATTTACTTGTGTTATTAGATTAACCCGCAATACCTATATGGGCACATATTTACTCACACTGTTTGGTGATAGAGGTACCCATGTTATACCTGGTATGAAACCCCAATAAGCACTTCGTTGTTTCTATCTTTCCACCTCCTCCCTCTTACATATTTCTGTTGGAACATCATTACTTAGGATTTTTTTATTGTTTACAGCCCTATGTATAGAATTCCACCCTTCATTCGAAACATTCCTACTTAGGACTTTGTCCTGTTTACAACCCTATACATTGAATTCCCTCCTTCCTTTCCTCCTCTTCACTTCACTACAAATTTACTATAAACCTGCCTATTTTTTGTGTTGGCCACTAGAACAAGACATATCTCTTTGAGTTTACCTGCATGACAGACTATTGAACCAAGCCACCTTTATTCTCTTTTTACTTATGTGACAATTGGAGTGCAACATAAACCCCACTCATAATATTCCATGCACTCCTCTATTTAAGATGTCCTAGGAACTGGTCTACAATCAACCCAAAGGCTATCTCTAGGAAGCTTTCTATGTCCCCTGAAGCACTGTTGTTGCAGGTGCCATTAAAAGCCACAATAGGGTACCTGTTTCAGTTGGAAGCTAGTGTGTAGTCTCAGAAGCAAGCATTTCCCCATAATACTCCTGAATCTAGCTCAAGGTTGATAGTTGCACTAAAAATGGATGTAGTTGTTTATGGTTGGGTGGAGAGTTCTTGTCCCTACCTCAGTTTCCCTACAAATTTAAGATAAGTATTTGTGTATATTTTCTTACCATCTAATGAATCATGTTGCATTCATGTTAATAATAGTTCTACATTCAAACACTAGATTTGTGTTGTTAGTGCATCCATATGTGGTGCATCTCATGGGAATGTCCCACTAATATATGTGTTCATTATACATGTGGGTTTGTGCTTGATCTTAAGGAGAATGTGTTTAATAAATTAGTGATGGAAAATAAAGAGTATCTAATGTATAAGACGTGCAATAAAACCACATAACAATATTGCCTAAGTTATTGAGCCGAGGATAAATCTAAATCTGAAAGAACTTCATGATATGTTACAGTACATAACCAATCTTGAATTAAACATTGAAAATAATTGGCCTCTGAGACTCTTTTATTAATGTAAGGTAAGGCAAAAGGAGTTGTCATACTGGAAAGGAGCAAAGCCCCAACCTTATGTAAAAGATTGGGTGAAATTATTCCTTTGTTGATCAGAATCCTCGGTGGGAAGTTTTCCTTGCGCAGGGATCAAATTATCCTTTCACGTGATTGGTCAAGAGAAAGACGACGTGGCATAAAAGTACCAGATGGGTTGAACCACGTAAGATAATTTAATGAGTCGCCTAGTGGGATGATACAAGTGGGTGTGTGTCAGGGCCCTCCCTATTGCCATCTTGTTATTGGTTGGGGTTGGTCCACTTGTCGAGTCAGCCTGACAGGTTCGCCCTGGGAAGCTAAAGTGGGAAGTCAATTGCAAGTGCCAGGAGATAAGCTAGTGGGATGACGTAACTCATGCCACGCAGTGGCATGCTCCCATCTGATTGGTGAAGAAGGGTCTTGCTAGCCAAGTCAGCTTGACAAGAATACCACAAAGGAATCAAGGAGCAAGCAAAGGAGGCTCTAGGGTGAAGATAGCGGGATGACGTGAGAGTAGCTTCGGTGGCAAACATAAGCGAGAAGACATGCCAATGGGGGAGGAGGTCATATGACCCACCATCCATGAAATCCTAGTAGTATAGTCCTAGTGATCAGTAAACGATGCTCTATGGAGTGTGCTGAGAGCGACCTAGTGGAATAACACTTGGTACTGCATTAGTCATACAGGCAAGATTGACAGTGACACCATTAGCGGGGAACAGACCCACGACCAGGTCATCTCTATGTTGCGACCCCGATAGAATAAAGGGGCATTGTAAGGGAAAGTGTTGAGATAGCATGAAACGACATCAACGATTGGTGAATATGCTTTGGGCCAATGAGGAAGGGGCCCGCTGTCCAGGTAACCACTGAGAAGAGAGGTCGATGAGTAAAAAAACGTGTAGATTCAAAAGTCGTCACTAAAGATTGAGCGAGGTGACATGTCCAATGGGACCCACCCAGAAGGTGTCTGGCTAATGGGGAGAGTGAAGGCCCATTGGGTTATATGGAAATGTTAACCCGAGTTTTTTATATCATAGAAAATATATATGTGTATGTTACCATTGAATTGGATATATATATATAGAGAAAAATATATAATTACATCATTCCTCTAATGGTAGCATGAGGGGTTGGGTGATGTTACAAAGTGGTATCAGAGCTATCCAGGTTGAAAATTGGACTGGATGGGCTTTGTCATGAGAAAGTGATATGTTGTATAATTAAAGGCCCTCAAGTAATGTTACAAAGTTGATTTGGATACGCACCAAAGGTTCACCCTAGTGGTAAATTCAATGCAAGGGCCGACGAAGCCTCTAGGAGAATCTCTGGGCAGACGTGACTGACGCGTAAGTCACAGGAAACAGTCATATCAGTCACAAGGTGGAACCCATCCATCAAAGTTATCCCGGCAAAAGGATAAGAGTGTGCAAAAGTTCAGCGTCTAGATGTAACCAAGTGGGCGGGGTCCACCCAATAGTAATGTGCCAGAAGGCACTTCGAGGGGGGTAACTAGCGCGGAAGATAAGTTGGCGCTAGCCCCCATAAATTCAAGGTCAACAAAGCAGATAGCGCTAATCAATGACCAGGATTGACTCAAGGGGTCGAGCCCCACTCCCAACCATATTCATTCACCCCACTAGAGTATGGGGACCACACTCGCCATTAACACACCAACACAACACCAATGTGATGGAAAAGAAATAATAATAATAAAATAATTTAGACTAATTAACTATGTAGTGTTAAAAAGTTGAACTGAATTAATGATCATTATGTTGCGGGTAAACTAGCATCCATGAAGGTTGTCTAAAAGTAGGACCATGTTCATGTTGTTTGTTTTGATGGTCATAGGTCATAAATGTGTTGTTTTCTTGGTTATCATGATTGAATGATTGATGCATATGATTTATAAATATGTTGGCACACTAACATGATTGGTTTGTCACAGTAGAATATCCATGGTAAATCATGGCTATGAATGTGTGTATTTATTATTTTGAAACTCCTAACAATGTGTATAATTGACATCGCAACACAAGAAGCATAAATCAAAATAAGTTACAGTGATGGGGACCATAATGGTTGAATATAGTTCCGATCGGTCACAACATGGAAGATATGGGGTCTGAGCTAATGAAGAAGAGAGATTAGTTGGCCAAAGGTGAGGGAGTCATTCCCGAGACTAGATGGAAAACTTAAGAATCCTAAGGGATGAAGTGAGAAGATTTAAGGTCAATAATGAGAGGTTGGTAAGATCCCAAGAAAGGAAATTTGAGATCAATGAAGTCATCTTGCAAAGTCTCTCAGATTGGCAGAGGTAAAGGAAATATAAGAGGGGGACGAGTCATAGTGATTAGAAAGGCCTTCAGGAAACAGAAGAAAACACCAATGGAGTAGATGGTGGCAGGTCTAGAAAAAGGCATAGGCATGGAAGTGAGGACACTATGCCAGGAGGTGAACCTATGTGCACTCCAAGAGGAGGAACCATCATGGAGGTGAGGTGTTCAAGAAAACCATCTAATTCAGATGCCTAGAGGCATCACCATTCTCACTATCACCATAAATCATTAAGCAAAGAAAAGGAACATATGTATAAATAATTTTAGAAGGAAAAACCACCTATATTTGATGGTGTAACACCCCTCCCTTGTGTACTACATTATTGTAAACCTAAGCTAAGTTAAAGCTAGGTATGATATCCTCCCTTTTGTGTTAAAGGTTGTAGACCTAAGCTGAGGAAAGCTAGGTTTGATACCCTACTTTGTGGGTTAAACTATTCTACACCTAAGCTGAGGAAAGATAGGTGATATGTAATATGAAAATAAAATGTATTATTAAATAAATTAATAAAATAAATCACTTGGAGGGTGGAGCAATAAGAGAGAGGAGATGCTTGCCAAATCCCATGAGGAATGGGATACAGATGAATATTTCATGATAAGCTTCTATATGTGATTCTAGATAAGCTTGGATGGATTGGATATCCATTGGATGGATGGGAGATAAATATCCATCGAACATAAAATATTTGTGGGAGATAAAGGAAAGATTTTATGTGGAAAAGCATCATGGAGATAAAGACGAGCTTTTTCATATAAGACCTAGGAAAATGGAAAAATCCATAAAGTGGGACATCGCTAATGGTAACTAGATCATGAAAGAGGGTATTAAATACCCAGTGCATTGATCAATTGAGGACAGTTGATCCTTGGCAAGATCCTCGGCGCGGGGGGAATCAGAGGTGATTCATGGCTAGGTGGTGGTGCTCCTCCCTCCAAGTGAGGTTTAGTTGGTATCAGTTGCATGGAATGTATTGTATGTTGTTTCTTTTCTTGGATATTACTTGAATTCTTTCAGCAAATTGTTTAACTATAGGTGCGATGATAACTATACATGATAAATTATTTAGGTTCAATTGAGGTGTCCCAGATCTTTACTCGTATTGTGTAAGATATATGTTGATGATACTATCTATGTTCATGTAATTGGTTTCACTCTTATGCATGTGGATGAGTAAAATGTCCATTGAATCTAAATCTGATCATCATTATGTTAAAGGAACATAGTTGTATTTAATGTTATATTACGTCTCTGGGCGGATAATGGGTACAATACATAGATGCATGCATTTCATGGTATAGTCTATCATAGTTAAATTAACTATTATATGTGTACTCAAGGAAGCTAGCTTATCCCTCCTACCTATTGTTAAGGATTGAGTAAGTCTATCGAATTATGATTCTCATGCATGGCTGGGCTAACTACATTAGACATAAGTTAATTAATATTGGTAGCAAACTTAAACAATGAATGTTAGGGATTTCATGACAGAGCTAGTTTCTTTCTACAAATTTATAAAATCATGGAGCTCAATAATAGTGTTCATGAAGTGAATCAGATTAATGTACTAGTGACTTCTTTTAAATTCTAACTGTAGTGAGACCAAATCCCAAGTTTAAGGGGCCTAAGGGCGGAATTTTTGGGTAGGCTAAGGATGTTCGTTACAAATGGTATCAGAGCAAGTTCAAGCCTTGTGCCTATGGACTCATCTACCTCGGAGTAACCGACAGTGACAACACTTTGAGTATTCAAAATCGAAGACAATTTTCCTTGTCAACGCTTTGTTGATTTTATTCTCATGCTAACCAAATCCATGGTTTTTCACCAAATATGAGTACCAATATCACGTTGATTTATTTGATGAGAATAGATTTACCATATGCAGACTGTTTGATAGAATGTATCAATAGAGGTGCTAACGAAAGTTCACGAGTGTAATAATGTTGGAACATACAGATTGTGGTTAGCCTATGTGATATTAGTGATAAATATCAACATCGTTTACCTTAAATAAGTTGCCCATAAACCCCAAAGCTTTGCTAAACGGGTATTATAGCATAGGTCTTTAGTACGTGCATATATATTATACAAATGGCATCGGTGTATTATACACTGCATTAGGCGTCACTGTATCATTGTGTTGGCTCCAATTTACATGTTAAATTGCATACTCAGTACTTATTATATATATCTGGCATATGGATGTCATTTTGTGGCTACAGCACAGATATCAGTGCATAAATGAGTGCAGCTGCAACTTTACAATGTAGCACGGCGCGGTTTGATGACATTACTCGGGCGCGTATACTAGTTTATCATGGTTTCATGTTGAACATAGCAATTTAAGGAGGCGTCATTCATAAATATATGTCATAAGATATGAAAATATATGAGTACATGCGTTGACTTCTTGTTGACCCCATCGTCTTTATACACTGCATAGGTATACTACGTAAATCCACCTCTAGGAATAACCACTACATGCATTCACCACTAATCAATAGATGTCAGTTGTTAGTAGGTTTCTTAATATCACTTCACAAGTGGGTGTGGCCAACCTTAGAGATCTTGCTGAACGCAGTCAAAGGACCAAGACTTCTGTCGATAATCCGTTCATAGAAGATAACAACCATACATCCGGTGGTTAACCATCGTGGAGTTGTAATTAGAACTAAGCGTTGGACGCTCCACAAAGAAGAGAAGGGAAGCATGATGGTTTACTAGTTGAGGGGATATTCGGCATAAAACTGGGACATGGGGACATGATGCGTGGATCATGGATCACGCTGCTTTATTCATGGATCATGGATCATGATGCTTTATGCGTGGATCATGGATAAGTGACTACAGAAAGTAGCATGTTTATTTTCTTCTTTTTGAAAGAATGCACCAAGAGGGTACATTACATTCTGACTACTGCTAAAAACGTTGCTTTTGGTTGTTTTATAGCAAGAACAAGGGAGGCTGCATCGCAGCTAGTCTCTGCCTTGGGGATTTTGTTAGAACCTCACATGTTTTCTCATCCATTAAATCGGCCAGTGCTGGTCATATGGGCTGCCAAACACCGCCCATGGTATGTAGTAGCTGGAGCAGAAATATTAGATTTCACGGGTGTTCCAAGGTTAGAGGACTGCAGGCCTCTGCGAGCGTACAATTTGTTTCCATAATATTGCTATGTCATCATGTAATGGGACAGTATATCCTGTGCACATTCAATGCTCAACAAAAGATATATTAAATGACATTAACAGAGATAACGAAAAGCTTAGGACAGTATATCCTGTGCACATTCAATGCTCAACAAAAGATATATTAAATGACATTAACAGAGATAACGAAAAGCTTAGTGTTGTGTCTTTCCAATCCAAAATGCCATAGAGCAGGTAATATCATTTTGCTTATCAAATTTAATTTATATCAGTGTTCATGCATCCACATTTAGAAATATAAATATAGACGTTGTTTGTTAAGTTAGAGGCGATTTTAGTGAAACTATAATTAGCAATTTCTTATATCATGCATCTATGTTTGGAGATATAAATATAAATATTTTTCCCATAAATAACATTTTTCAGAAACATATTATATGTAAAAAAAAATAATGAATAGTAAGACAATGAGGGCATTTAATTATACAACAGTTTGCGAGCAACTCGAAGCTTTTCCAAACCAAAGGACTCTACTTGGGTTGTTGTGCCCAGAGATGAGCGATACAGTGGTATTTACCGAATGCCGTTGTCATGGCCTGCATGTTTCCAGAGGCACGATCATCGTCTACGGCGGTTACTGGAGATAAAAGGAAGAGGGCAAAACTGCAAATTCCCAACACTAATACGAGCTTCGAAGCCATTGATATCGAGCACAAAGAAATATGAGATGGTGAAATTCCAGAAAGAAAGAAATGAAAGACCGATGAGATGAGATGGTGAAAAGCACAAGCCGAGTTGAGAGTATAAATAGAGGTATTGATACACGAGTCCCAGTCCTATAAAGTTGAATTACGTATAATATTGGAACACGAGTCGAAATCGACTGCCATCACTGTTGACTAAGCAGCATCCGAAAGTCGTAGATTCCGGGATACACTAAATACATAAAAAAACAGGTTTTTTAATCTAACCCTATAGTCACCAAATTATTTTCATGAACTAAATTTCAATAATACCCTAAAAAGATCATATTATTCCACTTATGTAAATGTTCACCTAGTTTTAAATATTAGAAAATCATATAAAACATACTTACCGAGATCCTTGTATAGGCAAAAGTTAAAAGTTAAATAATAATGTATCTCAAAATTTCATTCTCAAACTATAAAAATATTGTGATATATATGCAAGATGAAGTATGAATAAAAGCATGCTCGCTAAAATTAGAATGAGTTTAGCCGCTGGGTAATTCGAAACTGTTATCAAACACCAAGAATTGACACGCAGAAGCACACCGACACATGCCCACAATGACACATGCAGAATTTAGTGTATTCGTATTTGCGGCATTGCCCAGCTTTCATCTCTTGACAACTGCGAAGCTTTCAAACGTAGGCTATTGTGTCTTAACATCTGCTACTTCCATGGATTTCGAAGAAAATTTCTGCAATTCTGAGATTGCGAATTATGTGCGAAGCTAGCCGCTCGGTAATTCGAAACTGTTACATGCAGAATTTAGTGTATTCGTATTTGCGGCATTGCCCAGCTTTCATCTCTTGACAACTGCGAAGCTTTCAAACGTAGGCTACTGTGTCTTAACATCTGCTACTTCCATGGATTTCGAAGAAAATTTCTGCAATTCTGCGATTGCGAATTATGTGCGAAGCTAGGTTCAGGAAAATGTGTAGACTTTGTATCAATTTGTGTTTTCATTCTGTATTTCGACAAGTTCGGTTCTGTAAATAGTGATGGCATGCACTCTTTCTAGTTTGTACATTCCGGCAACTGCCTCTACCTGTTCGATTCCCAGAGCCAGCAGTAATGGAGCTTCCGTTCCCTCTGGCAACCGGCTGAAGTCTAAAGTGAGTTCCAGTGATTCTTTTAACCAGCGGCGTTCTTTCTTGTTTGTACATTCCGGCAACTGCCTCTACCTGTTCGATTCCTAGAGCCAGCAGTAATGGAGCTTCCGTTCCCTCTCGCAACCGGCTGAAGTCTAAAGTGAGTTCCAGTGATTCTTTTAACCAGCGGCATTCAAAAGCAGTTGTTGGTAAGGATGTGTGATATTTGTCCCTAGTTCGGCAGGGATTTGTGAAGTTTGTCCCTAATTTGGTAGGGATTTGTGAATTTGTCCCTAATTTGATAAGGATTTGTGAAGATTGCTTTGAATAGCAAGTTTGAGCAGTGAATTTTATAAATTCTATACCTGTGGAGTGTCCAGGCAGGCCACAATGATTCACTTGAAGCAACTGGCACAGTACTTAGCAGGGGAGCTTGTGTCGCTTCCACAAGAAGCATATACAGCCAAGCCTCTCAGCGACAAGCAAGTGGAACTGGACGTAGCTAACAAATCAAGGTCTCTCGGTGCTAAAAATGTTGCAAGATCCCTTTCTGAGCTTTAAAATGTTCTTGTAGTCCTCTGTGTATATTCTATGTTCGGTTGGTATAATAGAAATTCTTCAAATTATGCAATAATTGCGGAAACATATATAATTGTATTAAAATTGCATGTTTTATTATGAGTAATTGTACCAGTGAGAGTACAATTGTATTAAAATTGCATGTTTTATTATGAGTAATTGTACCAGTGAGAGTTAGAGAGGTATAATGAGTTTAGAAATGGGAAAATTTGGAATCAAAAACGAGCTTTAGGACTTACCACATGCTATTCAGGCAGGCCGCAACGATTCACTTGAAGCAACTGGCACAGTACTTAGCAGGGGAGCCTGATTGCTGCCGATGTGACCAAAGAAGAAGACTGTAAGAGATTCATACACTGTAAGATCCCTGTCTGAGCTTTAAAATGTTCTTGTAGTTCTCTATGTATATTCTATGTTCTTATGGTATAATAGAAATTCTTCAAATTAATGCAATATAATTGTGGAAACCTGTACAGTAGTATTAAAATTGCATGTTTTATTATGAGTAATTGTACCAGTCTTTATCATGAGATCAAATGAGCATTTGAGAGTTGTTCAGGCGTTCCCTCAGGTCCATTTGAGCATGCTTTCATTCGGTGCAGCTTCCAGCTCCAGCTATTAGTCTTTCTCCGCTCCTATCCTCCCACAGGCAAGCAGCTCGAGGAATTCATGCAGCAAGGGAAAGTGGGCGGGGAATGAAATGTACCTGTGCGACCAGCGCCTACACAATATCACAGCAAAGAGAGGCAAGAAAGACAGCATCTTTCTGCATGCAGAGTGACACATTGCAACAGTGATATCAACCGGAAACCTTCGCATACCCCGGCAGATAATAGCAATCGAAGTAATGTTAACATTAAAACCAGACCGGTGACGGTTAGCGAAAATGCACCGGGCTTATTGCTTTTAAGCTATGCTCGAGCCTCTTCCGCCTCGGGAAGAGGCCAAATAAGATGGCGAAGCTGAGGTGCGAATGAAACTTAGCGTAGGTCGGCATATCCCCGCACACAGCATTTCCAAACTTTAGAATAACAACCGAATAACACCTAAGAACTAATTCTATCTCCGTCCGGAACGATTACTATAATCCCTATGGCAGGAACTAAAAAAGGGTGCGATAATGTTCCTTATGCCTATGCGAGGGGTGGAAAGAGATAGGTGGGATAATGATTATCCTCGTAGGCGGAAAGAGATAGTGTAAGAGGCAACTGGCTTTCATGCTATTTGAGAAAGAAAACTACTTTCACCGACTTTCCAATGTCTCATTGCTTTTTACCACACCGACTTTCATTCTATTTGAGAAAGAAAACTACTTTCTCCAACTTTCCCCTACGGCGCAGCAAGTGCCCCAACACTTGCTTGAAGTTTGAGCTATAACTTATGAACTGAAATGCTGCGTGATAATTTCGTAATTAAAAAAAAAAAAGAGGACTGAAAATCACTATGACTGTATTCCTTTACATGTCAATTGAATGGCTACACCATTCCATGAGGATAGAAAAGCCAGAGCGTTGTTATCTTTGACAATCTTCTATTCACTTATACTGTTTCCTTGATAAGACTTCCCCTTCATTTTAAATAATTGTTTTTGACTTGTTGCACCACATTTTCGGAGGGATAACGAATTCGTAACATTGTTGTTTCTTTTTTTTACAAGTGTGAATGTCTATCCTGTTAAATTGTTAATTTGAACAGCGCGGCGGTGGTTTTTGAAAACCAGGCCGGTCTCCCCGCACCGCCATTCTCCAAGACTGTACGAGCAGGAGGAGGCTCCGAACACCTTCACTCTCCGCCACGCGTCCCATGTACGAACGCCCCAAAACCACTTTCCCCGGACGGTAAAAGTCGTTTGTTTTGCTGGAGGTTGGCGTGCGAACCACGTTGGATTGGCTCAGCGATTTGATCGCGTAATCTCAGCCGTTGACTTTCCAAAGTTGCCTTCCGCCCACGTCAAATCAATTTTTACGTGGGGTGAAAGTTTATCCGTTGACCGCCGTGGGAGGAATTAAATAGAGTTTAATGTGTTACGTAGTTTTTAGGTGGAGGCTTTAAGTTTGGTAATGGGCATACGTCCCATATATCTTTTATATATGTTTTATATAGATTTAGGTGAGGCTTTAATATTGTTACGGGCATGTATTTAAAATAGTTATGGGCATACGTTTTTTTTATATATTTTTATAACACGTTGTCATATGTTGAATATAGCCCGTGTGCTGTAGTTTTGTGTGAAGTTTTTTTTCATGGTGTGAGTGGAGTGGCAACGCACGAGCGTGTGTGATTTTTTTTGTATATGCACAGCAGTGCTGTAGTGTTTGTCTGCAAATGAAAAACACAGGAATGTTTTGAAACTGTTTTATGTAACATCCACAGCAGTGGAAAATCTGTGAGAGCAGCAGAGTTTTTTTATTCCCTCTTTGCAGAGAGGAAGAAATATGTAACAGAGTTTCAGTTTTAAATTAATAGAAATGTGTTTGTGACTGTGTAATGCTGTGTTCTGAGTGAGTTTGTTTTTAAGAGGTTGTCTGCAAAAGATCCTGGACAGAGTAAACAGAGCATTGTCTCTGTAGTGGTTATTTTATTTGGTTTTGGTATTTCTCCATTAAAAATACCCAACAGTGGTATCAGAGCTAGTCCAGGCTCTTTGATGGTGACAGAGCTGGCTCAGGCTCTTTAAAGAAGTTAAAGAAGCTGAAGGGAGAAGGTTGTTGCTGCAGCAAAACCTCTCAGGTAGACAGAAGACTCAGACAGCGAAGGATTCAGGTATTCCCCAAAAGCATTTCTCTTGTTATTGCTGAAGACAGTCAGTTTTAAAAAAAATCACAGTCAAGGATTTAAAACCATATTTCAAGATGCAAGGAATGGCAAGCACAAGCATGGGTATGTTCAACACCCAGCTCCCACACTTTAATGGGAAGAACTATGACTACTGGTCTATAACCATGAGAGCTTTGTTCATCGCTCAAGATATATGGGAACTAGTAGAATATGGATTTGAGGAACTAGCAGATGAAACTGAGTTCAATGCATTAACTCAGGGAGAGAAGGATCAGCTGAAGCTCAATAGGAAGAAGGATGCAAAGGCCATTGTTTTGTTGTATCAAGCAGTGGACCAGAGTATATTCCCAAGGATAGCAGCAGCTACAACATCACACAATGCATGGCAAACCCTAAAAACTTCCTATCAAGGCATGGAGAGAGTGAAGACAGCAAAACTACAATTGCTGAGAAAGGATTTTGAAAACTTGAACATGAAGGAGTCAGACAACATTGAATCATTCTTCACTCATGTGATTGGTGTAATCACACAAATGAGAACTCATGGAGAAACAATTGAAGATAGAAGAATAGTGGAGAAAATATTGAGGGTCTTACCCTCAAGGTTTGATGCCATAGTCACCACCATTGAAGAGACAAAGGATCTCTCAAGATATTCAGTTGATGAGCTACATGCATCACTGATAACTCATGAGCAGAGGTTGAGTAGGAATGAAAACTCTTCCCTTGAGCAAGCCTTCAAGACCCAGATGTCCTTTGGAAGAGGAAGAGGTCAAGGAAGAGGAAACCAAAGAGGAAGAGGCAGAAGCCAGAACAGAGGAGGAAGGAACAGCCCAGCAAATGCACAAGGAAGAGGCAACAATACAAATCAGAACCAAGGTCAAGGCAGCAGCCAACAAAGAGATTAGTATCAGGCTCAAGGACAAAGGTATGATAAATCTAATGTTCAATGCTTTTATTGCAAAAAGTATGGACATTATGCTAGTGATTGTAGAAAGAAACAGCATGATATGAACAACAGACAAAATGCAAATGTTACAAGAGAAAACAGCAGTCAAGAAAATGTCCTGTTAGCTTGTAACATGGCTGAAACACATAGTGAAGACATTTGGTTTTTAGACTCAGGTTGCAGCAACCATATGACAGGGAATATAGCCCTCTTTTTAGCCTTAAATCAAAATTTGAAATCAGAGGTCACACTAGGAACTGATAGTAAAGTGTCTGTTATGGGAAAAGGGGAGGTAAAAATATTTACAAAGCAAGGAGAAAGGAAAACCATAGCAGATGTCTACTATGTCCCCGGAATGAGATGTAACCTATTGAGTGTTGGACAGCTTATCCAAAAGGGTTACAATGTTTATTTTGTAAATGATGTGTGCACCATCATGGACATACCACCCAGCAAAAGATGCATTGCTGAAGTGAAGATGACAAGGAACAGGATGTTCCCTCTCCGGATCCGGGCAGACTTGAAGAACAAGAAGGAAATGGCAGCAGTCACCCAAGAGGCCTTCCAAAGCGTGCCAAAGGATGAGAATTGGTTATGGCACTTGAGATTCGGGCATCTAAATTTTGGAGGTCTAAATCTATTGAGCAGAAAAGGAATGGTAAGAGGATTACCATTGATAGAGAAACCGGACAGCCTATGTGAAGGCTGCATTTTGGGAAAACAACACAGAGAAAGTTTTCCATCAGGGAAAAGCATAAGGGCAAAGACACCCTTAGAGATTATCCATTCAGATTTGTGTGGACCAATGCAAGCTCCATCATTAGCTGGCAGCCTATATTTCTTGACATTCATTGATGATTTTACAAGAAAGACTTGGATATATTTCCTCAAGAACAAAAGTGAAGTCTTTGAAAAATTCCAAAACTTCAAAGCACTTGTGGAGAACCAAAGCGGGCTGCACATAAAAGTATTGAGAACTGATAGAGGAGGTGAGTATATCTCAAATGAATTCCTAAAGTTTTGTAGAGAAAATGGAATACATAAACAGTTCACAACTCGGTACACCCCACAGCAAAATGGAGTTGCTGAAAAGAAGAACAGAACCATCATGGAGATGGCAAGGAGCATGTTGAAGGCAAAGCATTTGCCAAATGAGTATTGGGCTGAAGCTGTACATTGTGCAGTTTATATTTTGAACAGGTGTCCTACAAAGGCAGTCATGAACAAAGTGCCAGAAGAGGCATGGAGTGGGAGAAAGCAAGTAGTCACCCACATGAGAGTTTTTGGGTGTGTGGCCTATGCACACATTCCAGATAAACTAAGGAGGAAGTTGGACAGCAAAGGGGAGAAATGCATCTTCATTGGATACAGTGATGAATCCAAAGCCTACAGGCTGTACATTCCATCTACCAAGAAGTTCTTTGTCAGCAGGGATGTTCAATTCATTGAGGAGGAAGCTTGGGATGGAAGCATAGAGAAAACAGTGAACATTAAAGGCTGTTTGTCTCATGATGAGGATGAAGAGGAAGTGGCTGAAATGAATCCCCAAACAGCAGCACCAACACAAGAACAACAAGGTACACCATTGAGGATCAATGAGAGTGCTTCTCCAAGCACACCACAAGGAGGAAATTCAAGTGCATCTTCAAGCACTTGCACACCAAGTGAACGAGGTAAGAAGTTTAGAAATCTAAGTGAAATTTATGAAGAAGGAATGAATTCCTTATTTGCCTTGTTTTGTCATGTTGATGATCCTATTCATTTTGAAGAAGCTATTAAAGATAGGAAATGGATAGAAGCTATGGATGAGGAAATGAATGCCATAGAGAGAAACAAAACATGGGATTTGGTTGAGCTACCAAAAGGCAAAGAAGTCATTGGTGTGAAATGGGTCTACAAGATCAAGAGCAATGCTGAAGGCAAGATTGAAAGGCATAAAGCAAGGCTGGTTGTCAAAGGCTACAAGCAGCAGTATGGGAGAGATTATGAGGAGACTTTCGCCCCGGTTGCAAGAATGGAAACCGTGAGAGCAGTGCTGTCCATAGAAGCACAAAACAAATGGAAAGTCTACCAAATGGATGTGAAATCAGCATTCCTAAATGGAGTGTTAATGGAAGAGGTCTATGTGGAACAGCCTCTCGGATATGAGAAGAAAGGAGAAGAGCACAAAGTGTGCAAATTGAAGAAAGCTCTTTATGGGCTGAAGCAAGCGCCAAGAGCATGGTACAGCAGGATAGATTCATATCTATTGGAGAATGAATTTGACAAATGTGAAGGAGAACCCACAGTCTACATCAAGGAAAAGGATGGTAAAATTTTAATTGTTGTCTTGTATGTAGATGATGTTATTTTCACTGGAAATGATATTTATCTTATTGAGAATTTTAAATCAGTCATGAAGAATGAATTTGAAATGACTGACATGGGTTTCTTGAGATACTTCTTAGGCATAGAAGTAGATCAAAATGAAAAAGGAATTTTTATATCTCAAGCAAGATATGTAAATCAAATTTTGAGCAGATTTAAGATGGAAGAATGCAAGGCAGCAATCACTCCCACAGTGATGGGATTAAAGCTCAGCAGAGAGGACAGCAGCAAGGATTTTAATCCTAGTTTGTACAAGAGTATTGTTGGCAGCCTTATGTATTTAACAGCAACTAGGCCTGATTTAATGTATGCTGTTAGTTTAATTTCCAGGTTCATGGAGAGGCCAAAGGAGGCACATTGGCAGGCAGCAAAGAGAATTTTGAGGTATGTCAAAGGTACCAAAATGTTTGGAATTCTATATCATGCCTCAGAACATTCAGATTTGGTTGGGTACACAGATAGCGATTGGGCTGGAAGTGTAGATGATCGGAAGAGCACTTCCGGTTATGTTTTCAATATGGGTTCAGGAGCCATTTCATGGGCTTCTAAGAAGCAATCCATTGTAGCATTATCTACAGCAGAGGCAGAATATGTGGCAGCTACAGCAGCAGCATGTCAGGCAGTATGGATGAGAAGAATGTTGAGAAGCTTAGGCCAAGAGCAGGCAAAAGCAACAGTGGTCTTTTGTGACAATAGCTCAGCTATTGCCTTGTCAAAGAATTCAGTGTTTCATAAGAGAACGAAACACATCGACACAAGGTTTCACTACATCAGAGAGTTAGTGAACAATGGAGAAATCGTCCTAGAACATTGCAGGACTCAAGAACAGGTTGCAGACATCTTGACAAAGCCACTGGTTCAGAAGAGTTTCGAATTTTTGAGAAAATGCTTGGGAATGACTGAAGGCGCGGCTGTTAAAATTAAAGGGGAGTGTTAAATTGTTAATTTGAACAGCGCGGCGGTGGTTTTTGAAAACCAGGCCGGTCTCCCCGCACCGCCATTCTCCAAGACTGTACGAGCAGGAGGAGGCTCCGAACACCTTCACTCTCCGCCACGCGTCCCATGTACGAACGCCCCAAAACCACTTTCCCCGGACGGTAAAAGTCGTTTGTTTTGCTGGAGGTTGGCGTGCGAACCACGTTGGATTGGCTCAGCGATTTGATCGCGTAATCTCAGCCGTTGACTTTCCAAAGTTACCTTCCGCCCACGTCAAATCAATTTTTACGTGGGGTGAAAGTTTATCCGTTGACCGCCGTGGGAGGAATTAAATAGAGTTTAATGTGTTACGTAGTTTTTAGGTGGAGGCTTTAAATTTGGTAATGGGCATACGTCCCATATATCTTTTATATATGTTTTATATAGATTTAGGTGAGGCTTTAATATTGTTACGGGCATGTATTTAAAATAGTTATGGGCATACGTTTTTTTTATATATTTTTATAACACGTTGTCATATGTTGAATATAGCCCGTGTGCTGTAGTTTTGAGCGAAGTTTTTTTTCATGGTGTGAGTGGAGTGGCAACGCACGAGCGTGTGTGATTTTTTTTTGTATATGCACAGCAGTGCTGTAGTGTTAGTCTGAAAATGAAAAACACAGGAATGTTTTGAAACTGTTTTATGTAACATCCACAGCAGTGGAAAATCTGTGAGAGCAGCAGAGTTTTTTTATTCCCTCTTTGCAGAGAGGAAGAAATATGTAACAGAGTTTCAGTTTTAAATTAATAGAAATGTGTTTGTGACTGTGTAATGCTGTGTTCTGAGTGAGTTTGTTTTTAAGAGGTTGTCTGCAAAAGATCCTGGACAGAGTAAACAGAGCATTGTCTCTGTAGTGGTTATTTTATTTGGTTTTGGTATTTCTCCATTAAAAATACCCAACATATCCGCCATGGGATAATGATTATCATCATAGGTGGCCATAGGTAGGCGCTTGATGGTATCCATGCAATAAATAGATGGGCGCTCGATGGTATCCATGCAAAGAACACGATTAGCTGAGCAGTAGGTAATGGTGTCATAGGATAATGTGGAGGGCTCTCATACAAATCCAAGCCGACTGGTGGATGGGATACACCAAGCCTCGAGCAGGGAGCTGTGGTTTCGATCCTTGTTCTAATTCTTTTTATGCTATGTTCACGGTTTAAGCCGCTACTGCCGAGTTAGAAATCATACGATTTGGCAATAGAGGGGGCTCATCTCCACCTTGAGGAGCATACTCTTAGGCCTCTACATCTACGACGCAACAGAGTAACTGCAGTACATCCCGATCACGAGGGCGACCATGGGATTGTATTTTGAAATGGCGGAATCGAGAAAGGGACCCTTATCATCGCCAATGTCCACAAGCCAGCTGGTGCGTCTACTATAAGAGTCGATGGCCTGCAAAAAGGACTGAGGGTTCCCCTCTCTGCCGTCTTCATGACATGGTTGAGCAACGCTTTCTCTCGTCCATCCCTTGCTTGGCCCGTCCGAAGGAACACCCTCATGTTGACTATCACTCTCATGAATGAAAAAAACCGTAGCCATTTGAATGAGTAAGTTCTGAATTTTGGTGTTTCGAATGGATTGGCAAGTAGTTTTACTCTAGATCTTTATCTTCATTTTCGCCAGATGGAAAACTATGCATTGTTCTGTAAGCACACATCCCAAGTGGGTAGTAGATTAAGAAGCCTCTCAATAATCGGATGCTCTAATCTATGGTTCAGTATTTATTTTATTTTCTTTTCCTGGAAAAACCCTACCCGTGATAAGGTTGTCATTTCTGGCTGCAATCCACAGCGCAAGAGAGTTGAGGGTTTGGCTTTGTCACGATACCGGACACCTTACTCGGTGGACAGCTACCCTACCTTCGGTGTGCGACCGAATGTAGATTTGAAGGATTTGTTATCAAAAGACCCTTCACTTGTATATTTCGTGACATGGCCTGCTGATAGGCTGCTTCAAGTGCAAGGATAGTTATCTTAAAATCGTCACAACTACTGCAGTGTACTGGTATCAGTTCCAATCCTGTGCCCTACTGATAGGCTGATTCAAGTGCAAGGATAGTTATCTTAAAATTGTCACAACTACTGCAGTGTACTGGTATCAGTTCCAATCCTGTGCGCCATTTTAGATCTCTATCAAAACTGCAGTAAGAAAATATTCATCAGTTGCATTTTCACTTTACAATTAGAAGTTTACTATATTATCATAAAATTAGATTCTAGAATATTCTAGTTAATAATACACTCCTTAAAATTCTAGCGCATGCAATTATTGACAATTATTGAAGTGTGAAAGGGTGATAAAATGACACCGTTGTTTTCTTTTTCGTTAATTCATCTCCAACATATGCCGCACTCTTCTGTCTAATCTTTCCAGCGATATTTCGAGTTGGAGATCCTTCACGCGTCTCTCAGTTGTCACTTCTCGATATCATTTCTACCACCTGAGATTTGTCCACTCAAGTAACCGGAGGAGCTTGATTTATCTTTTAATAAACTGAAAACTTTACCAAACAATATCGATGATTGATAGTCGAAGGAATGTCTAAGCTTAAAAGGCTTGAGCTTGACATTGCATCTATCGCAGCAGGACAATGTCCAGAGAAAAGAGAGCTCTTTCGACCAGAAGAACACGAAGTTTGGTATTTGATGTTACAAATTTCAGAGGTATGATTTATGATGAGAATGGTTTTGAATGATTTCCAATTGTTTGTAAACGTTGTATTTCCCAAAATGAATTGGATCCCTGTGTCTACATTTGATTTCTGTATTTGTAATTTGTAAATGAACACACGTGCACATACCTTATGTCCTAAGGTCATATGACTATGTGCCTATGTGTGCACCATATTTGAGAGATATAAGTAACTTTATAATCACAAGATAGAATTTTATGCACACGGTTGTTAGCTTGAGACTTCATAGAATATAAAAATAGCATTTTTAACATGGCGCAATTGAGTAGACATCTTTGCAAAAAAAAATAATTATCAATGGATATTCAATTCGAGTCTAGACTAAAGTCTCAGAATTGAGATATTGCAAATACATGATCGTGAATCTTCAATTACTATACAGAGAACTTTTAATGATGTAAATACCATTTTCAGAAAGTTTTCATTGTATTTTATTTATCCGTGTAGCGAGAGTTTCGAACAATCTTGCAAGTCTTTTTTTGATTTGAAATTTTGTAAGAATAGTTAATAAGTGTGGAAATGTTCGAGGCCTTTGGCTGCTATGTGTAACAACAATACGTGTTGTGAATAAACTTAATTGCCTCGACTTGGGTTAAAAATCTTCCATGATGCGGACGGGATTGCCATTTAAGTCATTAATAAACTTTGTAAAGAAGAACCTTCGCTTAAAGTCTCAGGAGATTAGTTTGGTTGACAAAAAAATAGATGACTAGTTTATTTTTAGTATATAAGTGGTCTGAAATTAAGCTTTGAAAAGCTTGCTTACAAATTGTCTAGAAGATGAAACCCACATAAGTAATATGACTATTCACAAAATTCTCACGTAAAGTATAATCATATTAAATATGTTATTTAATATGCTATAGCACATCCTTATGTTTTTGAACATGTGAACCTCATTGGAAAAAAATTAAAAAATGAAGGACCATGTTTTAATTAAAAATGGTTACGGTATTAAATGACTAAAGAATTGAATCACTGATTTGTTAGAATATGTGATGGCTGCCTTTAATCGGAATGATGAAGATTGAGACAATTACGGAGTCTCACATGTAATATTGTTGATATTTCACCTATTATTGTTATCATATAAACTTTTTAGCAAATAGGTTTTGATTATAAGTAATGATCAAATGATGCTCAAAGGGGAGCCTATTCGGTATATGGTTACAAGAAGTTGTTTTGGTATGTTTACATGCATAAAACATTGCTAAGTGAAGAAGTAACATGTTATTGAGGTTAATAAGTTACTTTTATTAAGTCCCCTTCTAAGATAAGGAGCTTAAAATTTTATCATATATTGTGAAAGTTTCAAAACTTAAGCTATAGTTGAACATTCCTATGAGGACACAATGACTATATGTCATGATTGGAAAGTGATGATTGCAGATATGTATAGAAATAATTAAACAATTTGTAACCATGACAAAGCATGGTCATCATATTAATGCATACGAAATCTTGATAAAAAATAAGACATGTACCAAAAAAAATGAGTACTTAAGCACATAAATACATGGATTCCTTGCATATAGAACTCATTGCGGGGGTGCAATGAGCTACATGGATATGCTTGCATATGTGGTGTAATTGAGGTCAAATAGTAAACTATGTTTATCTTCAAATCATTAAACAAACCTCTAAACAGATGCCTATGTATAAAGGCAAAGTGGAGATTTAATCATTACACCTATGTTAATGCTATGATTAATGCAAAGGGTAATACAATACAAATTCATTGTGGTAAATTAGTAATATCATCACCTCATTCTAATCGTATTCAAAATCAAATGATGAGTTGTATGGTTTCTAGTTAAGAACATAACTTAAGGAAATTAAGTTATGCTTAAAGGATCCCAACAAGGGATAGAGGATGTGAAAGACAAGTCTTTTATAAGACTAAATACCCTAAAGTTGTTTTTCAAATTTAATGTGGCTGTCTTGATCAGCTCACATGCAAAGTAATGATGTAAATTACTTTGGACATGGTTTGTTAATAGATGAATTATTTTAGTAAGAAAATGATTCAATTACACATTGTTTAACAAAACAAAACCTTATCAGGACATTATGCATAAGTAAATAAGCGTGCATAGGTTGGAACCTGAGGGATTCTAGTTAAGTAAGTTAATATCTTAACCTAGATATGCAAGAGGCATAAAGAACATATCAATTCATGGGATGAGATTGTGAAGTGGGTGCAGAGATGTGATATAACATCATGCATTAATAATGATCAACATGTTTTTAACCAAGAAAGGTATACTTGGAAATTGAACATGATGGGGTTGATGCATTGGAACATTTCAGGGTGGCCTAATGATTGTTGCATAAACCATGAATCCTTAACTGATCTCTTCATTTAAGGGTGATTTAAGGCACTAATGTGTAAGTAGCTTGGGTCACACCTCGCATAAATATTTTAAGGGTGTGAAGTGATGAATAATATATATTTCACTTATAGCCTTTATATGGGAGATGTATGCAGATGCATATTATTTATTGGATGAGGTCATACCTGCACTGAAGTATGCACGAACAACAAGATGTAGAGGTATAAAAAGGGAAAATAGTCAATCCTATGACTTAAATTGTTTAAGTGTGGAATAATTGTTAAGAACTAACCAAATTTGTTCTAATGATCACGAGACTTAAAATATATATGATATATTGAGTATTAGTCAACAGTCTTCCTTATGGTACATTTCATTGTTGTTAAAACCTGGTACAGGTGACAGATTTTATCCTAAAACTAAAAGTTATGGGTATGATTGAGTTATAGTGTGCATGATAACTATTAATACATGACATATGGAATTGATTTATACATGACATGAAACTTTCTTAATTACATAGATGAACCATGATAAATGAATGTTGGTATGATACTAACATGGTGGGAAAATATGTCGATAAAGTTTATGTCATGCAGGTGATACCATGAGGATGGTATTATAGGTTGTACCATAGCTGGACTATGTATAATAGTACATATGGGACCATATGACTACATATGATACAAGGTTGAAAAATGAAAAGTGTATTGGTGTGTATAACATACCTTGTATGTAGGTATGCAATATTTATTGAATGGATGTTTGGCCAGGTAAACAAACCTGGATGTTACCCAAAAGAAGGAAAGTAAGCTTAGTACAAGTAAATATGGTTAATCACAGTTTGGCGTACATACAAATTCAATGAATATATGTATATGAATATATATTGTGATGAGAAATAATCTGTTATGACTTGTAGGCATATTAATGTGGAAAATATGCTAACAGATGTATTGTATGAATAGAGACTGCAAGAAGAAGGTGTTCGACAAGAACACAAAGGCTTGAAAGAATGGAAGAAGAGGACATGCATTCTTGAGATAAAATAAATGATAAGAAATAGTTGCTTTAATAGTAACAGATTATGATGTTTATCATAGTTAAACTTTGCATCGATAAAGTCTCACAAACGGTTTGAAAAAAATGTGTGATATGTAGCTATGGAAGGAGATATGTTGGAAGCACTCCTTGAGACTGATGTAGCTATTGGCTTATTAGGGCCTAACCTAGGTTTAGAAGTGATTTAGCCAAACAAATTCCGAAACTACCAGCCCTTTTGGCAACAGTCCGCGGTCCGTAGACTGAGGTCTCACCCAAGGTAGTATGGGACGGTTTTGGAACTAGGTTTCGCACCTTAGGGATATCTTGATGAAGTCTGGGAAGTTCGGGAAGCAATCCTATGTGCTTGCACTTCTTCACACAGTCGTCTGACCTTCGCGTAGCTCTATAAAGGGCGTGAAGAGGCATTTTCTAGATCCTTTATCCTTACTGTGTTATTATTATAGATCTGACATAATTTGTGGGCCCAGTAGTCTTATCAATCATTCAATCATTCATAACAAGTGCGCGCAATTATAAACTGTAAAGAGATGCATAAGACTATAACAGAAGCATAAACACATAGATCTACAAGCAGATGCACAATATTTCAGAATCAACTTATCTTTTATTAACTTTTGTTCCGTTACAATCCCAACTCTGCCCTGTGCACTCAGCTGCAGGGGTCCGCACACAACTGTGGACTCTACCAGGCCTCTGCGCACTCAGTTGCAGAGCCTCTCTCTACTACTATGACCCAAGACTCAGACTTATAGACTCAGAGCAAATTCTCGCATTCAAAAACCCATATTACTTAAGATCAAGACTAAAAACTTCCCTCTACACTTAGAGCCTTGCTCTATTTATAAATTCCCATGATGCGCAGACCATGGGTAGGCGAACACATTCTTTATTAAATTACAATATTCTAGGGTGGACAACCCTAGACTCTCGCACTCCGCGCCCACATTTCGTTGGGTCTTACATTACTTTTGACCAAAATTTGGGCTACATGCCCCAAAAACCCGCTATGGGGGGATCCGCTGCCCAACAGTAGCTATGGAAGGAGAGATGCTGGGAGCACTCCTTGTGGTAGATGTACATCGAAAATATTTCATCATATGGTAGAGCCATGAAATATGTTAATTCAGAATCCAGCTGCGTGTGAACAAGGATATGATGTAGTGATACACCGAGGATGGTGTAAAATTTAAGGGGGGGAGTATGTAACACCCCTCCCTTGTGTACTAAATTATTGTAAACCTAAGGTAAGTTAAAGCTAGGTATGATATCCTCCCTTGTTTGTTAAAGGTTGTAGACCTAAGTTGAGGAAAGCTAGGTTTGATACCCTCCTTTGTGGGTTGAACTATTCTACACCTAAGCTGAGGAAAGCTAGGTGATATGTAATATGAAAAGAAAATGTATTATTAAATAAATTAATAAAATAAATCACTTGGAGGGTGGAGCACCAAGAGAGAGGAGATTCTTGCCAAATCCCATGAGGAATGGGATAGAGATGAATATTTCATGATAAGCTTCTGCTTCTAGATAAGCTTGGATGGATTGGATGTCCATTGGATGGATGGGAGATAAAGACCCATTGAACATAAAAGCTTTGCAAGAGATAAAGGCAAGCTTTTATGTGGAAAATCATCATGGAGATAAAGACGAGCTTTTCTGTTTGAGACCTAGGCAAATGGAAAAATCCATAAAGCGGGACGTCACTAATGGTATCTAAATCATGAAAGAGGGTATTAAATACCAATGCATTGATCAATTGAAGGCAGTTGATCCTTGGAAAGATCCTCGGCTCAAGGGGAATCAGAGGTGATTCATGGCTAGGTGGTGGTGCTCCTCCCTCCAAGTGAGGTTTAGTTGGTGTCAGTTGCATGGAATGTACTATATGTTGTTTCTTTTCCTAGATATTACTTCAATTCTTTCAGCATATATGTTTAGTTGTAGGTGTGATGATAACTATACATGATAAATGATTTAGGTTCAATTGAGGTGTCCCAGATCTTTACTCGTATTGTGTAAGATATATGTTGATGATACTATCTGTGTTCATGTAATTGGTTTCACTCTTATGCATGTGGATGAGTAAAATGTCCATTGAGTCTAAATCTGATCATCATTATGTTAAAGGAACATAGTTTGTATTTAATGTTATATTATGTCTTTGGGCGGATAATGGGTACAAGACATAGATGCATGCATTTCATGGTATAGTCTATCATAGTTAAATTAACTATTATATGTGTACTCAAGGAGGTTGGCTTAGCCCTCCTACCTATTGTTAAGGGTTGAGTAAGTCTGTCGAATTATGATTCTCATGCATGGCTGGGCTAACTGCATTAGACTTAAGTTAATTAATATTGGTAGCAAACTTAAACAATGAATGTTAGGGATTTCATGACAGAGCTAGTTTCTTTCTACAAATTTATAAAATCATGGAGCTCAATAATAGTGTTCATGAAGTGAATCAGATTAATGTACTAGTGAATGCGGTTAAATTCTAACTGTAGTGAGACCAAATCCCAAGTTTAAGGGGCCCTAGTAGCATAATTTCCGAGTAGGCTAAGGAGGTTCGTTACAGATGGGGATAAGAAGAAGGTAGAGGATGCATAAGCATGGTTGCTAAGAATGAAGAAATTTTTCAAAATACATGACTATTTTGAGAATATAAAGGGTAGAGTTGCCTCGTATAGTTTAACAGGGAAAGCCAACATATGGTGGGAAGACTTGAAGAATGTTACATCATCACTTAAAAGGATTTGAACTGGGAAGAGTTTGAGAAGCTCTTCAAAGAAAAATACATGTTTGAACAATACTATGATAGCAAAGAAAAAGAGTTTTATGAACTCAAAATGGGTCAGTTAACCAATGATGAGTATGTCACCTAATTTTTGGAGCTATTGAGGTATGTACCATATCTCAAGGATGAGAAAGTCAAGATTCAGAGGTTCATTAATGGGTTGCCTATGGCATTTAGAGATAAAATCAAATTGTTGGAACCCCAAACCCTGAAGGATGCTATCAAGAAATTAGGACACTACTATGAACAAGCAAAGCAGAAGTATGAAATTAAGAGTAAATGGCAGGCCAATAGGAACGTTAGATGTAATAATAATTGGCCCAAGAAAAACCCAACGACCAGTGTTAGCACAACCCAAGTTTGAAGGTCGAGAACCACTCAATTGTTGGACCTATGGTGGGGAACATAGGAGGAGAGATTTTCCACATCAAAAAAATGTTGGACTGAATAATTCCAATACTCGAGAGGCAAGTAAAGTGGGTGAAATAACTTGAAGTATTCCAAGGATTTATGCAAAAGTGGAAAATCACCAAGCGGATCACTAGGAATCCATCATTGAGATGGAAGGTAAGCTACAACAATAAGTCATTTCTATTTTGATTGATCCAGTTTACAGTTGTAATTATATCAACCCAAAACTTATTGAGAACTGTGAATTGGGAAAGGAATTGCATCAAGAAACTTGGTTTATCAAATTGGCTACAGGAACAAGGATAAGGATCAACAATTGGGTAAGGTCATGTGTAATTGAGCTCAGTGGCATGCACACTACAACCCACTTGAATTTGTTTCCAATGGGTGGGTATGACATATTATTGGGCATGTACTGGTTGTGCTTACACCAAACCAAGGCATATTTCTACGAGTAGAAGATAGAATGCTTTGATCCAAAAGGAAAAAAAGAATGTTACAAGGATAGAAAAAGATTGTATCAGTGAGGTTAATCAATGCTTTGCACGCAAAACACAGCAATAGAAAAGGATGCATGTTGTTTGAAGTACAAGTTTCCAAGAATGAGGAAGTTGAATTACTTCAAAAGTACCCTATTTTGCAACAATATGCATATGTTTTTCCTGTGTAGGTCCTTGGATTACCTCCTCACAAAGAGATAGATTTCTCTATCGAGCTTGTACTAGGATCAACACTAACATCCAAGGCTCCATATAAGATGAGAACCCTAGAGTTGGTTGAGATAAAATTACAATTGAAGTAAATTCTTGACAAGGGTTACATAAGGCCAAGTGTGCCTCCTTGTGGATCACTAGTATTATTTGTAAAGAAATATGGAAACATTCGATTGTGTATTGATTCTAGATAGTTGAATAAGGTAACCATCAAGAACAACTACCCATTACCAAGGATCGATGATCTCTTTGACCAATTAAGAGGAACAAAAATTTTCTTCAAAACTGACTTGATGTCGGGCTACAATCAAGTGAGAATCAAGGAGGAATATATCCATAAATCTACTTTTAGAATAAGGTATGGAGACTATGAATTCGTAGTGGTACCTTTTGGGCTTACCAATGCCCCTTCCATGTTCGTTTTCCTAACTAATAGAGTACTATGTCCTTACTTGGACAAGATTTTCATATTGTTTATTTATGACATACTACTTTATTCAAAAATAGAAGAAGAACATGAAAAGCATTTGGTTGTAGCATTATAACTGTTGAGAGAACATAATCTCTATGCAAAACTCAGAAAGTGTAACTTTTTCTAGTCATAGAAACATTACATAGGGCATAACGTCTCTAAGGAAGGTGTATCAGTTGACCCTAAAAATATCAAATCCATAAGGGAGTGGCCAACTCCAAAGAATGTGGATGAGGTTAGGTCATTCATGGGACTGGCATGATAGTAGAGGATATTTATCTTATATTTCTCAAAAATTAGTCATCCCATTACAAGTTTATAGAAAAAAAAAGGGAAAATATTTGAGTGGACTACGCAATGTGCACAAACCTTTGAGCAGTTAAAACAATTTCTCACTAATGTGCTAGTGCTGAGAATCGAATATCCTGACAAGGATTTCATTTTTTTTACATATGCATGCAAATAGGGACTCGGTGGAGTCTTAATGTAGGAAGGGAAAGTAGTGTGCTATGAGTCCATAAAGTTGAATTTGCATGAGGAAAATTATGTGACACGTGATTTGGAATTGGCTGATATAGTTCATGCTTTAGAATTGTGGAGGCACTACCCCTTGGTAAGAATTTCACACTCATGTCGGACCATAGTGGATTGAAATATTTATTTGGATAGATGAAGTTGAATGCTAGGCAAGGAATATGGCTAGCTACACTCAATAAGTTTGAATTTGAGTAAGTACATAAAGGTAAGGAAAACAAATTTGTTGATGCCTTGAGTAGAATCCAAGTAAATCACTTGACATCGGTAAGTTTGTGTGCAACAAATCTAAAAGAGAGAATCAAAAGCGCTGGATAGCGGGATGAAAAATGCCAGAAAATGAAAGAAAATACGCATCATAGTGTGGATGGAGGATATCATATCACCAAGGACAGATTAGTCAAGTTAAAGGGAAACATTTATGTGCCTAATAGTGATGAAATAAAAAGGCTAATAATGAGATAATTCCATGACAAACCTTAATTAGGCCACCCAAGGTATCAAAAGACCCTCACGACCATTAAAAAGTGATATCGCTAGCCAAAATTAAAGAAATAAGTGGAATATTTCATGGAAAGATGCATATAATGCTAACAGGTAAAGGTTGAATGCAAACATCTGGTAGGATTATTGCATTCTATCCCTATTATGGAATGGAAGTGGGAGGTGGTTTCTATTGATTTCATTATATGATTGCCCAAAAAATCTAAGCAGCATGATGCAATCATGGTAGCGGTGGATAAACTTAGCAAAAGTAGCTCATTTTTTGGCAGTCAAATCCACCAATTTCGCTAATGATATAGCACAAATCTTCATAAACGCGATTGTGAGGCTACATGGTATTCCCAAGAAGATTGTATCAGATGGAGAAGTTAAATCACCTCTAGGTTTTGGAAGGAATTTTTTACAGGATTGGGAATAGAATTAACATTCAGTACAACTGATCATCCAAAAACATATGGGAAAATAGAGAGGATCAATCAGATCCTTGAGTACATTTTAAGGATGTATGTGATGCATCAACCCAAGAAATGGGAAGAACATCTTCCACTTGTGGAATTTTCATACAATAATGGACACCAAGAGTCCATAAATATGATCCCCTTTGAGGAATTCTATGGCACGATCTGTAATACTCCTATTAGATGGAGTGATCTAGTTAACAGAGTTCATGTAGAACTTGATATTCTTAAGAACATGGAACAACAATTTCAGATCATAAAGAAAATTTTGAAAGTGGCATAGGATAGACAACAAATCTATGCAGATAAGCATAAGGTGGAGAAAGAGTTCCAAGTGGGGGAACATGTTTACCTGAGAATTAAACCCAGTAAAAGTTTCATAAAAGTGGGGACATGCCCTAAATTAGCACCATGGTATTGTGGGCCATTTGAAATTCTTGAGGATTAGACCAGTAGCATATAGGATGGAATTACTTCCATCAGTTAGGGTTCATGATGTTTTCCATGTTTATTTACCTAAACAATATGTACCAGATTCTAATCATGTGATTGATTGGTCTGTGCTATAGGTGGAACCATAGGGATATTTCCAACCAAACAATGTGCATTCTAGACTGAAGTATTCTCATGCTCCAAAATCGAGCCATAAAGCAAGCCAAGGTGCAATGGAAGCACTCTGGGTCAGAGGAGGCCACATGGGAGATGGCTAATTCCATGAAAGTCAAATATCCTTTACTGTTTCATGGTTAAAGAAAGTGTGTATAATTGCAAATACTATATAGAGCTATGTGTATAAAGCTCCTAGAAACATTATGTGTCTTCCTTTAAATTTGACATTGAATAAGTGTAAATCAACACCGAGGGTGGCGTTCTCTTAAGAAAAAGGGGATCTAGACAGCCCCACCCAAGGTTCTTGTATGAGCCAAATTGTAAATATAATGTAATATTATGCAACGTTTGAAATCAAATAAAAATGGGAATGAGTCAAAGTGACGTAGATTCCATAGCTAGGGGAGGAGAATTGTTTCTTGCGATGTTATGATTTCTTGTGCAAAGAAGAAACTTGAATCTACAAGACAACCATTAAATGTTGGTTGGTGGATGAATTTAGTGACCTGGTTCTTGAAATTAAATTGGCCAAGGAAAAGTACCTGTTAGAGTCGGTCTTGAGCCCTCCATCAGTGATCAAAACTCTTTGCATTTGCATAGGTAGTGTCCCATCAGTGTCATGTTTTGCATCCCATTAGGCATGCCATAACCCTGATGGAGGAGCTGGTGTCTTTGTACCCCTCTTGGCATTGCTGAATCAGGTCATATCAGTCCTTAAATCTCTTTCAAGCTTTGTCTTGTCTTGTCTTGAGGTCAAATTCCTAGGTCTAGGGTTTTGGTCATTTATCTCTGCAAGGTCATGTCTCTGAAAGCTCATAAGTGCTCAGCAAGCCAGAGGGAGGATTGTAAAGATGTTTCTTCGATATTTTTATCTTGTACAGTTCATTTTTACCTTGGATTTAAAAACTCTGTTTTTAAAGCCAAGGTCATTTTAAATTCTTGTAAAAATGATGAAATTCCAAAAAGTCTTCAAAAGGGCAGCAGTAACCCTGGTCCCCTTGCCAAGATCCCTCAGATGATCTCCCTGCAAAAAGAATCAAGTCAAAGCACTAAAAGAGTCAATTTCAGGATAAAGGAAGCTAAAAAGTCAGTTTTAAAAAATGTCAATGAAAAAACTTTAGAAAGTGGGTTTAAGCATGAAATTTTTTCAAATGGAGTTTATAAACACTCAATTTCCCTCCTATTAGTCTCATTGTGCATCCAAAGCATGGTTGAGAGAGAGTGAGCAAACATCAAGAGCATTGGGCGAAAATTGGTCAAGGTTCGAGCTCAAGACAGGCGCGCGACCCGTCAGCGCGTTTTCTGCAGTGTATTTTGTAACGGGCGCGACCCGTCAGGCGCGCACGACCCGTTGGGCGTGGCGCGCGACCCGTCAACCTGTTCTCTGCAATCTCCTTTCAAACTTGCTCAATCTTCCTCCAAGTCATCGAATTTGTTCAAGGTAGGCTCTCTACACATCATTTTGGTGGTTGGTTATGAATGTAAGCCCTCATGCTTGTGTTTTAACCTCAAATCATGCAAGTGAAAAGACACTATATGGCTGCATTGTTAATGTTTAAATGTGCTAGGGTTTGTGTTGTTTCAAGGTATTTCCCTTTGTAAATTGTCTCCCTCCTTCCCTTTTTACTCATATTTGCATTCATATCCATTTTCCCCATGCTATGTTGTAAATAATTGCAAACCCTCCCCTCTCCCTAATCACCAAAAATACAAACCCTACCCCCTCCCAAAGCATCAAAAACTCAAACCCTACTCTTGCTTCACCATATGCATGCTATAAACATAAAAATTTCTTGGTGAATATGTGAAAGGTTTTGTAAATAAGTTTCCAAATGTCCCCTTGTTACATACATGTATTCCCTTATGTTCACTGTTTATACATGTATTCCTATATGCAGTGATTTTGTAAATGATTCCCTATATCCTTGTTATGTACATGTATGCCTGTATATATGCAAATATTTGTTTGCAATGTATTCCCTAAATTCCCTGTTATTCATATATTCCCAATTCCTTGTGCAAGAGGTCCCTCCCCTAACATTTCCCTCATGTCATTGTCCCCTTGAAACAACATAGATTTCAGCACTTTTACAAGCGAAAACAGCAGTACATTTTGTCCATTCTGCTCCTCAAGCATGTCAGACACTGAAACATATGAGCAGAGTGATGACCATTCATCATCTCCAGAGGTTGAGGTACAAAGGAGGCCACATAGAGGTGGAAAAGGTGGCCATCACAGGAGAGAGGAGCCTACTTCTTTGGCAGGTCTACAAGCTTGTCCTTTGGCAGTTTCTTGCTTTCAGTACATGTCCTGTTATGAGTTTTGTGAGAGGATCTCTCAGATTCAACATCACCGAGAGTTGGCCCGCCACTTTGTCTTGCACTTGCATGAGGGACATGTAAACCTTGCTGGGGTGGATTTCATTTTGACACCCGAGATCATTGCACAGGCTACAGGGATTCCAAATGTCGGGGAAATTTGGAATAAGCGTAAGGTATTGGATACAATTCACTTTGAGCCTTTTGTCTGGCCACCATTCATGAGACATTTGGCCGGTGTGTTTCCTTTCAGGGTCCTCCGGAGTCAGTATGCCCCCATGATGAGACTCATTATGCTTTATTTCACCTGTGAGGGCAAATTTTCCCAGGTATACTCATATCACATTCGCCTCTTGATGCACTTCACCCGAGTGAGGATGATGAACATCCCGGTCTTCTTTTATCAGAACATTGAGAGGATGGTCTTCGTCATGCAGAGGAAGAGCCCGGCCCAGCAGTACAGGAGCCTATGTCATTATGGTTTGATTCAGCTCGTAGTCTTGCATCAGTTGGCTTAGCAGGGCATCTCATGGGAGGAGTTCATTTCCCGTGAGTTTTTCACAGCACCACCCCAGCCACATCCTGAGGTCATTCAGGAGGAGGGAGGACCATCTCAGCAGCCTGATATTCCGGTCACTCGACATGTTAGTTCCTCACCTCAGCTCACTTATCAGAAAGGCCCGAGGGCCTTATTTGCACCTGCTAGGCGAGTACTATCTCCACAGCAGGTGGAAGGGGTCTCGCCTTCATCATCGGCTCAGCGAGTGTTATCTCCACATCAGGTGGAAGGGGCCTCGCTTTCTTCACCAGCACAGGTACCAGAGAGGGGCAAACAACCCATGATTGATGAGGGTCCATCAGGAGTTCCCGACATCGAGTTTGTTGACCTTCAAGCCAGTTCTCCTAGCCAAGAGGCAAAGGAGGTCATTCAGCATCTCAGAGCTGAAAATGATGCCTTGCAGAGGAGATTAGAGGGAGCACAATGGACCATCACCTACCTTGAGCAGCGCAACAAACAGCTAGAAGATGAGCAGGCACTTGATGAGTTATGGAGGATTCGTAGTGACCGTGTCTTGAACCGAAGAAGACCCGGTGATCCATTGCCCGTTGACCGAGAGTCCATGCTCATCCAGGAGAATGCACACTTAGAGAGGCTATTGGCTAAGGCCAACCAAGAGAAGAAATTGCTGAGAAACATGAAGAATCATTACTGGGCAAGAATGCATGTGTGCAAGGCCAAGATGAAAATGTTTCAAAGGCGGTTGTCCGAGGCTCTTAGACGGAAAAGAAAGACCAATCCACTCTGTATCTTGGCTGAGGCATCCCTCAAAGATCAAGGCACTAATTAGCTCAGACACAACACAAATCCCAAAAAAAATTGAGAATTTTGGGTGAATTTTGGCAATTTTTGGCAATTTACAGGTTTTTCCCATTAACGGGTCTCACCCCACGCGCGACCCTTCATCATGGCAACTCCTTTTGGCGAAAACTAAGCATTTCTAGATTTGTCATGCAAATTTACATATGCCCATGGATGGACTTGAGATTTTGTGTAGTTTTGGTCCCCCAAAAGGTCAAAAAACTACCAAAAAATGACTTTCTGGCCCTTTTTTGAGTTGCAGAAACCAGTCTTGGGAGAATTAAGTTTTGACAGGGTAAATGACCTCCAAATTTAAAAATTCCAGTTGGTTTGGAAATTAGACTCACAGACCTTTCCAACAAGTCCACTTTTGCTCAATTTGGACACCTGAAAGTGCCTCAAACATCGCTCCAAAAGCGCGTGACCCGTCAGGCAGTTTTTGCCAGATTTCATTGTACAGCCCAGAAAACACAGTTTTGACCCAGTTTGACTTTTTGGGGTGGAAGATGATTATCTTTGATGTAATTATTGTAACTCTAAGACACTTTTACTCTTGTTTAACACTTCTAGAAGATTCATTCATGTAAAGGGTAAGTATTTAATGAATGGATTGGTTTCCTAGCTTATAGAGGCAAGTTGTTTTGACTGCCTAGATTGTAGTGCTTAGTTTAGAAGTGGTTGAAACAGCTCCTAGGATAGTGAGCTCGACCCATGGAGGCAGGGAAAGAGGTTAGATCATCTATATTATGTACTTTCTTGCTCATTTTCATGGTTGGACTCTTGAGGGAGAAGCCATCATTGTATTTTTTCACTTGTATCTCTGCAATTTTTGGCTAAGGAAGACCAGGGTTTTGCAGTCCTCTTTGGGATTCTTGTGGACTCATGTGTTGATGGTGTGTTTCTTAATGTACTTGTAAGTGTGTTTATGTGACTCATCTCCTTTCTTTATTTCTGCATATTAAACAAATGAAGTGTTAAAGTAAGAATTCATGCTTGCCATGCTCTGCTTTTAAGTTTGTTTAATTTCTATGTTTTCTACTGTCTAAAGAGAATTCAAAGTCATTGTTTGCTCTCTTTAGCTCCTCATCTTTCATTCTTGATCATCCACCTCAATCAAAGGCATCAGTACTGTCTCCTACCTCGCCCCAAAGAACCCCCTGCAGAAACTGTGTCCAATCCCCGCACCCAAAATTGCCCTCTCCTCAATTTGCCACCAAAAACCCAAAAAACCCCAAATCAACCTTTCTAATCAGTTTACTAGCCTAACATCAGTGTTACCGTATTGGTCATCTCATCCATTTGAAGATCTACAGAGATTGACCGGAGAGAGCCTTATCCTGCCCCGTAGGGCTAGCTACGAGGCTGAATGGTTTGATGTTGCCTTGAGGTTTGCCTTTCTCAGCCTGAGGTGAAATTTCGAGCGCTAACAGTACCCATGCCCGTGCTTGCTTGAAAAAACATAACAAGAAAGGAGGACAAGAATATATGAAGGGATGAAAAACAACAAGGAGCAGCACTAAATAATGTGACATAAATGAAGGCCGGGGGGGGATTCAAGGCTACATTCAAAACAGGAGAGACAAATTCGACTAGAGGAGTCAGTTTCTTTAGGGAAACACTGATTAGATCTCCTAACAGTAAGGAAGAAGAGACCTAGTTTGGAGGCAGACCAAGAAGGGAGCCAGAATCACACCTCCAACAGAAGTTGGCAATAGACATTCTTGAAGAGAAGAGAAGAGAAGAGAAGGGGATCAATTCTCTGTCCCTGGAGGTTGTGGGTTGAGTGCTAATCTCTAGAACCCTGTAATAGCTCAGGGTCCCTAGAGGCTATGGGTTGAGATATGATCCCTAGAGCCCTGTAACAACTTGGGTCCCTCAAGGATGTGGGTTGAGATATGATCCCTAGAGCCTTGTAACATCTTGGGTCCCTCAAGGATGTGGGTTGAGATAGAGGTTTCTGGATCCCTATAAGAGCTTAGGTCCATGGAGCTTGTGGGTTGGGATGAAGTCTTTGGAACCCTATAACAACTTGGGTCCTATTATCACAATAAAATTATCTTTTAGAGGTCTTTTTCAGAAAAGGCCGACAATTTCATTGTCAGCTCTTTTGATGTAATTAATAGGGAAATTTCTAATATCGAGGGTATCAATGTTTTAGTGATCTGATATAGGCTGTTGAAGAAATTTTTTGACAACAGGGTCATCAACAATTCCATTTTGATTGATAGGCCAACCTTCAACACCAAAACAAAATTTTGAATTTAAAAGGTTGTGATTATGCCGACCACGTCACTGTCAGTAATATCATTAAAGCATGTCTCTACCTGGCTCGAAGGGGTAAAAAGTATTGGTTAATGAGTGTTCTTGACCTCTATGAGTGAATGTTATTGTAATAATTTTACCATATGATATGAACCTTGTTCGTAATCATCACCTCAACTCTGCAACCATTCACCTGCATAGTTGTAATATTATGTTCTCCATGTCAAGATACTTTATAATGTAACGTCAGTAATCATTGTTTTCAGTTTTGAGTTATTGACACTTGGCCCGAATGAAAGAAAAGATCAGCAGAAAGGCAATTTTGATGGAAAATTGATCATGTTGTGTAGAGAGAGATATTTTTCCTACTAGGATGATGTGCTATCAGTTAGGGGCCTATTTCTATTTTCAAGGAAGACAGTTTGAAAGATATTTCACCTAACCTATATATCAATATATTTTCCAGTAGATATTTTTAGGAAACAATTAATGTATTTAAGTTTTTCTTCACATGCATGAACTTAGAGATATTTATATATTTTTAAATTATTGTAATTAATCTGAAGATTATTATTTTGTAATCAGTTGATCTAAGGTTTATAAAGACACTTTTAAAAGAATGGAAAATGGTTGGATTATACTGAAAACATTTGCATTATGGTATATTTGAGAAGTCTTAAATATATTACATTTTTGGATGAGAATTTTATATAAATTTCATGTGTTGTAGTTCCCTGACAGCTTTCTCTTTGTTTATAAAAAAAATTGTTCATGTTTGGAAATTTTAGTGTATGAGATCTGGATTCATTTATGTTCTTTCTCATAATTCTCATCCATTAGTATTTGTTACCTCAATCAGCTATAATTTTATCTCACTTCATTTCTTTTCTTCCAAACTCTCAATTTGTCAAAGGATTTACTGCTATCATGTTTTTTGTATCCTGCTCATTAGATTTGTAGCATTACTTGTTAGAACTAGACTCCATGCCCAATGGTGTGTTTTGTAAACAACCCAACCAAATTTTATCCTATGAACTAAATCTGGCCATAGAATTTTAAAGGTGAAACCTTCTATTATAGTGACCTTTGGGTAGTTATGTTTTAGGGAGAGATCCCTCTCCCAGTTGAAGGGCTAGCTTTCAACCTAAAGGAGGTTTGAGGTTACCTTAGGGTTTTTCCTGCAGCTAGGGTTTTCCCTAAGAGATAAAAGGTCCCCTAGAGGATGTGGGTTTAGATAGTTACTCTGGAGCCCCGTAACAGCTTGGGAAGAGACCATCTTTAAGGAAAAGCATAGCAAGAAAAGAGAAAAGATAGTTGGATATTTTCCTATTTCTAGAGTGGATTTTGGACTCCCTAGAAGAGGGTGAATCACTATGAGTGCACTTAGGCATGAGGTGAGGAATTTCTAAACTCCTTGTGCTGATAAAACGAAAGAAATATTTTGATGGGACTAAGGAAGGAGGTCCTATGGAGTCCCTGTTTCAGTTGAAAACTGGTGTGTAATCCCATAAGCAATAATTTCCCCCTCGAACTCTAGAATCTAGCTCGAGGGTGACAATTGCAAATAAAAGTGGTTGTACTTGTCTATGCTTGGCTGGAGAGTCCTTGTCCCTAACTAAGCTTCCTTGCAAACTTAATATAAGTATCTGTGTATGTTTGCTTACCCTCTAATGAATCATGTTGCATCATTGTTAATATCATTTTGGATTTAGAGACTACATTTGTGCTATTAGTGCTTGGATATGTGGTGCATCTCATGGGAATATCCCATTGATATATGTGTTGATTATATATGTGGGTTTGTGCTTGAATCTGAAGGAAAATGTGTTTAATAACTTACTGATGGAAAATACAAAGTATCTGATGTATAAGAGGTGCAATAAAACCACATAACAATATTTCTTAAGCTATGGAGCCGAGGTTGAATCTAAATCTGAATGAAATGATTAATTATGCTCAGAATACTATAGTAATGAAAGTGAAATAACTTCATGATATGTTATAGGCCATAACCAAGATTTAATTAAACCTTGAAAAGAAATGGGATCTGAGACTCCTTTATTCATGTATAATTTACATAAAAGAACCTATGCTAATAGAGTTGATCATTGTATACAATTGATGTATTTACTTATAAGTTGTTGTGCGAAGAGGAAAGGAGTGTATGAATGTCAAGGGGAGTTTACCGAGGTCATTCGAGCCTTGAACCTTTACCTAAATGACCTCCAACCTTTTATTTGTCGCAAACTCCATTCCCACCACAGGGACTTTGGCCATGAGGGCTACATGTCCCTCACAATATCCAAATATCATGAAAACCCTTGTGTGATGCTTTGAAGTTGCTTGCAGGCTTGCTTTGGAGCATGGAAACCCTAGCGTGTCACTGAAGAGGTGAAGTCCCTTCAGGATTTCACTTCATGCCTTTAGTAGAGGGAGCCTGAAAGGTTTTCAATGCCGACATGAATGGAATTCCCTATCCTTAAACAAATAATACCTAAAGTCTGGGAACTCATTAGATTGGATTTCACCCAAAATCAGAAGGAGTAACGCCATGGAATGCTTTATATTGACATTGGTATAGTTTTGAGGTCTTTAAGTAGATCTAGAAGTTTGCCATACCTTTGAGACAGAGTCACAATCAAGAAGACTATCTTGAGGACGCCTATCCAATGATGGAGCTCATCTTCAAGGAGATTATAGAGATCTTTATCCAAGACATTGCATGAGGCAAATTCAAAGCTCATTGACTGGGCCATAGCAGGAATCTAAGGCAAAAAGTGTCATCATGGAGTAAAGGAGAGAAACCCAAACCTTATGGAAAAGGTTGGATGACCTTATTCCTTCATTGATTAGAACCCTAGACGAGAACACTCCCTATTGGAGGAGAAAAATTATCCTTTCACACGATTGATCGAGAAAATAATGACGTTGCATAAAATTCCAGGACGAGTTGACCCTAGTAAGCTAATTTAATCAGTCACCAGGAAGTAGATCACTTGATGGACCAGGGATTGTCCCTAAATGGATCCTGTAATGAAAACTGATGTCAGAAGTTTCGAGATGCCAACATCCCATAACCAAATGAAAATTTCAATTTAACAAAAGAGTCATGATCTGGGTTTGAGGACTCCCAATTGGACTGGTGGTAGTGCTTTATTAGTCATCAAGTAACTAACGTGGCCCAAATATTTATTCCTAGAAAATATCTAAAGCCACAATACGAGAGATCCAAGATGGAAGCACAGAGATGACACATGCCCAATAGTGATGCTATTGGTGGGTGTGCCCCACAACCCACATAATCTGGTATGCATAAATTGGAGGGATAATAAGAAGGCGCAATGGGAAGCATTGGGCAAAGCCTAGCGATATGACGTAAAATGAGTACACAGTCGAATCCGCACCATTGGTAAGTGACCAGGGAAAATTTTAGGGGCTAATATTCACAGGTGGGCTAATTTTCTATACTTTTTCCAAAAACAATATTCTCCAATTTCCATTTTTTTCTAAAGATAATTCACCCAAGTTTTATAGTATGCAACTATTTTACCTTAAAAATCGTCAAGATCTTATATATACTAATATAATGTAATCATAATTTTAGATATTTTTACAAAAATATCATCAAACATTTTACAATTTTTATATTATAGATTACTAATATTCGCCAAGGTTTCTAAACTTTAAAATAGATTTCCATCCTTAAAATTTTCCCGGCCCAATGAAGGTCACCAGGAGGTGTGTTGGTGTGGAAGAGTTGAAGGTGCCAAGTATGCCCTGGTAAGGGGTGTGTGGCAGGGCCCACCCTATTTCTGTGATGCTACTTTTCAAGGCTAGCTCACTTACCAAGTAAACCTGATGGGTTCACCCTAGGAGACTAAAATAGGAAGTTGATTTCAAGCACCAGTAGATAAGCTAGTGGGATGGCATAAGTCACACCATGCATTGACATGCTCCCATATGATTGGTGGAGAAGGGTCTCGCCATTCAATTCAACCACACAAGGCGACCCCGGAGGAATCAAAGAGCACATTCCTCTAATGGTAACCTGAGGGGTAGGGTGATGTTACAAGATCATTCTGATCAACACCTCATTGTCGAATAGTAAAAAATATGTCACAATTCATCAACTATTACCACCAAGGAGTAATTCAAACACTAGAATATCTACAAGACTTCAATTAATCAACTTTTCATATATACATGTTTATCATACATAAAACCCACTTATATATTTAAAAATACTTAATACCCAAATATATATCTAGCATCAATCTAAAAAAAAATATTTTTAAATATATACACGACTCTCGCGAGACATATTTGCATATGTACGTGACTATCCAAAAGCAAAACTACATACATAACTTTAAATTACTGAAAAACTTCGCTACAAATCACATGTGAAACCAAATTGTTTGTGCACATACTGTCAAAGGCTACAAATCTTACTCATATATATATATATATATATATATATATATATATATATATATATATATATATATATATATATATATATATATATATATATATATATATATATATATATATATATAGATATATATAGATATATATATATATATATATATATATATATAGAGATAGATAGAGAGAGAGAGAGAGAGAGAGAGAGATAGATATATAGTTCTACCATAAAAAAAACATTCTACAAAAAGCAAACCAATTAATCATATATTCAATACAACTTCAGATTTTTTAGATATAAACCTACTCCTTACTCCAGGGTGCACACTTGTTCCATATCATATTACACAATAATAAACCATTACATTTCATACTTATCTCCTTGATCTCCTTCTCCTTAAATATCTTTTTCATTTGCCAATACCTTAAGAAAATCGTTTGGTAAAGTTGATGGTATTCATTTGATTGGATCAAATAGACATTATTGTCACAATACTATCGGAGATTACAATGGTAATAGCTCCTATTTTTTTATTTTCCATGGTATGTATTATCCACGCAACTTTTATTCATAGAACCTACGTATGTACATGACTCGTCTTCACATGCGTCATGTATACTTTTCAAACTTCACATTTTTTCGTGCATCGTGTGAATAAGCTGTCAATTCTCTTCCATATCCTCTCTAACATTTGTACCATCAATCATGTCATCCATAATAGTTCTATAATCATCATATTACAACAACATTGACATCACAAACATACCTGTGACTAAGTTGTCAATTCTCTTCCATATCCTCAGTAACATCTATACCATTAATCATGTCATCTACAACAGTTCTATAATCATCATATTACAAGAAGTTGACATCAAGGACATATTTGTTAAGTCTTCCATCAAGGAAAACACATTATCCATAATTCCAACAATCTCTCCCCCTTTAGACTTGATTGTAACCTCTTTGGTGTTTGGAAACCAGTCGTAAACATCTGCAAACACAATTGGAAACCGCCTACAAACATTGGAAACCACGTACAACCACCAAGTATTCTCTCCCAATTTGACATCAATGGAAAAGGGTTGAACCAAGCTTAATGAAGTACTTCACGTTGTAGAGCTCAATACAATAAGTGTGATCATGAAATATGCATATGTCAGGACTTATAAAGGTATGCAATAAAAGTACAAATCTTTATGACTCAAGTACATGCATACTCATGACTTCTCCTATAACTAATGACTCTATGATTAGTCATCCAACATAATGGGGTTACAAAATTGACCTAAATGTTACAACAATCACCCAAAAAAATGGGGTTGAAATACATAGCATGGCTTGATCCCAACAGCCCATACATGATTGAATCTTATAACGATTGCAACATGGGTCTTTGCATGGCCTTTACATCAAGAGACATCCATAATGATAAAAAAGGATTTCAAAAATGAAATATCTTTTGGAAAAGAACCATGACAACAACTACCATGCTCCAAATTGGCATTTGCAACATAATCATATTACAATAGAAACAGAAATGACATAATAACAACAACATGAGTAACATCATCATCAATAAGAAATATTTCATTAGGAAGATAATATAGTGTAGCTTCAATCTCTTCAATATCATCAATACCTAGAGAAATATACAATTCATCCAAGCATCACTAAGCAACAATAAAAAAAACATAAGATTTTTTCAACAACTCCTCCCCTTGACCTCATGTCGTCAAGGTCAGCATACTTTCTCTATGCATTAATAATCCATTAAGTAGCATATCAACCATCATACATCAATATTTATACGATAATAATAATTAATATGGAACAAACCATAACTTCATCATATGCAATCCAAGCAAGATTGATAACCCATGACATAGTGACAACAACACATATATAATATTGATGGAAACATCATGCAATAAGGAGATCCCAAGAAAACCATAATGCCTCAATGAATCATCATAAGCATAGAAGATGCTCACCCTGAACTTGTGCCAACTTTTCATCATCAAACTTGGTCACATTATATCCCTCTTACCAATACCAAAGAGACAAACCATCAACAACAATTCATCACTCATTAGGAACCATTACTCTTTCATACATTTTGAAACTTCATAAGGGTATTAACAATAGTCTATAACAAATGAATGTCAGAACCAAAAAGTCAATAATGAACTCATGGAAACATATGAGGAGCTCCCCCTGAATTTGTGCTACTCCTTTATTATCACATAAAATAATGCGTGACTGTCTAAGTCAAAAAGCATGTGCATACATGTCTCTTCCTCATAAGAAACGCGTAAATAATGGAAAACACTGGTTTTTCATAATCACAGCTCCCCCTAAGGTCATATTTCCTATTATGTTAGAGTGATTAGCAGAGTAAAGAGGCAGAAATCATTCCTAACTTTTTTATGAAATACTCAAATGAATCACATGGAAGAGGCTTGGTGAATAGATCTACAACTTATTCCTTTGAAGGAATATATTCCAACTGGATCTTATGTTCAATAACTTTCTCTCTAAGAAAATGTAATTTGATTGGGATGTGCTTGGTTTTGAGTGTGTGGCAAGATTTTTAGAAATACTTATGTCACTAGCGTTGTCACAAAGAATAGGTATAGGTTGGGGAGAAGTGACTTGAATGTCTTGTAATGTTTAGATCATCCATAGAAGTTGAGTACAACAAGCAACAACAATAACATATTCTACATCAGTCGTTGATAAAGCAATAACACTATGTTTCTTACTAAATGAATAATCTATGCATGGTCCCAAATAAAATTCTCCACCAATAGTACTTTTGCGATCACCAACACTACGTTCCCAGTCTGTATTTGTGTAAGCATGAAGTGAAAAATATATGTTTTTTGGATACCATTGTCCAAGATATTATGTGCATTGTAGATACTTGAATATCCTTTTGACTACCTTGAGATGTGTTTCTTTAGGATTTGCTTGGATTCATCCAACTATGCCAACTACATGTATAATTTCTGGTCTTGTACCGATAAGATAAAGAAAGCTCCCAATCATAGATCTATATTCGAGTTGATTACTTGTAGGAGAATCATCATCTTGGTTGAGCTTACATTCAATTACCATGGGTGTGCAAAGAAGTTTGCAGTCTTCTAATCCATATTTCTTCACGATCTGCTTGAGTTACTTAGTTTGAGAAAGGAAGATTCCATCCTTATTTTGATGAACCTGAATGCCAAGAAAGAATTTTATCTCACCAAGTAAAGACATTTCAGATTCCTGTTGCATGGCTGAAGAAAATCTCTACTCATAGATTCAACATTACTTCCAAATATGATGTCATCAACATAAACCACTACTGCAAAAAGTTTGTCTTTTTCAAATTTGACATATAGATTACTATCTATAGATCCTTTCGCGAATCCCTATTGCTGAATATACCTATCAAGACGATAACACCATGCATTAGGAGCATGTTTTAACCCATGAAATTCCTTCTTAATTTTGCAAAGAATATTTTTATCATTTCCAAGTATGAATCCTTCAGGTTGTTCAATATAAACTTCTTGTAGGTCCCCATTTAAAAATGCATATTTAACATCCATTTGATATACCTTGAAGTTATGAAAGTTGGTAAATGCAAGGAAAATTCTTATGGCTTCAAGTCTAGCTATAGGTGCAAATGTTTCTACAAAATTTATTCCTTGTTCTTGAGCATAGCCTTTGCATAAAAGTATTTCTTTGTTCTAGATTACATCTCCATTTTCATTTAGTTTGTTTTTAAATACCTTTTTTTCCAAATTATATTTTTATTGTGAGGCCTTGGTACAAGCTCCCATGTATGATTCTTTTCTATTTGATCAATTTTGTAATATCCTCCCCTTAATAATAAATAACAATACAATAATAAATAATAAATCACTTAATAATAAATAATAAAAATAATAAATCATAAATGTAAAATAATAAATGATATTTAAAAATATACAGGAAAATAAATAAAAATAATAAAAATAAAAATAGTAATAACTATACTAAAGCTCTAAATAAGAATAAATAGAAATAAAACAAAGAAAACAATAAAAAAATCAATAAAGCTATCAAAAAGAAGAAAATAAAACAAGAAAACTAAAAATAAAAAAGAAAAGTAAAGAAATAAAACAAGAAAGCTAAAAATCAAAGTGGCATGTAGACACATATATAAAAGTGGAGATGAGGGTTTCGGGAGTGGGAACGGATTCGACCGTGGGTAGACGGTAGGGTTTCAGAGACGCAGGAACGCAGCAGAGAAAGAGCAGACCGAAGCGGATTAAGGAGAGCAGGCGACAGTAGAGGCTACGGCTGGGTAAATTCGAAGCTTTAAGAAAAGATCGAAGAAGAATAGAGGGTGGGGAAGGACTGAGAGAAGTAATGGGAGAAAGGCAGGGGAGGGGAGAGATCCCCTCCTACAGAAATGCAATGTTAGGAAATACAGGGAATGAAGATGGGCAAGGGAGGGTGCGGGAAATAAGCAGGGAAACACCAGTCTTGGGAAACAAATGGCAAGCAAGGATGATAAACAGGTGCCTTCCTAGGGCACAGAAAAAGCCACGGTATGTGATTCCAAATAATAAATTGGAGAATTACCGCTGCTACATGAGAGATCACGCTCTAATCTGCAAGTTTATAGGATACTGGCCATCTGAAAAGGACCTCACGAGATGGATTCAGCAGAGATGGAGACCAAGAGGGCATATAGATCTCAAACTGGGGGCCAAGGGATTCTTTACAGTCATCTTCGCAAACCTAGAGGATAAGGAAAGGGTTTTTGAGGAGGGACCACACTTCATGAACAATGCGGGATTGTTCATACGATATTGGGAAGATAGATACAACCCTGATGAGGAGAAAATAATGGCAGCCCCGATATGGGTCAGATTATTTGGGCTACCGGATGAATTTTGGGATCCTGAAATATTGGAAGGAATTGGAAATTCGATTGGTACTTTTGTAAAGGTGGCAGAATCGACGAAAAGAGGAAAATATACTTCTTATGCAAGGATCTGTGTATACATGAACATAGCAGACCCTTTACCGGAATCCATTGAGCTTGAATATCAGGATGAAATATGGCAGCAGCCCATAGATTACGAACATATACCGTTCAGGTGCAGGAGATGCCACGTATATGGACATCTAGCAAGGGATTGTCCACAAAATCGAACAGTGGAGGCAGAGAAGGACAACAGGGAGGAAATAAGAAAAGGAGAAGGATCTGGAGGGGAAGAAAATGAATTCAGGGAGGTACAGAAGAGAAGGAAGCCAAATCCGGGAACACCAAAACCTCAATCCAAGGAAACAAACTCATCAATCGAAAGTCAAAACAAGTTCAAAATCCTTCAAGAGGAAGAAGAGGAGAACGAAGGAGAAAAACAGGAAAAAGAGGTTAATGAGACAACTCCAATGGAAATCATAAAGGAAGGAAAAAGAAAAAGCATGAGCCCAAGCAGAGAAACTGAAGGGGAAGCGGAAGGAAGACAAGAGAATATAGCAGAACAATCAATGACAGGTCCGGAGAATATAAAAGAAGTGGGAACAGAGGAAGAGAAGATAATGAAGAAATTACTCAATGAATGGAAAAAATTGGACGAAAGATTCATCCCGGAAAAAGAGAAACAGTTGTATAAAGAAACCTTTCAAAGATATAAGGAGAAGAAGGGAGGATTTACAGAAAACAGGCCAGAACAAGCAGGGAACCAGGAATCCCAAAGCCTAGAAGGGGACGGCCATGGTAAGGGTGGAAGGAAAAAAGGGAGAAGAACGATAAATGAATCAATCCAAGCAGTGGGAGAGATTCTAGTCAATTCAGGAAGGGTGATACCTCTGTTAGAGGTATTTCAACAAACTTCTAAAAAGTTTTAAATGATTGTTACAAGCTGGAATATTAGGGGACTTAATAGTAAAGGGAAACATATATATTTGAAAGAAAGAGTGAAGAAAGATAAGCCAAGCATCATGGTAATTCAGGAAACGAAAATGGAATGGCAACAGCTGACAGAAATTGTAAAGAAACTGAAATTAGGATACGAGGTTATGGCCCTGGATGCAATAGCAACAGCAGGGGGTTTGGCTATCTTGTGGAACCCGGAGGAGGTAATTTTTGAAAATTGGTTTAGTCTGCCTAGAATCCTCTCAGGCCTTTTCAGATTAGTGGGGATGGGGGAAAGAATCCTTATCTCAGGAGTATATGGGCCCCATAATTATAGAGAACGGAAAGATTTCTTGAAGAATATCCACACCATGAGAAGCTTAATCCCGAATACTCCTTGGATAATAGGAGGGGACTTCAATATGATACGGGATCTAGGAGAAAAGAGAGGGGGAATAAGGAGGGAGGACCAGAACATGGAGGAGTTCAACGACATGATCAGGGACCTGAGGTTAGTAGATATCCATACAACTAATGGGGTCCATACCTGGAATAATCGAAGAGGAGGACAGAATCAAATCGCTTCTAGACTGGATAGGTTCCTGCTTTCAGAGCAAATTTTGAATCGCGATGTGTTTATTGAAGCTAAAATCCTTCCTAGCCTTGGTTCTGATCACTGGCCCATAAGATTAGATATCGATATCAAGAAGGTTAAGGGGAAGAAGCCCTTCAGGTTCGAATCTTTCTGGCTTAGAGACCCCTAATTCATAAAGAAATTGGAGGATTGGTGGAATCAGAGCACTATCAGGGGCAAGGGGAAAATGCATACTATACAATTGAAGCTCAAGGAAATTAAAATGAGAATAAAAGAATGGAATAGGAAATAATTTGGGAACATTATGGAAGCAAAGCAGAAATTAGAAGGAGAAATGGAAGAAATCCAGCAAAAAATAATCCTGGAAGGAAGGGACGAAGAGAAGAGTATGGAGGAAGGACGAATAATAAGCCAGTTGGAAGAGAGAAGGAAACAAGAGGAGATTCTGTGGAGACAAAAATCAAGGATAAAATGGTTAAGGGAAGGAGAAAGGAATACAAAATTCTTCCATCAAGCTATGATCCAAAACAGACAGAGAAATAGAATCTTTTCTATTAAAAATGCTGAAGGAGAAAGAGTAGTAGAGCAGGAGGATATAGAAAAGACTCTAGTTGATTAATATAAAGGGATCCTGACAGAAAATCAAGGGGATAGAGGAGAAGCAATAAATAATATTTGCAGGGAGATACCAAGATTAGTAACAGAAGAGCAAAACAAAGAATTAATGCGGGCAGTAACCATGGAAGAGTTAAAAGAAGTAGTGATGAATATGAGCAGGAACAAGGCTCGAGGTCCGGATGGGTATACAGTGGAATTCTTCCAGGCTAGCTATCATTTTATAGGAAAGGAGATATTGGAGGCTGTGGAAGAATCACGAATGAAACAACGAATATGGCCTGGAATAAACTCGACCTTTCTGACCCTTATTCCTAAAAGTAATATCTCGGAGGAGCCACAGGGCTTTAGACCCATAGCCCTGTGTAATGTCATCTACAAGATTATATCCACTCTGATTGCGAAAAGGTTGAAACCTCTCCTACCCAACTTAATTGCGCCTGAGTAGACTGGCTTTGTGGAGGGTCGGCAAATCTTGGATGGTATAGTGGTATCTCAGGAGGTGATACACTCCCTAAAGGTGAAAAAACAGAAAGGGATGCTCATGAAGTTGGATTTATCCAAGGCCTATGATCGATTGAACTGGGACTATCTCAGAGCGGTTTTGGGAGCTTTTGGTTTTGAGAACAGGTGGATTGAATGGATAGTCAGCATGATCTCTACTCTGAATTTCTCAATTTTGGTCAATGGTATTCCTACAGATACATTCAATGCCACCAGGGGAATTAGGCAGGGGGACCCAATTTCCCCGTTCTTATTCATCTTGGCTGTGGAAGGATTAAGCAGAAAACTCAAAAAGGAAGTAAGCGAAAGGAGAATTAAAGAACCAGGTTGTGGGGGAATAATCTGATCATCACACATCAACAGTTTGTTGATGATGTGATTCTATTTAGAGAAGTGTCGCTCAAGGAGGTGAGAAATTTCAAGAAGGTCTTAGAAGTCTTCATGAGTGCATCAGGTATGGAGATTAACAACGATAAATCTTGTACTTTCATATTTAATTCGCCTGAGTCTATCAAAGCCCATTTAACCAGAATTCTAGGTTTTAGACAGGGAGAGATACCCACTAAGTATTTGGGTGTCCAACTGGATATAAAACCTAACCGGATAAAGAATTGGCAGAGCTTGTTGGAAAAAATCAAGAAAAGATTAGCTAATTGGTCTTTCAGATCGATGAACATTGCAAGCAGAATTGTCCTATTAAAATCGGTCTTATTATCTATCCCCATATACCGCCTGTTTATTATGGCCGCTCCCAAAGGAGTTTTTTCCAAAATGAGAGAGATACTGGGAAAATTTCTATGGGGGGTCCCAAGCAACAGAAGAAGTGGACTCTGGTTTCATGGAAGAATGTAATCAAGAGGAAAGAGGAAGGAGGCCTGGGAGTGAGAGATCCAGAAATTGTAAATAAGGTTCTCGGGGTGAAACTATGGTGGAGATGGGTCCAGGGGGGAACCGATGTGTGGAAAAAAGTATGGAATCAAAAATATGTCATGCCTGATACAACTGAAGGGCGTTTAAGAATAGAGGAAACTCCAAGAGGATCGCAAATTTGGGATTTAGCAAGCAGAAATAGGGATATAGTTAGGAACCTTGCCTTCTGGGAAATCCGTGAGGGAAGCTCAGCAAGATTTTGGGAGGACGGATGGCAACAGCGTGAAAATCTGGATAGGATCCAAACTCTTCATGAAGTCCAAGAAAAAGCACAAAGAGCAGGAATGGAATATGTGAGGGACTATTGGAAAAGAGGAGAATTAAACGACATATGGAGAGTCTGGAAAAGACCGGAGGAATGGGATGATAATATAAGCCAGGAGGCTGGGCAAGTGTTTACCAAAGAAATAGAATTGAGGAAAATCAAAGTCAGAGAAGGTAAGGATATCCTTAGATGGGGTAAAGCGATGAAGGGCATGTTCACAGTAAAAGAAGCATACTACTGGGCAACGAAAGAGGAAAGAGAGGAGGAACCAATGGAATGGAAAAAGATATGGGAAGGAAAATGGTGGCCAAAAGTAACATTTTTCGCTTGGCTGGTGAGCAGAGGAAGGATCCTGACCTGGGACAATATTCAGAAAAGAGGAATGAATGGTCCATCAAGATGTAATCTCTGCAGCAAGGAAATAGAAACTCAGGAGCACTTATTGAACAAATGTTTATATTCTCAGAGCTTGTGGGAAGAAATTAGGTTTCTCTTTGGTATGACAAAAAGGGATCCAGACAACATCAGGAATACTCTGCTTCAATGGGGAAAGGGGAATTTCCAAAGCAAAGTCGTAAGAAGGATATGGAACTTGGCGGTAGGTTTCGTAATCTGGGCGATTTGGAAAGAGCGAAATCGGAGAGTCTTTAGGGATAAAAGTTGTCAAGAATCGAAAATTTGGGATGAAATATGCAGGTCAATTAAAGAAACGGTTTTGTCCGAAGTTTGGGATGAAGAAGATTGGAAGTTGAACTCGGAGGAGCAAAGAATAGTCTCAAAACTGAATATGGAATTTAAGATGGTCTACCCCAATACAGAGAGGAGGATCAGAACTGGCATGCAGAGCCCCAACCATTTCAGACTTCCCGGGGATCGAAGGATTAAATTAAATTTCGATGGGGCCTCAAAGGGTAACCCGGGACAAGCAGGTCTGGGAGGCATTTTCAGAGATAGCAGAGGCAATACAAGGTGGGTGTACGCTGAATGGGGAGGGGAAATGACGAACAACGAAGCGGAATTGTGGGCAGTACATCATGGACTCCGGATAGCAGTTAGAAACGGTTACATGAATCTTGAAATCGAAGGAGACTCCCAAATTACGATAGAAATGTTAAGGAAATTAAGGGATGGTAGGAGATGGGATCAGGTAACGAATAGTTGGAGGACAGCAGGGATAATCCAGGATATTGAGGGACTGTTGAGTAGGATTGAATATACAATAATAAACCATGTATTGAGAACCGGAAACCGCGCAGCTGATCTATTGGCCAATTGGGGAAGTGGAGGTTCGAACAGGACAGTGGATGGCAGTTGGACATCATTAAAGGATGATCCAAGATGGATCGAGTTAAATAATCTAATAAGTCAGGATCATAATGAAGCGACCGCACAGGAAAGAAATAATTAGACGCCTCCCGATTATGGGAAGGAGGGGAAAGGACAGGGAAATCAATGTTCGATCAAAGAGTACGCAGGATCAAGCATATGAAGATCAAGTTATGAAGGGTGGGATCAATCAGGCCACGGGAACGATGATCATCCCAAGGAGAGAAGTGGGTAAGGTACCGAGAAGGAGAGGTGGAATTGTCAGAGAGACAGCGAACGCCAGCCTTCATGATAGCGAAAAATGGACAGATGTAAGAACAAAAGGTAAGGTTATTAATGAGGAGGACAGGCAGCAAAGATGTTTCAAGAAGAAAAGGTGGCAAAGCAGGGGTAATATAGGTTCTGCATGCAGTACAATGTCGCAAAGGGGGAAACCAGGAGTGAACCAAAGCCGAGTGAGGGGGAGAATTAGGAATTCGCAGCAGACGAAGGCAAGTCAGCGAAAGCAAAAGAGAGCAAGGAAAATGGCAGAGAACCAAGAAAGGGGAGCAGGAAGGTGGACGAGAAGCAAGGCGGAAAATCCAGAAGAGAAAGGAAAGAGCATAGCAGAGGAAGTCCTGCAGAAGATCTATCTAACAATCCCGAACGAGTCGGAGGAAGAGTTTGACATCCAGAATTACATTATAGATGAGGAGCCGGGACGAGCAAAGGCTGGAAAAGAAGGTAAGTTGAAGGGGAAAAAGACTGGAATGGAAGACCGAGAAGTCAAGGAAGAGTACCAGGAAGAAGACGAAGAAGAGGAGGATGGCAGAAGAGTAAGGGGTAGAGGAACGCGAGGGTGCGGTAACCAGAGAGGCAGAGGGGGGACTGGTGGCCGAGGCGGTCGAGGGAGTAGGGGAGTAAGACGGGGACACGATAAGGAAGAAGCCAGTGAGGCAAGGAGCAGAATAAGAGGTAAGAAGGACATGAGGAAAAAGCTACAGGAGGCAGAATAAGCGTATTACCACGATACAAATCCGAATATCAGAAGGATAATTGACCAATTAGAGGAAGAAGCCATGCAGGAGATTTCAGATCCCGAAATGGAAGACTGGGAGTGATTCCTCCCTAACCCGGGGCATACGAGAGGAAGAATGTCCCTGCATAAACAATCGTTACATGTTTACTGGGAAATGAAACGGCTACTGGCCAAAGCAATGGAGCAGGTGGCCATGGAAATGGCTGAATTGGCCCAAGGAATCCCCACCATGAAAAAGGAATTGAAGAATATCCAGGTTACTTTACTTATGCAAGACAGAAAGATGGACGAGATTCAGCAGATGCTTCAAGCGGGTGGAATGGGAGTCAAGGTAGAGAGAGAGCCAAAGCTAGATACATTGAACCAGTAGAAGATGGAGCTGCTACAAGGAGGTTTTTATATATTTCCATTTTGTTTTTTGCAATATTAGATGTTAATGACTCAGAGAAAAAACAGTTTGACTATAGCAAGAATAGAGGTGTATTTAGCATGGATAGATAGACTGGTAATATAATTTTTTTGGATGGCTTTTAAAAACTTCATATGGTCAAGAAACCCGGTTTCCCTTAAGGGCGGGTTGAGACCTGCCTATATGTGTAATGTCTTTTATTTTCAGTAATGGAAAAACAGAGTATTGCCTCAGCTTACAAAAAAAAAAAAAGTGGCATGTAGACACATGGAGTGTGTGCATGTGGTTCCCATCCAATGTTTGTTCTATTTAATAGATGGTGAGGAAGATGAGAGGCATTCCATCATTCCGAAATTCTATCTTTCATTCTCTTGGGAGAATGGTGTTATAAGACTTAGGAGTCACTGGTAGTAGTACGTTGATTGACGGCTCGGGGGTGGCGAGTTGTAGCAGAATCCTTGCACAATTGAGCCTACGGTTGGGTGGAGAGTCTTCCCCAAAACCTTGTTGCGGTAAGCCTACTTCTACCACAGGTAAGCACTATTCTTAGTTGAATTTAATTACATGTTTATTTGGCTAGGTAAGAGCCACTCTGATTTAAATTTAATGTTAATTAGATATTTATTTTTGGACTGTTACATGTGGTATCAGAGTAGGGCTCAACCCTTAGGGCCTATGGGCATCTAATTTTTTTTATTTTGTCAGGATATTTAACTTGACTTGTTTTTGAAAGTTACAGGATGCTTACTTTTCCACGAGCAATTTCCACAACAGCTGAACTTGGAATCGGGGTTTCTAGATTTCCGCAATTCTGATTTGTTTTCATTAATTCGTTAGCCATTTCTAACAATTGTTTGCAGGCTCTGCCACAAACTGAGTGGTGTGTATTATGATAGGCATCAGATAAAGCTCGTTTATCATAAATTTATATATTGTGGTTCTGAAGGATAAGTTGGTTCTGCGATCATTTTGTCCAGGAATTTTTTTTATTTGTTGTTTATTTAAATTTAGTATCAATATTTGAGTTGTCTCTAGCCCACATACGTCTTCCACAGCCTCTGGCATATCAAATTGGATTCAATCGAAATTTCAAAATCTAATCTAAAATCAGAGCATACACGACTCATGATTTTCAGATACAAAGTTGTCTTTAAAGGAAATACATGTTTTACGTGCTAGAAGTTGGCACAAACTTTGGAATATTCCCTCACAATGTGTCTTGTTCTTTTATTAATTGAATTTTAAAGAAATTAAAAAAAAAATAACCTTTATTTTTGCTGTGTATTGTTGTGCATTTTCTTAGGGTCTAGCTTCTGCTTGTGTCCTCTCCTAGCTGTGCGTTATTATTTTCTTTTTCTGGAGGTCCTCTCCTCGCTTGAACCCCATTTGCCTACCATCCTCCTTGATGGATGCTGCAAACCATGTCGCCTATTAGTAATAGGTTCATCGTCTTTATCATGAATCCTGTTATTACCTGTCACTTTGATACTGTCCAACTACTTCTTTATCACTTGCACTCGCATCTACGCTGCCATTACCCAAGGAACTCACTCTGTCACAAAATGCAGCATTTTGAATGTGCAATCCCAGCACTTAAACCAATCATACGTTTGCCCACTCATACAAAATGACTGTTGTATAACTGTTGCATTTTGTGACAGAGTGCTGTCCTCAACAACTCTAAAATCTTCCATTAATATTGTATCATTTTGCTGGTGTATATCATACAAATATTCTGCTCATAATTTTTTTGCCAAGCTAGAAATATCTTCTTCCATGAGGCAGCCAGCAGTGTCATCATCGAAGAAACATGTCATGCTTATACTTCCATTATTCATCTTTGGCTTTCCTGAAAATGGTTTTCAACGGTAACTTCAGTTTTTTTTAAAAAAGGTAGTCCTATGTGTTATTTCAAAGAAATAGTCCTATGATCATAATTTATAGAAATTCCTATATTCATTTTGAAATCTGGAGCACTATTTTCTTCAATAACATGATTAATAATTTCTTGTTCAGCTATCTTATTTTCTTGAGGAGATTTAAGAAAAGACTGCTGATTTCACTTCACAGGTATAATCTGGCATGCCTACCTTGATAACAATTTCATCATTTTGTTGGTGATTGTATGCCTGTTCCGACCGCAAGTCTGTGATGTTTTCATTCTCAGAAACAACCTTTTCATTTTCAAGAAGAGCCAGCAAGTGCTCTCTTTGTATGGCTGCCAACAACACTTTGAGACCTTCTTTTCCTAATGTTTCATCATTCTCTTCATAAAATGATTGCTCTTTACATTCATAATTTTTTTTAAAGAAAACATGGCAGACTTCTTCTTGACTGTCCAAGACATTATGAGAATTATCTGGAGCTGTTTGGAGGCTGTTACATATATCAACATCTTTAATTTCTAAAGATATATCCTCAAGAAAATCGATGAAGAAATCATCTTCTCTATCCCATTCAACAATGATTTGATTGCTGTAAATATCATCAGCATGGTTTCATTTATTTTCTGTGATTGATTTCTTCTGGGTAGTTGAGTTACGATTCATATACAATTCTTCATCATGCAAATTCACATGCATTTCCTCTTTTTGTTCTTTTCTTTGGCTGCAAATATTGTCCTCATCTCTATCAAGAATACATATGAGATTACCATCATTAGCATAAACAAGTATAAACAAATACCAGTTCTATATAATTTTTTGAAGGAACAATTACCTAACCTGGATGAGGAAATGGTACTATTGATTGTGTAAATGGTACTATTGATCTTATAGTGTGTAAGGAACAATGGAATTTGCAGGAACATGCATAGCCATGAGCACAAGCTTACAATATTATGTCTTATGTCTTATGCAAGCAATTTTATGTCTTATCCGGGAAATTATTATGGCTAAAATGTATTGTAATTTAAGGGATGGTGTTGCCTTCGCAGGTGCGCTTGCAAGGAGGCCATATAATTAATAAAATGATTTTATTTTTTGTTGGGGAGGGATAACCTTCCCAGACATCCGATCCAGTTCTGGGTTGGGTGGTGGTGTCTCTTCTTTATGGTGTGGAATATTTCTTTGGGGTTTGATTTCTTGAATTTCCTTGGAGTAATCATTTTATAGCCATAAGAATCTCAAAGATATAATTCTCTAAAAGATTGCACTATTGATATGGTATACTAGCATGTTTTTCTGACAAATCTTGAATGCTAGTGTAACTACTCCCTACCAGTTCATTTTACAACATAGTTTACATAGCATTTGAAGTATTTGGATAATTGAAGTTGAAATTTGTCACCAATTAAAGTGCTCTAAAATAGTCAAATTTGTTCCAATTCACAATGGATAAACTCTGATGTCTTATTACCTTTAGATGATCATTGTTCACTAGCATCTGTTCATTATTTTATTGTTCAATGTTGATCATACTATTCACTAAATGGGGTTGCCTAGCTGTTCTCATTGTCCTTTAGCAATAGCAGTTGCTTGGAATTTCTCTGGTCCATTATGGCGAGAACATAACTCTCTCAATATGATCTTCCAATAAATTTAATTTTTCATTGCAATTGCCATTTAGATTACTGCTTTTTATATTAAACATCATCAAGCTACAGGATGGTATATTTTAGTCTTAGTGGAAAATCGTACAGATTTGGATTAAAGTTCAGATGTTGAGTATAATGTTACATGAGGTTTGTGATTAAAGTTGTCTAAAGAGAAATAGAAAGGAGAAACTTGCTCATGTGATTATGGCTGACTTGGATCAGATGTTTAAGGTGGTAAAGAAGAAGTATCACAACAAGGGTAAGAAATCAGTAAGAAGAAACAACCTATTTTAGAACATAATGGAAGAGTTTGGTATAATCATAACTTGGTACCCTAAAGGTATCACTATAAGGTCTATCTAAGGAGGATGCACATAAAGAAGAAAATATTGACAATCAACTAATGAAGTTGAAAAATCAGGGTGATAATGAAGGTTATTTTAAGGAACCTGTATGGTATGATAAATAGAATGATTGGAGAAGATAAGTTGTGTGCATTACAACATCTATAACAATGGGAGAGCCACATTGTAAAATTTTCCATAGGTGACTAACTATATGAGTGAATTATGGATAACAAGACGTATGATCAGGTAATTTTATTATGTTGATAAGCGGAGTACATTTGGTAGCTATCTTAATAAATTTATTTTTCAGGTATTACCCAAGTTGGGAAAGAGTAATGTATGAAGTTGCATGATGACCAAGTAATGATAAACTTGGAAGATATAGGAAGGAATGTTGCTAGAAATTTTATAAGGATACCGTGAGAAGGATTGTGTACATAGTGACAAAAGAAGTGAAAGTCAACTAATAGAGATTGTACTTGACTCATTATTTCATGAGTAGGACTTCCCATAACGTTAAAAGAGGTTGTTTCCACATAACACCTCACATTTAAGTTTCTCATGGACAATGATGGTAATAGTGTTTCCAACCGTTTCAAAAGCTAAAATAATGATACTATTTAATAGAAAGAGTCTTTTGCCCAACTTGATGAAACTGAAATTATGATAAAGAAATCAAGTGGTATTGAGATACGAACGTTACAAACTCGACGAGATAAGAAAATATTTTTTCGGTATTGGAATCAGTAAGCCAAAGGGTAAATGGATGATCAAGGGATTTTAATTTTGAGATAGATGATTTAAATAATGATGGTATCACTAGTAATATCTTAACAATGAAATTCACCAAAATTTCCTTGGGGAAGGAAGAATATATGACGAGAGATTAAGACTCAAGATGATGAGACTCATGTGAAATTTAACGATGTACTTAAATGATTATACCGTTGGTGTAAATAATCAACTACCTAGTAGAAAGAAGTCGAACTGATTATTGAAAAGTAAGTGACAACTTGATGAAAACATATTGACAATGTTTCATGCTATCATGGTAGGAAGATAATGATGTACATATGGTTCTTATAGTGATAAGGTATCCATACAACGATATGCATAGGTTATGTCAAGGTATATTGACATTTTCATTTACTACATGATGATAGGTATTTAATGTTCAATACTCATGATGGTTAGGATATGCATAACGTCGCATAGGAATTATGATGTTATAATATGAGGATTATTGACATGTGGTTCATTTATGTGAACTCATGATCTGTCTTGATATAATTATGTTGAGGGTATAACTGAAGCATGTGATAGCTCCGTACAAATCTATGACATGCATGAGCATGAAGTTCCTTATTATTCATAATGTTGCGATTAACAAAGATGAACGTTCTCATGATGACATGCAAGAGGATTATTTCCTATGATACTATGATGGTATGGTTAATGCATTGGATGCATGTTGAGATGTGATGATTCACAGGACTCCACAAATGGGCTGAGAGGGCCGGTTTATTTGATGATCTCATGCGATCCCATACCACAAGATAGAATAAGTAGCACCATATGGGCTGGGGACAAAACTCAATCAACACTACATATGCCAGTGGTTCCTTTGTCTTGTGTATAGCTCTTGAAGACTTATGGGACCATCTTGAGGACGAAAAGTGCCTGATGTTCTAGGCTAGGTGCTTGTTATTGGATTGGGATGCCGAAGTCTAGAAGGGATGTAAAGGACTTCGATGCCTAGGGTTGTGCGCCTAAGGAGTTGTGGAGGGAGTGGGCCAGCCTTGCGAGATGCCCGGGGTCATTAAGTACCGAACCGGATGCCTGCCTTGGAGCAGATGAGGTCTGAGTCAGGCGCGAGCCTTGGGGCCAACCTTGGGCTAGGATACAGACTGGGTCAGGCTTAGCCTGGTGCCGAAAGTGGGAAAAAGGACAGAGATTCCTTGAGATTTCCTGAGGTGTTGGGGACTTTCGATGCCTGCTACTTATACTAGTTCAGCAGACGGTGTTGGCAACATGAAGTAAATAAAATAATAAATAACAAATAATAAAAATAATACATAATTCAACATAACTTTAGGACGAAGTTCTTTAAAGTGGGAGAGTATGTAATATCCCTCCCCTTAATAATAGATAATACAATAATAATACAATAATAAATAATAAATAATAATAATATAAATCATAAATAATAAATAATAAATTACTTAATAATAAATCATAAATGTTAATAATAAATGATATTTAAAAATATAAAAGAAAATAAATAAAAATAATAAAAATAGTAATAACTATACTAAAGCTCTAAATAAGAATAAATAGAAATAAAACAAAGAAAACAATAAAAAAAACAATAAAGCTATCAGAAAGAAGAAAATAAAACAAGAAAGTTAAAAATCAAAGTCGCATGTAGACACATGGAGTGTGTGCATGTGGTTCCCATCCAATGTTTGTTCTATTTAACAGATGGTGAGGAAGATGAGAGGCATTCCTGCATCCATCATTCCGAAATTCTATCTTTCATTCTCTTGGGAGAATGGTGTTCTAAGACTTAGGAGTCATTGGCAGTAGTACATTGATTGAGGGCTCGAGGTTGGCCAGTTGTAGTAGAATCCTTGCACAATTGAGCCTACGGTTGGGTGGAGAGTCGTCCCCAAAACCTTGTTGCGGTAAGCCTACTTCTACCACAGGTAAGCACTATTCTTAGTTGAATTTAATTACATGTTTATCTGGCTAGGTAAGAGCCACTCTGATTTAAATTTAATGTTAATTAGAAAAGTTAATTAGATATTTATTTTTGGACTGTTACAAATTTCTTCATTCATTTCCTTAACCCAAAATTCTTCTTTACTTGTTTGATTCACATTTTGAGGTTTAATTGTGGATAATAAGGTTAAGTGACTAGATCATCCAAAAAAATTTCACATAGTTTGTATTCCAACTTCTTTATTAATTGGAATTTTAGATTTAGGATGTTTTTTCTAAACATACCTTGATGGAGACTTTTCTAACACACTTACATTTCCATTTCCTTCTTTTGATGCTTCTATTTCTTCTTCTCCTACAATTTCTTGGATTTTAGTAGGGAGTCATTCATCCTCTAATTTTACTTCTCTTTTGGTAATTGTAGATGCTTCGTCAATCATAAGATCTATACTTTCAACATCCTTTTGGAGCCTCTTATTATAACATTTATAACCTTTACTTCTGGAAGAGTATCCAAGAAGGATAGCTTCATCGGATGTACATTCAAATTTTGCAAGGTTATCATCATTTTTCTTTATAAAACATTTTCTTCGAAAGATGCTCAAGTATTTGATAGTTGCAGGCTTTCCATACCAAAGTTCATACAAATTTTTATCACAGTTTACTCGAACATGGGCCTTGTTGAGTATATCGACAGTTGTTTGTATTGCTTCTCTCCAGAAGGTGTGGGGTGTTCCTAACTCATAAAGCATGTCATGTGCCAGTTTTTGAATTGTTCTATTCATTCTCTCAGCCACTTCATTTTCTTGAGGGTTTTTAGTTTTGGAAAAATTCCTTTTGATGCCATGCTACTCACGAAAATTGTAAAATTCATCTGAGATAAACTCTCCTCCTCTATTAGATCTAACTCATTTTATTTTTAATTCTAATTCATATTCCACCATAGCCTTGAATATTTTAAAATTTTCCCCGGATGTGGGTGGTAGATGAGCATTTAAGTCAGACGTGCCACTGGACAAGCAGGTGGCTGGAACACATGGTAACCTGCACTTTCCCTTGTGGAAATTTAACGCAGACCACTGTCCCTCGGCTGGCGCCATCATCTCGTTGTGAGGATCGAGACATCACCTGCAATTATAGAAACATGGAGCCTTACCCTCTGTAATTCTCCATTCGGCCTCTGAGCTGCTCTTGCCACCCTGCAGCAGCAGAGCCTAGCTTTTGCACCACTACGGGTAGACGTTGCAGACTCCTCTGCTACGTCGACCTGGGTAATGGTCTACACTTATATCAGTCCCTCCATTGCGCCCTACAAATTGCATTCTCGGCCCCTGTCTTTGGCCCAGACATGACTTCACCTCTTCAACACAATTTTCCCTCCACTGTTCTTACCCCGCTCCCTGCTCCTCTGGCTCATTCCTTGCTACAATTTCCAACCCATAGAATCATGCGGCAATGCCATCGCATGAAATGTAGGCAAGGTGGCACTCGTGGTAGTGCCATCTGCCCCCAATCTTCGCTTCTATCTGTTTTGACTTCCCCTTCAGCCTCCCCGCCCCCCAGCCCTTCCTCTTCCCGCTTCCAAGGGAGATATCCGGATACTCGCAGCAGCCAAGGTCGAGTTGGCTCCCGTGAAGCTCAGCGCACCTGTGGAACAACCCAACACACGAATTTATATGCTATATCCCAACATGCTCAATTCAGGTTTCTCTGCTCCATGGACTGACCGATAATCTTCGCTACAGTCATGGTGGTGTTAGATGATCCAAAAATACAATTTTATCATAGGTTATAAAATTAGAATAAAATAATTATTAATTTAAGATATTAAATTAATAATTATTATTCTAGAATGTTTAATTATTTAATGGAGACTTTTAGAATTAGCATATTGTTGTAACTAGATATGACTCTCCAACTGTGTCGTATCTTAGGCTCTATTTTAGGAGATTAGTTAGCTAGTTGGTTTGAATAGCATTTATTGTAAATGGACACTTGTTATTTAATAAGTGATCCATAATTAGAGGTAGTTAGGACATGGAGCTTATAAATAGCTCATTGCAAGAGTGTTTGTGGGATTCGGGTGTAAACTCCTGCAAAATCAATTATGTAATTGTTTTTCTGATTAATAAAATTACGTGTCTGAGGACACTTCTGCCATTATTGTGGTATCAGAGCTCCAGTAATGCTACAGTGGATGTGAAGAGGAGATTCCAACCCTACAAGTTTGTGCAAAACTCCATTAAATTGCTCAGCAATTGGTATGAAATTTGTCAAAATTTTGTTCAAAAGAGAAAAAATTTATTGATTTTAGATTTTTCAAATCTGAAAATCATTTTTTTTTTTAGGCTATTGAAAACCAATTCAAATTTGTAAGTTGAATATAAAAGTGCACAGATTTATGTTGAAATTCCGTCGGAATTCAATTGAAATTTGATATGTTTCGAATAGCATTGAACAGTACAGTAAATGTGTGATTCTGTTATGCTTCTTAACCTGCAAAGTAATACCGAACAGAGAATATGCGAAGAAAAGATACCCAGAACACAGAATATGCGAAGAAAATATACCCAGAACACAGAATAGAAATGATTTTATTACTCAGAGAGAAATGTTCACAGGCCTCTTCGAGGGGGCAACCTCCAATAGAGCAGAGCTCGATTACAAAACAAGACATGATACTCCTCGCAGGGAGTCTCTATCCTTTATATATGACTCATACATGCAATACCACGGGCCAATATCGTGGGTTTTATTAATACCGTCTATCTAATACTACCGCCCATTTACCATCTATCTAATACTACCGCCCATTTGCAACTAACTGTGGTCCCGTCATTAATTGCGGGTTAACCACTTACAAATATTAATATGGGCTTTATTGACTCTTGACTATGACGTGATCCCATGACATAAATAAGGGGGTTAGGGTGGGACCCTAACATGCCCTCCCCCTTAAGACTAGCCTTGTCCTCAAGGCTGAAGCTGCGGAAACTGCTGAAGAATAGTGGTTGGTTCCCAAGTTGCATCTTCCGGAGAGGTGTCTTTCCATTTGACAAGGACCTCCTTAATCATGCGGCCGCGTAGGTGCTTGTCTCGTGTATCTAGAACCTGTTCCGGTTGAAGCCAGATTGACCCTTCTTCGTCCAATTCAGGTAGACTGGTTTGAACTCGGCAATTGTTCCCAATCACTTTCTTGAGGCACGATACATGGAAAACTGGGTGGATTTTTGTTGTAGGTGGCAAAGCCATCTTGTAATCCACTTCTCCAATGCGCTGAAGTACTTGGTATGGTCCATAGAATTTTGGAGAGAGCTTTTGACAACCCTTGTCTTTGAGTGATGTTTGCTTATATGGTTGCAGCCTCAAAAAGACCTGATCCCCTTCTTGAAATTGGCGCTCTGAGCGATGTTGGTCAACCTGTTGCTTCATACGGTTCTGAGCTTGATGAAGATTCTCACGCAGATGGGCGAGCATGGTTGCGCGGTGTTGTAGGAGTTGATCCACGGCTTGTACTTTGGAGCACCCCGTGAGATAAGAAGTAGGGGAAGGCGGAAGTTGACCATAGACTGCTTCATAGGGAGTCATTTTGGTGGTGGCATGATAGTTGGTGTTATACCACCATTCCACCAGAGGTAACCACTGTACCCAAAGGTGTTGCTTTTCTGAAGTGAAACACCTAAGGTAGGTTTCTAGACATTTGTTGACGGCTTCGGTTTGACCATCTGTTTGTGGATGATATGAAGTACTAAGTTTGAGTTGAGTGCCTTGTATTCTGAAGAGCTCCTGCCAAAAATTACTGGTGAAGATTGGGTCGCGGTCGGACACAATAGAAGTGGGCATGCCATGCAATTTGAAGATCTGATCCATGAAAGTTTGGGCAACCAAAGTTGGTGTAAATGGTTGGGGTAGGGCGCAGAAATGAGCATACTTCGACAGTCGGTCCACAACCATCATGATGACTGACTTGTTCCCAGACTTTGGAAGACCTGTAATGAAATCCATGGAGACCTCCGTCCAAATTGACGCCGGAATGGGCAATGGTTGTAATGTGCCTGGTGTGTTGACGGTTTCCCCTTTGTGGCGTTGACAGACGTCACATTCTGCTACGAAAGTAAGGATGTCCTGTTTCATACCGGTCCAAAAAAATGATCTTCTGGTGCGAGCATACGTCTTCTGAAAGCCCGAATGTCCTGCAATGGGAGATGAGTGCAATTCTGCCAAAATGCGACTTTTGAGGGTGGATGTTGGTGATATTACGACTCTATCCTTGTAGCGAAGAATATCATTCTGCCACGAGTAGCCCTTGCTGGAATTAGGATCTACCTGCAATTGAGAAATGAGTTGGGAGAGCCCTGGATGTGAAAACCATTCCCTGCGAGCCTCTTCAATCCAGTCTGGAATGGGGAGGGAAATTGTGAGTAGATTACTTTCCTCCTCAAATTGGCGCGACAATGCATCTACTACACGGTTGTCTTTCCCTTTCTTGTAAATGATCTCATAATCATATCCCAGCATTTTGGCTAACCACTTGTTTTGTTGTGGGGAAGATAGGCGTTGCTCCAAAAAATATTTAAGACTGTGATGATCTGTGCAGATTTAGAAACGTCGCCCCAACAAGTAAGGTCGCAAGATCTCGACTGCATGTAAGATGGCCATCATTTCCTTCTCGTAGGTAGATTGGCCCAGATTCCTCCCACTTAGTTGTTGGCTGGTGAAGGCCAATGGTCGCCCTTCCTGCATTAAGACCGCTCCAATACCTGTTCCCGACGCATCACATTCAATGACAAATGATTTGGTGAAGTCCGGTAGGGCTAAGACTGGAGTGGTACACATGGCGTTTTTGAGCGCGGTAAATGCCTGTTGTGCTTCCTCGGTCCAGAAGAAGGAATTTTTCTTTAGGAGTTGAGTGAGGGGCTTTGCTATGCGGCCATAGTTGCGGACAAATTTACGATAATAGCCTGTGAGACCCAAAAATCCTCTCAAGCTCTTCAAAGTCTTAGTTTGAGGCCATTCTTGCATTGCCAGGATCTTTTTGGGGTCCACCTTGACACCTTCACGCCCCACAATGTGGCCCAAATACTCAACTTCTTCCATGCCAAACGCACACTTAGACATCTTGACAAATAATTTATGCTTGCGGAGCAGTTGCAAGAGTAGATCTACATGCTGAAGATGTGCCGCCCAGGTGCCACTATAGATGAGAATGTCATCGAAGAAGACAAGGACAAATTTTCTGAGATATGGTTTGAGGATGTGATTCATAAGACTCTGAAAAGTAGAAGGGGCATTACAGAGACCAAATGGCATGAACAGGAACTCATAATGGCCTTCATGAGTTCTGAAAGCCGTCTTGGGAATGTCGACTTCCTTCATGCGAATTTGGTGGTAGCCGGAGCGAAGATCCAACTTGGTGAAGAATTGAGCCCCATTGAGTTCGTCCAGCAAATCGTCAACCACCGGAATGGGAAATTTATCTTTGACTGTCAACTTGTTGAGGGCCTTGAAGTCGGGACACATCCGCCACTCCCCATCTTTCTTGAGGACCATGACCACTGGGGATGAATAAGGACTAATGCTAGGACGAATGACACCTGCTTCCAACAATTCCTTGATGATTTTTTCTATTTCATTCTTTTGAGTGAACGGATATCTGTATGGCCGCACATTTAGGGGTTGAGCCCCTGGAACCAAGGTGATGCTATGATCATGTTCCCCTCGCGAGGGTGGAAGCTCATGAGGCTTGTCAAAGACCGTCTGATGGGTATTTAAAATCTGTTGCATCTCAGGATGAATTGGCAGAGGTCTGGTTTCGACTACCTGGATGGAATTAAATTGCGCTACTACTCCATGATGGCCCTTTTTTAACATTTTTTCCATCCGATGCGAGCTGATGACAGAGGGTGCTCCCGCCTGGAGGCCACGGAGGGTATGTGTGGAGTTGTTCTGCTTAAAACTCATATATAACTCCTGGAAATCCATTGTGATTGGCCCAAGGGTGCGGAGCCATTCAGCACCTAGGACAATGTCGCATCCCCCCATGTGTATGGCAAACATGTGGGTTTTCAACTGATAATCCCCCATTTGAAGTTTGACATTTTCACAGCGGCCTTCACATTTCATTGTGCCCCCATCTGCAATTTGGACCTGGAAGTTAAAGACTGCCCGTACAAAACAATGCGCTGCTTCTGCGATTTTTTTATGGATGAAATTATGGGTACTTCCACTATCAATCAAGACTATTACTGGGTGATGTTTAAGAAAACCCCTGATTTTGAGAGTTTGAGGGGAAGAGATTCCTACCAACGCATTGAGCGAAATAACTGGGTCGTCAGATACAATCTCCTTTTGGTTGTCTTCTTCGATCATCTCCTATTCCTCAAGAGGTGGATCTTCCTCGGTGGAGCTGTAGTCAGTGGCATCTATTTGAAAAAACTTGGGCTCCTTGCATTTATGACCAGGGGAATATTTTTCATCACAGTAGTAACATAGTCCTTGCTTCCTTCTCTCGGCCATTTCTTGAGGTGACACCTTTTGGACCTTAAGTGTCTGAGTCGTGGTATGAGCTTGTGGGGGACGACCTTTAGTGGGGAAATTGGGGCGGCTGTATTGGGCTGTTATGGCACGTTCCACCTTACGGGCTACCTGGCAAGCCTCCATCCATGTGGGAGGGTGGTGGAGTAGAACTTGAGCTTTGATGGCTTCTTTAAGACCACTGATAAAACATTCCGTGTAGAACTCATCTGAGAGATGCTGAGTGCGGAAGGCTAAGGCTTCAAAAGCGGTGATATATTCATCCACTGTACCCGTCTGTCGGAGCTTAGTGAGACGGCCCAAAAAGGAGTCTCCCTATTCAAAGCGATCTCGAAGAGCTTTGGCAAATTGGGCCCAACTCGAAAAAGGTGCATTGCGACGCTGATGCCATTCCGCCCATTGCCATCGTTCACTGTCCAAGTACATGGTCGCCACTCCAATCTTAGTCCAATCATCTTGGAGACGATTTAATTTGAAATACTGTTCCATTTGTGCTAGCCATGCGGACGGGTTAGAACCGTCAAATTTCTGCATATCCAACTTGGGAGGTCGCTGACTGGGTGGGAGATCTCTGTTGGGTGGTGGATGGGTGTGCCAGACGTGAGGAGAGTGGCTAGACTCACCCTCATGGTGTACATGGTCATTATAGTGGTCCTCGAGAGCTGGCTCCTTGCCCTTATCGAGTGCTTGCCGTACCATGCTAGATAGTCCGTCAAGCGTATTTTTGAGCTCGTTCATATCTGTTTCAAGTTTGTCTAGTCTTTCATTGGCCATTGCTTGAGCTCTAGTTTCTACCATACACCAACTTGATGAAAAATTGGGACCGCAAAATTTTTTTTGTGAAGAAATTGAATGGTACCACCGTGCTCAGCTCGTTGTCCTGATGCTGATGGTCTAGATCACAAATAAGCGCTTCGGAAGATCTCAGACTTTTTTTTTTTTTTTTTTATGGAAAACTCCAAACGGAGTTTTACTCCTTCTTTATCAATACTGCAGTCGCCAAATCCTCAAAATGTCAATGCCACCAAAAGTCCTGCGAAAATTATAGCCAGGCACAGGAACCCTTCACAACTACTCCGATCTGGTGGATCTGAGAGATCTGAATCCTGGAACACTGCTACTGCTGATCTGATAGAGCTGCGGGACTGATGTCTGCTGCTGCTGCACTCGCTAATCTGGAATAGATGATGTGTCATCCCCCGATAGAAAGGGAACTATGGTCTTGAGGAGTGTCAAGTGCTACAGATCGCAATATACATAAGGGTCTGACAGTAGTACTCGGCCCAATGTTTCAGGGCTCTAACTAAGGAGGATCGACCGTACCCTTAGCTGTACAACCCGACTACCCTATCGTACGGGCGAGTAATCTCTCCGAGTGCTGTTCTCGGTGTACTGTAGCCACAAGACGGCCGAAGGTTTATCTATGGCGAGGCTTCAAGGTAGCTATGGGGCTTCCTATATACCCAGAGGGTGCGTGGAAGACAGTCCGTGCGCGGTTCTGTCTAATGCGCTACTACTCGAAGGGGTACCCACAGGGGTTACAAGGGAGTCCAACAGACGTGACCACCTCTTGTATTTCCTGCATGCATGCCTCCCCAAATCCGCAGGTTTATGCGCTTAACGACAAATCCCGTGGTTTAAAGACGCCGGAACACGTCTCTAGCCAAAAAAAAAAAAATTGCTAAAATTTGGAGATCCCACCGAGCCCTGGAAAGTGCTCTGATACCACTTGTTATGCTTCTTAACCTGCAAAGTAATACCGAACAGAGAATATCCGAAGAAAAGATACCCAGAACACAGAATATGTGAAGAAAATATACCCAGAACATAGAATAGCAATGATTTTATTACTCAGAGAGAAATGTTCACAGGCCTCTTCGAGGGGGCAACCTCCAATAGAGCAGAGCTCGATTACAAAACAAGACACGATACTCCTCGCAGGGAGTCTCTATCCTTTATATATGACTCATACATGCAATACCACGGGCCAATATCGTGGGTTTTATTAATACCGTCTATCTAATACTACCGCCCATTTACCATCTATCTAATACTACCGCCCATTTGCAACTAACTATGGTCCCGTCATCAATTGCGGGTTAACCACTTACAAATATTAATATGGGCTTTATTGACTCTTGACTATGACGTGATCCCATGACATAAATAAGGGGGTTAGGGTGGGACCCTAACAGATTCCGGCATGTCAGATTGGAAAGTCGAACTCATGAAGACATATACATGATGGTGAAAACTAATTAAACTGTTGTTAATGGTGCGGTTTTAAAAACGTTGTTGTTAAAATTCACATAGAACTGATATAAGATCTCAAAGACACAGATTATTGAATGTCGATTGTGGGATGCGTAATCGCTCTTAGTTTAGTGTGTTGTAGCTACAGGATGGTATCGATTGGTTGGAGAATCCATTTGCTGTATAAAGGGCGCATAATAAACAATTGAAGGCGACAAAGATTTTTTAACAAAATGAAGACTCGGTTCAAGACCAACGAGATGTAATGGGAACAGAGGTAATTTAAATACAGTTTGAATGTTGAAAGAAATGCATAATGATAGCAATGCTGCCTACTCGTGTGTTTAAACAATCCAGAATTGAAGATTTCGACTTATGATTGGAATGTCACGTAGCAAGAGTCTGCATTGAACAGAGGAAATTGTCAGAGGGGTTCAATTCTAATATCGACCTGTAGATTGAATGAGCGCCAAAATTTCTGGAGCGATGTCAGTCTTGTGAACAGATTTTTGTTGATGTTGAAGTAATTGTGTTTATTAAGTGGAACAGTAAATGTTGGAGAACGCAGAGACATATGTCTGGCAAATTCGTTGAAGGAAGCTTTGAAGTTCGAAGGTTTTTTGTAGCTAATCATAACTCATATAAGATTTGATATTGTGGATGGAAGCGTTGAAGACGCTGGTAAATTTGCAAGGTGTATAACAGTAAGCACGTTGAGGGCGCATTTGTTTGATGACTTTGATTGTGAAATCCGATCTCAAAAGATTCAGGTTTTGGGATGATGGGTATAAGCCCATGTGAATGTTGGCATTGATATGGTTTTTCAAAATCATTTGAATATTATTTGAAGGTTTCAAAAGTTATGAAACAGCTTGAAGGAGAGTGGATTGAGATTGATATCATATGAGATGGTATTATAATGATTGGAAAGCTTCCGCATGTTGAAATAGGGAAAGAGTTGAATTTGCCAGTGATTGAGGTTTTTAATTTGGGGATTTGCTGAGTATGCATTCTTATATGCATGGTTATATGAAGATCTTGGGATCATCACATTGTAACTCAAAGTAATTTTACTTTGAGGGGGGGTAATTTCTTTTTTACCATATTGTGCAAAAGCACCATTGTAAAAAGTCAAATTCTGAAAGTTGCCTTGTAAAAATTTGAGATATTGACTAGAGCCAAGTGCAAAGCTCAGTCAATTTTCTCTTGTTTTGACGACTATTCGAGGGTCAAGGCCAAGCCCCGATAGATCGTGTTTTTTGCATGTTGTGTTGACTATCTTATCATTTCTGTTCTGATTCTTGGTGCGATGCTGCAATGCTAAAATGTCTAAGTTGATTGATTTGTTTTCTGATTCCGACAAACTAGAAGGCACAAAATCTTATAAAACATGGCATCATCTCATCGAAAGCACACTCATTTACAATGAATTATGGCAGGGAATATGTGATGGAGATGTTAAACCAAATAAACCCACAGATGCAGTTGCACTAGCAAAATGGGAAATCAAGAATGCTAAAGCCTTAGCTCTTATTAAATCTTCTGCGAATGATGAAATGTATGTCCATATAGAAAATGCTATAGATGCATGGACTGCTTTGAAAACTTTTAAAGACCTCTTTGATACTCAGCCTGAATCAAAGAAAGTCGATCTACAATTAAAATTGTTGCAACAAAAATTAACTGAAGGCGGTGATGTTCTTGAATATCTCTCAAGACTTAAGAATATCAGGCAAGAAATTATTAATGCTGGTTTTCCCGCAATTGATGATAGCTTTATGGTCACAATTGTAATTGTTGGGCTTCCTTCTTCCTATACGCATTTTTTAGAGACTCTACAAGTAACTGGGAAATTAGAAAAACTAAAGTTTGATGAGCTTTGTGAAATGTTGAGTCAACATGATAAAACTTTTGGGAAGAAGAAGAAAGTTGGTGAAGATGTTTTTCTCACAGAAGCCAACACTAGTAAGTCATCAGCAGATAGTTCTCGAGGAAGAGGCAGAGGGAATCAGAATCAAGCAGCACATAATCGAGGTCGAAGCCAAAGCAGAGGCAACAATTTTAACAGAGGAGGAAGAAATAATTTTCAAGGTAGAGGAAACAACCAAGGGAGAGGCAATTTTCAGGGACAAGGATATAATAATCAAGGTAGAGGACAATCTCAAAATAGAGGTCAAAGCAGAGGCAGAGGACAATCTTCAGGAAGAGGAAGAGACTTAAGTCAAATTGTGTGTCGAAGATGTAACAAAGTTGGCCATTATGCTGAAGATTGTCGAACATCACTTAATAAAATTCCCAAGTTTCAGCAGCATTCAGCACAATTTGCAAATGATCAAGATGAAGATAACTCAGAATATGTTTTTACTTCCTCACCAGCATCACAAATTTCATCCCATCTTAGAAGTGACTATGAAGATGCCTGGATCTTGGATTCTAGGGCAACGCAGCACATGACTTGTCGACGTGATTTTTTATGGAATTTTCAAGATTGCCAACTTAATTCCATTCTTCTTGCTGATGATACAAAACATACTCCTTCTGGAAAAGGAGTAGTAAAAAATTTTCTCCCTGGTATTGGAGAAAAAATGATTTCCAATGTATGGTATGTACCCAGTTTCAAGAAAAATTTGCTCTCTTTAGTCACGATTCGACAAGCAGGACATCAGGTGATTATGGAAGATGGTTTAGTGAAGATTAATTCAGTGAAACAGAACTTGAAAACAGTTATGACAGGATATGAAGATGGAAAACTATTATGGATGAAAGGGACAGTTATTCCAAGGCATTCTGATTTTGCAGGGGCAGTGACTACAGGTATTTCACCTATAAGACTATGGCATGTAAGATATGGACATTTGAATTTTGAGAGTCTTTCTCAATTGCAGAAACAAGGAATGGTTAAAGGACTTCCCACATTCAAAAGGGAAAATGCAAAATGTGAAGCTTGCATTTATGGCAAACAAAATCGAGAAAGTTTTCCAACAAGTTCATGGCGTGCAAACAGGCGGCTACAACTAGTTCACAGTGATGTTTGTGGTCCACTACAAACTTCATTTGGTGGTTGTAAATATTTCTTACTATTCATTGATGATTTCAACATAATGACTTGGGTTTACTTCTTGAAGAACAAGTCAGAAGCATTTGATAAGTTTAAAAGTTTTCACCAACTTGTTGAAAATGAAGTCAAAGAAAAGATAGGTACTCTCAGGATGGATAATGGAGGAGAATTCACTTCAAATGAATTCAAAACTTATTTGCAGTGAAAATGGCATAAGACGACATCTCACTAATGTTTACACTCCACAGCAAAATGGAGTAGTCAAAAGAATGAATCGCACTTTGTTAGGAATGGCGAGATCCATGTTAACATTCAAGAGGTTAAGTCCAACATATTGGGCGGAAGCAATACATACAGTTGTCTACTTAAGAAACAGATCTCCAACTGCTTCTTTAGACGAAATCACACCTTATGAAGCTTGGTTTGGTTTCAAACCTCGAGTTAAACATCTTAGAGTTTTTGGGTCAGTGTGTTATGCCTTAGTTCCGAAAGAAAAACGAACTAAGGTTGACTCAAGAAGTTTAAAATGCACAATGATTGGCTATTCTGATGAGAAGAAAGGGTATCGTCTTTTGACCAATGGAAAATTCATTGTGAGCAGGGATGTCATTTTTGATGAAACAGAGAGTAAGAGTGCTGAAGAAATTGAAAATCTTCTTCACAAATTAGAAACTAAGGGAAGTAAAAGAAATGGAAAAATGCAAAGTCAACCAAATTCACCAAATTGGTATGAACTTGATTTTCCTTCCTCTGAAGATGAGTCATCCAGTCCATCTACATCAACAACATCATCTGGATCTTCTAGTAGTTCATCCGCATCTCCAACCAGCAGCAGTTCTTTAAACAATGATTCTCCACATTCTTCACCTGAACGACGAACATCAGTTTATATTAATCCTCTTTACAATGATGGGGACTTTACAGAAGCACAAACAAGTGAGCACCAACTTCCGAAATGGGCAGTTCAACTTTTGAAAGATGTCAAGCCTGATGAACAGAATAAAACTGGCACCAGAAGGGCACATAGAAGTTAAGGCAATTTTGCCTTGATAGCAAATGATTTTACTGAACCTTTCACATACAAAGAGGCAGTAAAACATAAAGAATGGAAACAGGCTATGGTTGAAGAATATCAAGCAGTAATTGATAACAACACTTGGAAACTTGTTGATTGTCCAACAAATGTTAAACCCATAGGCTGTAAATGGGTTTACAGAATTAAGTATAATCAGAAGGGTGAACTTGAAAAGTATAAAGCACGACTTGTTGCAAAAGGTTTTTCACAGCAGGAAGGCATTGATTATGAAGAAACTTTTGCTCCACAGCTAAATGGAACACCATCCGATTAACACTTGCATTGGCCGCTCAAAAAGGATGGAAAGTTCATCAAATGGATGTGAAAAGTGCTTTTCTCAATGGGGATTTACAGGAGGAAGTGTATATGACCCAACCACAATGTTTTGAAGTTGAAGGACAAGAACATAAAGTCTGCAAATTGATCAAGGCTTTATATGGATTACAACAAGCTCCCCGAGCTTGGTATGCAAAGATGGATGAATACCTTAAGAAAGTTGGTTTTCAACGAAGTGAATCTGATGATACTTTGCATGTGCGACAACAGGGAAAATATCTGGTAATTCTTCTTATGTATGTAGATGATTTGATCATCACTCGCAATCATGATGATCATATTGCACAGGTGAAAAAGGAGTTACATGCAGGTTTTAAGATGACAGATTTGGGATTACTTCACTACTATCTTGGAGTTGAAGTCTTCCAACGTCCACATCATATTTTCATTTCTCAAAGTAAGTATGCAGCAGAGGTTCTTCAGCGTTTTGGAATGCAATATTGCAAGCCCGTTCTCACCCCCATGGAGCAAAACTTGAAACTTTCAAAATTTGAACGGGGGGAAAGGTGGACAGTACAACTTACAGACAGTTGATTGGCAGCTTGATTTATTTGACAAATACTCGTCCTAATCTATCTTATGCAGTTAGTATTCTTTCACGTTTTATGCAGGAACCACGAGACAGCCACTGGAATGCAGCCAAAAGAGTTCTTCGATATATCCAAGAAACAAAAGATTTTGGTCTTCTTTACACAAAGACTAGAAATTTTGTACTTGGTGGATATTCCGATGCCGACTTTGCTGGGAGTATTGATGATCGAGCATCAACATCAGGTTATTTAATGAATATGGGGTCAGCAGCAGTATCTTGGAGTTGTAAGAAACAAGCTACAGTGGTCACTTCTTCAGCAGAAGCAGAGTACATTTCAGCATGGGAAGCAGCATGTGAAATTGTTTGGTTGCGTAGAATTTTGCAGGACTTGGGCATTTCTCAGGCAGAAGCTACATTGTTATTCATTGACAGCCAGTCAGCCATCAAACTTGCTAAGAACCCAGTTTTTCATTCAAAGACAAAGCATGTGGACACCAAGTATCATCATATCAGATCTCTCATTGCCAAAGATGTCCTCAAGCCAGTTTATTGTCCTTCCAAAGATCAGATCTCCGACATTTTCACGAAACCGCTTGGCAGAATAAAATTTACTAAGTTCAGGGATGAACTTGGTATCTATTGTAATGTATCTTTGGATCATAGGGGGGAATGTTAGATGATCCAAAAATACAATTTTATCATAGGTTATAAAATTAGAATAAAATAATTATTAATTTAAGATATTAAATTAATAATTATTATTCTAGAATGTTTAATTATTTAATGGAGACTTTTAGAATTAGCATATTGTTGTAACTAGATATGACTCTCCAAATGTGTCGTATCTTAGGCTCTATTTTAGGAGATTAGTTAGCTAGTTGGTTTGAATAGCATTTATTGTAAATGGACACTTGTTATTTAATAAGTGATCCATAATTAGAGGTAGTTAGGACATGGAGCTTATAAATAGCTCATTGCAAGAGTGTTTGTAGGGTTCGGATGTAAACTCCTGCAAAATCAATTATGTAATTTTTTTTTATTAATAAAATTATGTGTCTGAGGACACTTCTGCCATTAGGTGGACTTCTGGGAAGTCACTAGCTCTAGCGGGGATCCAAAACGCAGCCATGAGATGCACCAGGCCCCTCCTTCGCTCATCACTATCCAGGGGGAGCCAAGCTCCAGCCGCCCGCCGATAGAAATGGACCATCCATCCAGCAGTAGACAGAAGACTCTGAGAGGCAACGCCACCCACAAAGACAAAGGCATACAGGTGGAAGACCATGAGCCTCAGGACACTGCAGGTGGCAGGCAGGCAGCGGAAACTGACTCTGAAGATTATGGCTGGTGTCCGATCGTGGAAGAAAAGCCACCATCCTAAGACACCTTGCAGCTGCATGCTACAGGTCACATGTCCAGCTTGGGTTCTGAGTTTTGTTTTTATAGTTTTACAGTGGTTAGTTTTGGTCAGTGTCTTTGAATTCTATAGTGGTCAATTTTGGCAGACCTTTTTGAATTTTCCAGTATTTTCACAGTGGTCTTTTTTGTCAGTAATTTTTGAGTTCTGGAACTGTCGCCCCTGCGTGGGCAGAATGAATCGAATTTTATCTCGTTCTCGGACTGATTTCCCCATCTGGGGCAGTCTAGATTTCAAGACTTGTTGTTTAAAATGGTCATATGGTTGACCAAGTCCCGTAGAGGCCGGTGCCTCATTGTAAATTATGTTTTTATTAATAGATTAGTTTTACATAGAAAAAACTATTTTAAAATTTTAAAATTTCTCATCTTTATACTTTACTAAAATGACTCAACACATTTTTGTAAATTCATCAATTAATAACATGAAGTATTGTTCGCCACGGGGAAACTTCCTTCTCATAGGTCCACATAAATCTGTATGGACAAGTTCAAGGGGTTTACCTAAAGTGCATTCTTTAGCTTTGAACTAAAATCTTTATTACTTACTAAATTGGCATGATTTGCATATACGATTTTCAAGTGGAGAGATGTTTAGCAAGTCACGAACTATCCCACTTCTTGCTTCCCAATATTTTATGCCATAGCCAAATTTCTTTAGATTTTCTAAAAAACCAGTGTTCTTTGCCATCTTCTAGGATATAAACATTCCCTATAATTCTGGTTTCCCTTATTATAGTCTTACATATATCCAATTTTTTTACCAAACAATTCTTTGAGTAACACTAAAAAAGTTATGCTTTAGCCCATCAAAAAGTAATATGTTCTCATATTTAACCTTTTTTTCAATACCATTGATCATTTTCCGTTAATAGTAGCAGGGGAATTATTACCAAAAGTCAAATTCTTTTCTTTCTTAATTTCATTAAAAGAAAAAAAATAATCTCTGCCACATGTCATATGTTTATAGTTGCCACCTTCAATCTACTATATATTCTCTTAATCTCTCTCTTCATACAAGGTTAGACCACATTTTTCAGAGGAAGTAATTTTCTTTTTCCATACCTTGGGAAGCTTTGACTTCCGCTCATGTTGATAAGATAGATTCATCATTGCTTCTGGATTCAATTTCTTCATGACTAAATTTATTGCAAATAGAACATTCAACTTCATTCTGAGAAGGGAGAAAGCATTATGAGAAGACTTCTTTGACCTGTTTGCATTATGTTGATTTCTTGCTTCTCTACTCATAATAGTTTTATAAGAAACATAAAGAATTTATTTGTGACCAAAGTTATGACAAGTGAAACATTGAACATTGAAGTAAGAATACCTGAGAGTATAGTAGCTTCTTGAGAAGCTTGCACTTTGTTCATGGAAACATCACCTTTCCCGAGTATAGTTTGATCCTTCATTCTTTTGTTTACACTGATTGCTTCCTCTTACATCATTAGCGTAGCTTTTTGTACCTGCTTCAAAAGATTTCATAGGATCTAATGTTTCACACTTTGGATTTGGATTATATCCAAGACCTGTCTTGGTTAGTTGAGAACGTTGAACCTTAATGATTTCCTCTAAAGTTTCCACAATTTCAAGTTTTATATTTTCACAGTATTTTTCCTTTTCTTGGACTTGTTTCTTGAGAGCTTCTTCTACCAGTTTAGCCTCTTCTAGGTAGAATTTTAATTGGGTTATTTCTTCAACTAGGTTGTTTTCTTTATACATACTGATTTTCTTTTCTTGATTCTTGTTTATTACCTTCAGTCTATCAATTTCTTCTACAGAATCCTTAAATTCATAATTACTATCAGATTCATAGGGACATTGTTAAAATTCCATAAGTAATTAACATTCTTTATCTGATTTATCATCTTCATTATTGGAAGAACACTCACTCTCTTCACTCGTATATGATGAAAATAGCAACAAGAAATGTTAAAAATAAAATCAAGAAATTCCAATTTAATTTGTCCTTAAATTAAATTGAGAATTAAAATTGTAATTATTTTCTTATAACAACTTGTAAATAGTTTATTAAATTTAATTAACTTAAATAACTTAGGAATTTCCTCATATATCAACAACGCTGTCATACAAAATAAAAAACAAAAATTAAACATATTACAACCTTTGAAAAACAATCCTAAAACATACACGAGAGAGGACAAGAGTTGAGCATGTTACAACCTTTGTAAAACAATCCCAAAGCAATCAATTCAAGGTACTTGGGCACGTGAATTGTATCCAAAGCAATATGTCACTCAAACGTTTTTTTGTTTTTCAATTATATTTTTCTAACAAATAAATAACTAATATAAAAACATATGCAAATTTATATAAAATAGATATTAATATAAATATAAAAACTAAGTAATTAAAACAAAGGTAAAGTAGCAGGTGTTGCATTCATAATTAGAAATTAAGTGCATTCATAATTGGAATTTAATTGGATATTATTTGCATTTATAATTAGAAGTTCAATCACAGACTCATCTAATGGGTCATAAAGTAGTTCAAAGTTATTTCTGGTTAAATGAACTGAATTGATAAGGGTTTGACGTGGGCTCAGTGTTAGTGGATAGCATTTAGCTGAGAGTGTTAAGTATATTACGGTGGCTATTGCCCGCCACAACGGGCTAATTTCATTTCTGGTGGTCGTTGGCTTAGGCCTACTTGCGTTTTCCCATTTCATCCTATAAAAACCTCTTTACAGAGATATATAAAAAAAAAAAAAAAAATTCCTTTCCAGCCTTTTACTTCCTGGAAAAGATATATAAAAAAAATTAAAAATTTCCAAATGCATTTATGCATTCTGAAAAATATACCAGTATATTATCTTATCCCTAATAGGATTAATTAACAAAATTAAAAAACATGAGAATTAATTAACTATATAGAATATTAATTTATGTAAAGTCTACACTGACATATCCAATATATGACATATGTATTAATAAGGTTTTGACATATCCAATCTTGCTAATGTCTCTTTTGGAATATCAATATTAGAAAGGAGCGAGAGCGATTAATAGAACTTAATGGAGGCAAATATTTCCTAATAGAAAATAAAACAGAAATAATATAATATGCAATTCGAAGTCTTGCTATCTACTTATTTAATTTCAATTCTTGCCATGTAATTATTTATAATATGCAATTCGAATTCTTGCTATCTACTTATTTAATTTCAATTCTTGCCATGTAATTATTTAATTTCTAGTAATTGTTCCTGTATTTTATGCACATTGTCCCACTACAACTTTATGCAGGTACTCGTTTCGTTTCCATACACATTACCTTTAGGGTGACTCCCATCATGTTTTGGTTCCCAAGCCCATGGGCTTATTTCTTTCATAGTTGTTTAACTCATTCAGTAGGTTCACTTGTTATCAGTTTTAGATCAGCCCACTACAACTTTATGCACATGGTCTCCATTTCTATTATGATTCATGGGTTGAGAGTGACGGAGTACAAATTTTACACATTACACGGTTGTGTGTAAAACCTTCAATACATGTGCGCTGCTACGTCTCACTTCACCTCTCTATCATTGCACTGTTGTGCATAAAACAACTTCTTACATTACTCTCGCGCTACTACGCATTACATTTCATGTTCTCTCAACAAAACAAAATTACCCTTGCGCTGCTGCGCATCACATTACAATTCAGTTTAATGAACAACAAAAACATACGCACTGCGTGCTCCCTTGCAAGTTCTCAACGAACAACAACTAAAACATATTCACACTGCTATGTGTTGCGTTTTCATATTCACCAACAGAAACTATACTCACGCTGTTGCGTGTTCCCACTCATTTCTCAAATGAACAACCACAAAAGAAAGACATTTGCACTGTTGTGCATTACCCTTGCATTCACACTTCTACGCTACTGCATATTCCCATTTTTAACCTACGAACAAAAACAATTTACAGTCGCACTGCTGCGTGCTGTGTATTACATTTTCATTCACATTGTTGTGTAAAAAAAAGTTTCTTCAACTTACTATCGCACTGCTATGTGCTGCATATTACAATACATTTTCAACAAAAGGAACATTGTAATTCTACGCTGCCCCTGTTCCCTCTTTTTCATTACAGAGTCGACAAAACAACAAAAAAAAACATATCAATACATATTACTTGTCCCATGAGCAATAAAATTAAACCCTTTACCAACTTCTACCAAGCACGGTAAGTTTCATTAAATGCTTCACATGGACTTTGCTTCTTCGTCCATCCAACGCTTTCAATCAGCCCTGCATCTGTATTCAGTCATACAGCCATTGTCAACCATACGGAGGTCCTCCAAAAAAAAACATGTTGCCGCTGCCATAACCGTTGATCTGCCTCAAGTTAATCGGACGGTTGTTGGCAATATCGCGTGGACTTTTCTACCGATCTTTATGCTCAGGGGAAAACTGCTTTGACAAAACTGCTATTCACGTGTCTGTTGCTGATTGTTATCGCTACCCCTCCAGAAAATACCAATGCTCGGTGAAAAGCGGTGCGATGGAAGACTGGTGGTTTTCCTGAAATGTGCGCGGTCCCTGTTCAAGTGTCGCTGCAGTTGAAATTACATTTCAACACTCCCCTTTAATTTCAACTGTTAATATAGTTCAGCAAGGATTTCATAAGAACCCATTCACTAATAGCTTCAGTGATAATGATAAAGAATTACAGACTCCCCCTAACTGTATGCATCGTCTCCTTTTGGCAGAGTCTTCTAAAAAAAAGCTTAGATTGGCTGGAGAGCTCAAGGGACTTTCGGGCTGTATTTCCTTCCTTCTCCATACTTGTATAACTTTCTTCTTTTGCATGATTCTAGCTTGTGTAAGAGCCCATGTTAAGTTACAATCGCGTGCCATATGACCAATGTTATGACACTTAAAGCATTCTACATTGTTCATGAATAAGATTTCATGATTTCTTCCTGTAAAATTGTTTCTTGGAGGTTGTCGGAGACTATAACATCTATCTCTATGAGATGCTTTACAGTCTTTTGCCATATGACCAAAGTTTGAACAAGAATAACAATAACCAAAAAATGAACTTTGGTACCTGGGAGATGGAGGTTTCCTTGATGTAATTCTGAAGCCTTTCTGCCTTGAGATCCTTTGATTATAACCATTGCCTCTTGCCTCTTTGACATCATCTACATTTCTTTTTGGAGTTGGTTTTCTACTTGGAGCAAAATTTCTTCTTGGAATAGGATTTCTTGTATTGTAGCCTTGATTTTTCTCTTTGCCTTTGCTGGAACTAGGAGCATCACAATTTCTTTTTGGCTTCTTCACATCTCTTTTTCTTAAAGCATTTTCATTCTTGTTTGGAGTTTCACCTGCATACCCGAGTCCTGATTTATTAGATGGAAATCTGTGATAGCTGAGCATGTCATCCAAGGCTTGAGAGCTCTTCATGATTTTGTTCATCCCTTTATCCTTTTTTCTGAGGAGGACTATCTCTTCTTCCAATCTTTCACACTCATTATTCTTCTTTGCAAGTTGTTCCTCAGTTTCTTCCTTGCTACGAGTAGCTTCAGCTGCTACTATTTTAAGGGAGATGATATCTAACTTCAGTTTTAAGATTTCTTCATTCTTTGCTTGACTACTCTCCATTCTCTTCTCAGCTCCTTGTGGCCGTTAGACTTAAGGGAGGAGACCTCTACCTTGAACTGACCAATCTCTTCTTCAAGTTTGTTCACGCTCTTGTGCCTTTGTTCAAGTTGACTTGACAAAGTATTTCCCTACTTCTTTGCTTTATTCAATTGATTTGTCATGGATATGACTTCTTCATGATGCTTCCTCTTGCTTTGATGAAATTCCTTCTTAAGTTTGGCAAGCTCTTCATCCCTTTCTTGTACTTGAAGCTTGATGAGGTCAACTTTCTTCCTTGTTTGATCTTGGTTACCAACTGGAGCTATCTTCTTAAGTGCCTCATTTTCCTTTTTCAAATTGTTAATCTCTTCCATGGCTGTCATAATTTGAGCGAGGAGTTCTTCTACAAAGTCCTTTTCATTCTTTTCATCTTCTAGGTCTGCTTCAACATTGATGTCATCATTCTCATTTTCAGCGTCTATGATGGGTTCAAGGTCTCCTTTTTTATTGATGGTCATGGTCAGTGCTCCTTTTCAGTGAGGGTCATGAAGTTTGTCCCATATATCCTTTGCTGATGAATGTTTTCCTAGATTCTTCTTTATAGAATCAGGTAGCCCATTCAAGATTGTCTTTGCTGCTTTTGCATTGTACTCCTCGTATTCTTTATCCATCTTGCTATCATCAATCACTGATTCCCAAATTTCAATCCCTTGAGACTGTAATAAAGTCCTCATTCCTACTTCCCATATATTAAAGTTCCCATTGAGCCTTGGAGCCTCATCAAATTGATTGTCTTCTATTTTAGTAGTAGAGGGAGACACATCCTTAGGAGGATTGGAGACTTTCTTCCTTGACCTCGCCATTTGTGTTCTTGCACTCTTAACTGTGCTTCAAGATACTTGACTGTGTATCTAAAATGACTGACTATCCTCAACAATAACACAAAAGTTAACTTGAAAAATACATGGGATTCTTTCTTGACTGAGTCTTCACTCTGTTGGAGAAGTTGTTGCAGCAAGAAATCCTTCCTTCAGCTTCTTTGACACCTTCAAAGAGCCTGGACAAGCTCCGATACCATGTTCGGAATTTTTTGTTTAATTCCAAAACAAAATAACTTGAACAGAGAGTAATACTCTGTTTTTACCACAGGATCAAAAATTTGTTTCCAGAGCACAGAGTTTTAACAACACACACAAAAGAACTTTGTATTCATTAATAGACTGCCTGTTACAAAAAAAAATTCTTCCTCTTCCAGAGGGATTACAACAGGAACGCTTCAGTTCCACAAAAAATTACTCTGTCTCCTTGCAAATTTACTCTGTCTCTGTTTTGAAATTTTACACTGCTGTGTGTAAAAATTTCTTCATTCGCGCTGCTCTTCACAATGGCACTCAGGCTGTAATATCTCTGCACTGTTGTGCATTACAGACTCTGTCTTCTCTTGGAAAAACATTACAATGCTGTGTGTAAAACCTTCAATACATGTGCGCTGCTGCGTCTCACATCACCTCTCTATCACTGCATTGTTGTGCATAAAACAACTTCTTACATTACTCTCGTGCTACTGCGCATTATATTTCATGTTCTCTCAACAAAACAAAATTACCCTCGCGTTGTTGTGCATCACATTACAGTTCAGTTTAATGAACAACAGAAACATACGCCCTGCGTGCTCCCTTGCAAGTTCTCAACGAACAACAACTAAAACATATTCACACTGTTGTGTGCCGCGTTTTCATATTCACCAACAGAAACTATACTCATGTTGTTGTGTGCTCCCACTCATTTCTCAAATGAACAACCACAAAAGAAATACATTTGCGCTAATGCGCATTACCCTTGCATTCACACTTCTACACTGCTGTGTATTCCCATTTTTAACCTACGAACAAAAACAATTTACAGTCGCGCTGCTGCGTGCTGTGTATTACATTTTCATTCACACTGCTGTGTAAAAAAAAGTTTCTTCAACTTGCTATCGCACTGCTATGTGCTGCATATTACAATACATATTCAACAAAAGGAACATTGTAATTCTACGCTGCCCTTGTTCCCTCTTTTTCATTACAGAGTCAACAAAACAACAACAAAAAACATATCAATACATATTACTTGTCCCGTGAGCAATAAAATTAAACCCTTTACCAACTTTTACCAAACACGGTAAGTTTCATTAAATGCTTCACGTGGACTTTGCTTCTTCGTCCATCCAATGCTTTCAATCAGCCCTGCATCTGTATTCAGTCATACGGCCATTGTCAGCCATACGGAGGTCCTCCAAAAAAAACATGTTGTCGCTGCCATAACCGTTGATCTGCCTCAAGTTAATCGAACGGCTGTTGGCAATATCGCGTGGAATTTTATGTCGATCTTTATGCTCTGGGGAAAACTGCTTTGACAAAACTTCTATCCACATGTCTGTTGTTGATTGTTATCGCTGCCCTCCGGAAAATACCACTGCTCGGTGAAAAGCGGTGCGATGGAAGACTGGCGGTTTTCCTGAAATGTACGTGGTCCCTGTTCAATTGTCGCTACAGTTGAAATTACATTTCAACAAGGGCCCAGGTGCACTGGTTTTAAATTAAATCACTCATACCTTCGAACGATAAGGCGGGATATGAAACAGTAATCAAAACAACATTTCGCATTTAGATTGTTGTGCTAGAGGGTCATTTCACATTCTGCACACACTCAGAATACATTAAGCTTCTGAATACATTACCGCAGTGCAAGTAAGCATTTTTCAAACTTGTCTTTAAACAAAGAAACATTTTTCAAACTTGTTTTTAGACGGATTTTCAAACTTGTTTTGAAACAAAGAAGTATTTTCAATGATACAACTAGATATAAGGATTTTAGACCCGGCAGGAAACAGGTATTTAAAATATATTATTATTCATTTACCAGGGATGTTGGGATAGAATATTAATGTTTCTCTGTGATTTTTTATTAAAGATATGTCATTTCTATTTGATTAATAAAAATTTAACTAAAAAGTGTATATTTCACAATTATTTATATTAAGAGAATATTTTTTATGAAACTGTGTGGAAGATGTTATCTAATTGTGTCCAACATTTCAAGTGGATATTCCACCTGTTCTCAAGGAAAATTTAAAAAAAAAATAAAAATATTAATTTGATTTTAAAATATGTAAGTAATATATTTATATTATTTGAAATATAATTAAGTAATAACTAAAATAAAATCGAGTTCAAATAGTTAGTTTATTATTTGTGGCTTTTGGATCATTACAACTCATGGTTTTGCTGATGATATCTTATGTAAGAAGAAATGGATATCCATGTTACCTTAAGATCTATCAAGCCACTGGAACAATAAAATCTTTTGAGGTGCAAGCACTTTTTTGAAGTGAAGAAATTTAACTTTTGGTAAATTCAGAATTAAAATAAATCCAACTACTTATTAAAAATTATTAAAAAACTATTTATTTTTATTTAAATTTTATAATTGTAATCTTTTACTCATTTTCAAATAATATTTGTTAAATATTTACTAAAAATATATAATAATATTTTAATCACTTTAATTTTTTATTTTTAAAAATATATAATAATATTTTAATCACTTTAAATCTTTTCATTTTTATCAATGAAAATAATTACTCTTTAAATTGATTAATTAACATAAACTCTAAAAATATTGAAAATGTTCTGGTAAGTTTGCGTACTAATTTGTTACACTAACAAAATAAAATCAATTATTTTTTTTAATAAATATTATGAATTTTAATATTTCAAATGTGTTATTTTACAGTGGCCTGTGCAAAAAGATAGCTTTCCTATGTACAATGTGAAACCGAACTACTTTGAGTTCAAATTGAATCTATTGTTTGGGAAAGCCAAGTTATGCCAACTCTCCTTAATCGACCTAATAATATTGGGGATTTTACCTTACCAATATTCTTTGCACCTGTGAATAAAATACAGAATCATATTTCAAAACCTTACCAATATTCTTTGCACGTGTGAATAAAATACAGAATCATATTTCAAAAAAAAGATTTGAAATGTTAAAAAATTAATAGATTTAACACTCATAAAATGTAACTATAAGTAGCTTGGTTACCTTTTCACTTTTCTGTTTTAATGGCTAACATGACATCTACTTCAACTAACTTGATTATATGCTTCTATTTAATTATATTTTAAATAATAAGTTTGAATACCCTTTCACTTGTTTGTTTTAATGGCCATCTACTTCAACTAACTTGATTAGATACTTCTATTTAATAAAAACGTATTTCATACAGTAAGTTTGAAGAGTTAATAAGAATTAGATCCAAAGTTTTGGATTGCCCAGCGGGCACCCACCCTTCGTTGAACGTCGGATGTCTCTTGGACTTGCTCAAGGCAATCATGGTCGGCAAGGGCTAACCAGCCATATATTGTGCCATTAATGCCTTTGCCAGCTATGTATGGGCAGCACGTCAGGCAGGATGGCATAGGATGCATACATGACTCCGGCCGGTGACCTCGCGTTGGCGGTGACATACCCGGGACCCACCAACGAGGGCCCGCCCGCCCCGTCCCTCCGTTCCCGCTATCCACGTCAGCGCACGGGATCTATGTTCAAATGAAACTCTTCCCTCGCGCCCATTTCATTAAAATTGATTTTCGAACGCCGATGGCTCTGCAACCTGCTCTGCGCATCCGTTGCTAACAACCGCTGCATCCTGCTTCGCATGTCCTCTGCTACGTGCTCTACGACTGCTCTGCGATCACAGGTATTTCTCTGACTACATTTGACAAGTCTGCTATTTGTCTGCTGCGAAATCTGGCACATGAACTCTCTCAGAGAAAAGGAACATTGGGTTCATCTTCTTTCTTAGGGTTACTGTGAGATAAACTTGCTAGGGTTCCCCTCTTGATTCCAGCAGCATTAGGCAGTTGGATCACTGGGTCCTGTTTGCTTAGACGAAAAATTCTCACCTAGACGACGAGCATCTGAACTCTTCATTACTCGCAATCTCTTCACAGACTTCACAAACATGCTGAAAAAAATAAAAGCATTTTTCCATTCAGAAATCTGCCTGTAACGATGATAAAACAAGAGACTCGCCTGGTTATTATTATTTTCAGGTAAAGGATTTGCATCCGATGTTTGAGCTGCAAATAGAACTAGCGAAATATTCAGAATACTTCTATGTCTATTTCAAGCGAAAGATTCAGAAAACTTGTATGTTTATTTCAAGCGAAAGATTCAGAATACTTCTATCATAATTTCTGTGCAAGATTGAGAGATTAGGAAACAAACCATTTATGGCGACTCGGAACATTTCATCCAGAGCAGCAGTGAGCTTTTCGTAACTGTCATAGGCCTTCAAGTCAATTTTGCGGCCTATAGGCACGCCATCCACATTTACTTTGACGAACATGGTGTTGATTTTCTTTTCCCCTGGATCTGCTGCTGGAGGTGGAGGTGGAGGACGATTACAAGAGGGGGCCGCGGCTACTTTGGGTTGCGCAGCCAAATTCTTTCTGAAGCTCCAGATAGGAGGCCATCCTACCACCGGCGGTGCTCTGTAACAGCCAAAAAATTAAACGCACTCATGAAAAATGCATTCTACCCAAAATCTCAAAAGAAAAAACACAAAGAAATTGAAGGAAAGATAAATTAAAGACCAAAAATTTAAGAAAATAAAAACAATAAGTTGTACAGACCTGGAAGGGGTTACACTTTGGTTCGGAGCACGATCAGTCTCAGCTGGGGTTTGTATCTTTTCAGAGGCAGCAACAGGCGCCGGCGGTCTCTGGCTCTCCTGAGAAGCTTTAACTACAGATTGGGTATTTTGGGTGGATATAGCACCCTCCCCAAATCGATTGTTCGTTTTATCATCTGGAATCCCGCTGGGCGCTAAAGCCTTGGAATAGTGTTGCAAATTCTGCTTGCTTTTCTGCTCCCAAGTGAGCCAAGCGTTTGCAAGGCCATACTGCTGCGGAACAGCCCAAGGAAATATGAAATTCCTTGGCTGTAACTGATTCAACAACTTTGAGTCCGACTCTGGTAATCCAAACCCAAAATCACGCATCAAATTCACTCCCAGAGCATCAGAGAAACCTCGCTTTGCTCCTGAAGCAAACTTAGTAGAAAATCCATGACTCCTAATTCTTGTTGTGGCTGCCCTGGTTGAAGCTGTTGGTTCCAGCATGTGATAGTCGATGTTAATTTCAAGTATAAATGATAAATCAAACAGTAGTAAATGACATTTAATCAGGATTGTTCATGATGAGTGCAATCCTATGAGCAGATACTACCTGAAATTATTCAACAGCAGATCTCTTGGATCAGGAAGAATACCAGAGCTAACTGATGAGTTAAGGAGAATCCAAAACCATGGCTAACATCCAAAGTCAGGGAGACAAACACTCTTTAGACTGCATCACATTTCATGCAAAAATTAGTTAATCTACCGAAGGATAAACCAAACAAAATTAACCTGAAGAGCTGTCAAGCCAAATTGTGGTAGAGGACTCATCCTCTGACACTTGCTGATGCTGAGGATGTGCATCCTCTAAGTCTTATCACTGATATGGTATTTTCTGTTATGTTTCAAGGATGTGCATTCAGACTTGAGGTAGCATAACAATAATCAATTTCAATCAGGATATTTTGTCATGTTAAAGTATTCTAACATGAATCTATTTTGTTGTTGTCACTATGCAGTGCTTCTAAGCCCACGGAATGGTGGAAAAGTGGACACTATGCATTGAAGTATCATGCCGCCCCAATCCTGGTCCAGCATCTTTAAAAATTGTCCTTCACAATGGGGCAAAAAATCATGTGATTTATAGAATATGGGAAGTGCAGGGAAAGACAACCAATAACGAAGAATACTACATTACACTTGTTGCAGGTTTAAAAGAGGCAAAACACAATGGGGTGAATAACATAACAGTGCTGACAAACTCAGAATTAATCTGTAATCACATGGAAGGCATCTACAATGTTCGCGCAGACAATTTGAGGCCCCTCTACAGAGAGGCAAAAATCTGGAGTGCTCGATTTAATTCTTTTTCGATAAAACACGTTGCGGAGATCCATAAAATCTCTACTCATCTAATGGTTGGAGCAATCTCAAGTGTAGATGTAGGTGCCAGAGATGATTCAGGATCATCGTTCATTCCACTGGCAAACATTGATCAGCATCAATATAGGTCTCGACTATGTGTATACACCATGGTTGTCATTTTTATTGGGATTCTCATACCGTGGTTCTTTCAGTAAAGTACTCGTGGATGTACTTTTTTTTGGTTTTGTAATATCATTCACCTTGGATGTCCAATCATGTTATAACTGAATTCATGTGTCCAATTATGTACATTATATTTGAGGTGAACTAATTATTCTTAACCTACTGGTGATTCTAAAGGCCATCCACAAGTTGGCAAATGTGTGGATCATTGCTTTCAGTGCATATGAATATGTGAATGTTTGATTGGTTTTAATTATGTCCATTTAATATTTTTCAAACTTGACTAGACTACTATTGGACATGGAATTATAACTCCTCAGCTTAATAATATGTATGCACAATCTTCTTCAAGCATCATTCATGATTGCCTATTAATACTTGGAGGGTACCAAAGGCTCATAGTTACCTTGTTATCTACACCTGTTAATTCCATCCACATACTTGCAGCTGCTCCATAAAACAACACAACTATCTGCACAAGCAATCTGATTTCCTTCATTTGAAGCATTTTTGTTGAGTAGGGTTTGCAACACACAAGCAATTCTAGGTAATAAATCCTTTCTTTTCCTTGCTTTCCATACTATATGCACTCACCACATATTTATTTCCTTCAACTTGTTGCTTGACACGAAGTTGGAATCCTTAACACCTACATATAAACTTAGAATGCTGATCACTTGGAACATGTAAGTATTAATTCTCTTTTTGTTTCTTTAAGGACAACTGTTTTATAGCCAGGTTCAAGCATGTTTGCAAACCTCTGGTCGTCTGATGATAACCATTCTTCGACATTTGGGTGAGACAACCGTCACAACTGAACTTTAGTAACATTCATGTTAGACCTCTTATTTCTTGTAGGTTAATCAACCTCCATGCATAATTACGCTACACTCTCAGTGCATGGATGCTCACATTATCATGGAATAGCATTAATGATCCACAACTTCGTTAGAATAAATTTCTGCAAGAATACATTTCATACATAGAGCAGAGCAGACGACTTAAAGGAAAAAAAGGATGAAAATAGTCAACTGAGAGACCACGTTCCTCTTGAATAATGTGCCAACGACCAGGAATCAACCAGAAAGTAGTTATGGAAAAACCATCTGCCATCTCAATCCTTTCCCTGTACTCATGTTGAAAAGAGATTGGTTGTGATGAACTCGACTTAAAATGGATCTTTAATAGTTTTGGAAAGACCCTCTGTCATCTCAATCCTTTTCCTGTTACACATGTTGAAAAAAGATGGTAAAATTGTTTTGTGATGAACTAGACTTCCTCAAAATCGATCTTAACATTTGTCTTTCCATAGTGCATGCACTCTTCATCTAGTTTATTACCATTTATGAATCACATAAATTTGGATGTTGTTTACACATTTTTCCATCAGCAAGAATGAGAGTCAACTTTAAGGTCACGAGCTTTGAAAATTTGTTAATTAAACTCTGAAATTTGTTAATGGTTAGTTCTTTCTCTAGACCGGCTTTAGACTGAAAAAATAAGCACCTCTTAAAGAAAATTATTCCACCAGCTCCACTGAATTGAGGTTGTCCCTGAGCAGCATCATCAAAAAAAATTCCTAAACCATTGATTTATCAATTAGTTGCACAACAATCTATCTTGGGTAAAATATCTGGGGGGTTTGTTATCTTTCAACTGTTTGAAAAAACTAAGATTGTTCAGTCCTTGCTATGTAGATTGGATTATTAGCCATTCATGCCACCAAAGGCTGAGAATGACAAAGAATGACATAATGGGGTTTGGGTTCTTTTTGAGGCTGAGCTGCTTTAGCTGGGCTTTAATTTTTAGCTTCCTCACTTCTTTTGCATCATCAATCAGAAGCTCTTGCAATAATATTATTGATGTGCTGGATGGCATTGCCCAAGTAGCTAGAAGTTTTCTCCTTAATTCTGTTGGTATTAATCTTGTTTAGTTACATGCTTTGATAGGTAAGTGATACGAACAAAACTATTTTTCCTCTGTATTTCAAGCTAAAGCAAACTTTTGTTTAAAAACATACAAATGTACACGGCCTGTTGTAGTGGAACATGTGTAAATCCAATAACGACAATAAAGGCATATGTTATGTGCACTGAACAATTTTAGCTAATATATGTAATTATCTCTATATAAACGATCTTCTACACATATCACAATCGGTAATTTAGTTGAAGTATACGCATTCCTATCACCATGAATACAAAAGCAAATTGCTATAATAAGCATGAACAAATAAATAACAGAGACATCAATATTGCAGAGGGAGATATTTCTTGAACTCTCTGTATTCAGTACTCATAATAACATGATGATTAATAATGCAAACTTGATTTGTACAAAGTTGTATATGCCAGATTAGAATGCAAACACTAAGCAAAATCAGAAACAGAGATACACCCATGAAATGAAAGTCTGAACTGGCTAACATGTAAAGTCATTTGCCCAGCAATAGGCTAATAGCTGTATTTTAATTGCAAAGTAGACTGATATCAAAAAAATAAATCTACATAAAACAAGATAAAGTAATCCATAATATGAAAATGAAGGGTTACATATAACAATTCTTAGCAGTAAAAAATCAAAAACCATGCCCTTGGTTATTTAATCTCAGGCTCAACAAAAGAACAATAATCAATGCCACTTTCCAAAGTAAATTTTGAAAACTAATCCGAGCATACACAGCAATATAATCAGAGCATTGCTGGTGGTGATCCTGGCATCTATAACAGATCAGTACTTGGAGAAACATTTACATTTCATATCTTTGATGATAAGTGGACCTCTACCACTCGGGAAGGGACAGTTTACTGCCCCTGTTGTAGTAATATATGCACTGCACAATTTTACCATACAAGTATAGTAAAGGGGCAATTATACATTATCTGGGTTGTCTGTGCTTTTGGTGGTTTTTATTCAAAATTAATTCCAATTAAGTTTATCCTGCAACAATATGAACATTATGATTCTGATTGGTGATAATAACTTACATTACTGTTAGTGTGAATTCTCTCGAGAATTTTTCCTTTTGCTTTTGGCTAGAATATCTTAACCAGGAGTCTCAGTCACCTGCCCTCACATTCTGATCTCTCACTTATCTTCAGGGGCAGGATAACAACCCAAATGACCTTTCTTATTCTTTTGCTCTCTCGTTAACTAAAAGATAAAGTATTGTTTCACAAAATAAAACTTAATGCCTGCTGTTGAGTTTTTAATCTCTTCAATTGCATGCCTCTTTTATCATATCCTGCCAAACCAAATCAGTTACCATGAACCTTTTATGTCTTCAAAACATGCTTAAAAATTTATGTCTTCAAAACATGCTTAAAAATTTGGATTTGTTTTCTCTTCATGGGACGAGCTTGTTTTTTCTTGATGGGACGATCTAGTGGTTGACACAATGGGATATATTATCCCCTTTATCCAGTTTCAAAATTTCAAATCCTCTTTTCAGTGGTTGGCACAATGGGATGTTATCCTCTCCACCCGGTTTCAAATCACACAGGGGCATCTTTAGCTCCTTGTGATAAGGCTCAAAGAGTAGGCTCCCCCACTGTCGTGGAGTCTCAAATCTTGCTAAATCAAAAATTCCTGGTATATTTGGCTATTGAATATACCCTTGGCATTATAATGGCAATCCCTAGATTTGATCTTAGGCCTCACCTAGAAATTGTACTCACTTTTGAAAAATCATCATTTCAATTAAATCTGTAAATTAAGTGATTATTAATTTGCAGAAACTGGCCACTCAATTGAGAGGAAAACCAGTGTTACCGAAAATTGACAACAGATTGGTGCTGTTCATGTCTACCATTGAAACTGATCTCTGATTTAATGTGTATACCGTCATCTCAAACTGATGTTCCATTCAACAGTTTTCTTTAATGGAGCACACCCTCTTGAAATCTCCTCCAATGTGCTTCCAACAATTTGTTTTGAGAAACTGACTGATGCTTCTTCCTTTTGCGTTCCATTCAGTTATTTTAATTAGATGGGATTTATATTCCCTCCATACAACGAGAAATATTAGTACCCAGGGAATAACCAAATGTCACATATAGTGAAAATTGAAATGATTCAAGAACAGGTGAGTTTTTCATCAACGTAAATCAGCCATTTACTGTGTGTCAGTTCAACTGAAATTCAGAACTTTAATCATGGTTCTTTTTGGATCTATGACAATTTTATATTCGACCATGTCCCAAGGGTTTTCAGGGTCTCTGGAAGAACCAATATGACATAAATGGTTAAACGAGCTGTGATAATCATGTCCATTGATGCACAACAATGGGAAGCCCGTTCACTTTGTATGCCTCTGAATGTTTCAAAGATCCCACTGTCCTCATTTCATATAGCATTGGGAAGCACAATTTCTTTGGTCATTCTGGAACCTTGCAAAAATTCTGTTACAGTGATTCAGACTTCCAATAGAATGTCAGAGTTGCCATAATACACTAGTTCTTATCACACCAATATGACACTGGTATCGTTAAGTTGTTTCCTGCAACATCATATGCAGAGATGCATAGACTTTCTAGTCAACCAAGAGATTAATGATGCCAATCATTTTACAGTGCTGGATTGTAGTTTATATTGCTGATGGTTGTGCCTACCGAGAGTTTCATAGCATGAGGGTACTGTCAAGGAAGCATTATCTTCCTCAATAATTACAAAATTACTTCCTTATCAACAATTCCAGAGTTTATTAGGTTTTGTAATATATTGTCTGCCTTGACAGCTTCAAATGCTATATTTTAGACATTTCTGTGCCTCTCAATCTCCACCTGAATTATGGTGTGCTATCAATCCACACTTCTTTTAAGGCCTGAAAATATGGATGGAAAAAGAGGTTTGATATAGATTTGACGACAATGCTGACAGAATAGACTAGAAACAGTGCAGTACTCCTAGAAACTTGCTTGGAGAATCACAGGTCATCAGCAGCCAAAGTTCAGGAACAAGTGGGAATTGTGTATAATTAATGAAAACAAGAAAAACTCAGAATTTGAAATAATTAAGAGTTCACGAATTTTTCCCTTAATAATATTAACAGAACTATTTCAATGGTCGCAAAAATGCAGAGCTTTTGATATTACAAAGACCAAGTTGGTTTGTGCCTGCAAAGGAACCACAAGCATAGTTAAACATACAAATAGAAGGAAACCAGTTTCAATGCCCTAACTAGCCAACAAATTTCACCAACCACTAAGAAGTTCAAGTTATTCAAAACTGTCCCAAGAGATTCACACATAATTATGTTCCCTGTCAACCTTTTAAATGCTCAATAAATCAAAGCTGGAGGGCCAAATCAGGCTGTGAATCAACCAGCATTCCAGAAGACTGCCTAACTGGAGACCTTGGAGACTGTTTTTCTACATTCAAATCTGGTGGAATCGAATTTGAAAATTCAGATGTCTGTTGAGAAGGCTGTTTTGAAGGTAAAGACTTCCATAGTTGTTTTTGAGATTGGGATGTATCAGCTCCCATTGGTATCTGCCTGCAATTAAAAGGACTCTGTGTGGTTGAATTCGGCAATTCTAACATCGAGTTTACACCTCCCTGAGAAGTGGCATGAGATGACAGATTCTGAGGATGCATCCAGCTCAGCTGTGAACGCATATACAGAGGCATGTCCATGGGTGCCTGTTGTTGAATAAATTGAGGAACACTACTAGAAATGCCTGATAGTTTTGTATCACCATATGGTTCCCTGGCCACACAATTGGAATTACCATCCAACCTTCTATCAAAACCAGTGCTGCCAGAAGTTGTCGTCTAGACACTTGAAACAGGTTGCACATGTTCAGCTGGTTTGGCAGATGCCCATTGCATAAGTCGGTTACTTCTGGAGACAATCTCAAGCAATTTTGACTGGGATACATTTGAGGTAAATTTTGCACCTGCCAGATTGACTTCACTGGATTTAGCAATTGATGAAGCTGATTTCAACTCACTCTGTTTGACTCCTTGCAAAGGCGTTTGAAAATTTATATTGTTGGCTGACTGTGAACTCATAGATAGAGGAACATGTAACCCAGTAGATTGAGACAGAGATACTAGTCCTGTAGATTGAGCAACTGTTGCAACTGTAGATTGAGCCAAGGTCTGTTGATCCTTGATCTCCTCACGCAATAACAAAGCACCAGGAGGAGCTTCAGCTGTAACAAAAAAGAAAAAAACACGTTGTTATGCAATCGCATACCCACCATGGCCTTATATAACAAAACGAGCCAATTATATATATATACTCTTTGTCAGCTCAAAATTTATAACCATATTGTGTATGTAATTGTGGTTATCCATATATCAGTTTAAGTTGAAGTAACCATTTTTCCTTTTTCTGTTACTAGTCTCATAATTCAAGAATGCTTACACAGCCTTGTGAATGATCCGCATTAAGTAGCCAGAACTTATTATTATTAAAAAATGTTAATGGAAACCTCTAATTTATTGCAGTGTAATAGAAAAGAGCATACAGTTTGTATATAGAAATTTATAAGCATACTGATGCACTTTTACTGTTCAGCTTTTACTGTGTATGTAATTGTGGTTATCCATATATCAGTTTAACTTGAAGTTTGTTTTATCATATGCAATTACAAGAATATAAGAAGTTAACAATGAATATGGGAGTGAATCCAATTAACATAAAGGCTATCAATATTCTCCTTCAAAACACATAAACAAAAATGCAGTCCTTGAGGAAAAAGTTGAAAATCCTAGGAATTGAACATGTACAAACAACAAAACTTTTACAAGTAGAAAAAGAAAAGGCGCAACTGCTAGAAGAGTTTATACGAAGAAACAATGAAATTGAATATCTGCAAGAGAAGATTTAGCATTTAGAACTATCTCAGAAGGCTCATGTCTGTGTTGCTTCCACTTCAAATGCCATATATACTTAGGATCTTGTAGAACAAATGTCCAAAGCATTATCAGATCTTAGATTATTTGAAATAGAATTGAGGAAACATGGGCACTCTAGTAGAGGCAAAAGTACAATTTAATATCAAAGAAAGGCATCTCAATTCATAAAATGAAAGAAACAAAAAACTGATACATGAAAAATAAGTCTCTCAAGAAGAAATCAATAAATTGAAGGCCAAATTGAAAGAAACTTCTCCCTGTTGGAAGCAAAGTGGAAAGTTTTGGAAGAAATCATACAGGTGATGCACTCAGTTTTGAAATATATTTGCATTGTGGAAGAACAAAAATATCTACTAGGAAAGTCATATACAGTCATCAAAATAATTAATAATGAGTTGGAAAACAAAGTCCTAACAACAAAATAAATGATAAAATATTTAAATGATAAAACTCCAAATGAGCTTAGGGCACTAGATGAAGTTGACAAAACATATTTCATAGTAGAAGTAAAAAAGGTTATCAAGAAAAACTTCTTTACATCTGTAATTGCATATGATTTTCCCTTCAATATAGTTGTTTGTTTTATGATATTTCTGGAGTTCCTGTATTAAACTGTTTACTGAGATTGTAGCTTGTTTCCAGGGATTTTGATCATGTTGATTTCACGCTGCACTCCATTTTTTACGCCTACGGGTGGTTCTTCGTATTGGAGGAACCATGAATAGACTTTGAAGCTCTCAATCAGCAAAGCTTCAAATATTTCCTGTCAAATCAAGGGTACAGTTCCTCATGTCAAAGGATTAGTGCCATTGCAAAATTCTGCAAATCCTTTGATATCATCAGCAAGACTGCCTGCAAGATGAATAGTAGAGATGAAAAGTCACATCCTTGTCCTATATAAATATTTGTAAAGCTTATTTTCTGTTGGAAAGTCCAGTATCCTCAACTAAACTAACCATTTTAAATCATCTATAGTTTAGATGATCTCTTTTTATCTGTCATGATTTGTTGTTTATGGTTAATTCAATAACCAATATCTTTTTCCTCCTCCATTGCGGATGCAAGTATCATTAAGGGCTAATAGTAGTATTGTCAAAGAACTGAGCTATTACTGTCAAAGAACTGAATTCTAAATTTACAATGGCAGGTATGGGAAGTGAAGCTTTGGAAAATCTCTGCCTCGTTTTCCTCACAAATAGATCCTTCCAATTTGCCTGAGAAATCCCTTATGGCAGTTTCAAGGGTAACATTCTTATCTGGTATGCCGGTTCCAGAATCTGCACAAGGGGCTACTGATCATTCACATAAGTTTATGTGAAACCAAAATTTTATCTATTAAGTAGATGCTTATCCTCACTTTCAAGTTGACAATCCAGAATTTCGTTACAGGCAGATTTCTGAATGGAAAAATGCTTTTATTTTTTTCAGCATGTTTGTGAAGTCTGTGAAGAGATTGCGAGTAATGAAGAGTTCAGATGCTCGTCGTCTAGGTGAGAATTTTTCGTCTAAGCAAACAGGACCCAGTGATCCAACTGCCTAATGCTGCTAGAATCAAGAGGGGAACCCTAGCAAGTTTATCTCACAGTAACCCTAAGAAAGAAGATGAACCCAATGTTCCTTTTCTCTGAGAGAGTTCATGTGCCAGATTTCGCAGCAGACAAATAGCAGACTTGTCAAATGTAGTCAGAGAAATACCTGTGATCGCAGAGCAGTCGTAGAGCACGTAGCAGAGGACATGCGAAGCAGGATGCAGCGGTTGTTAGCAGCGGTTGTTAGCAACGGATGCGCAGAGCAGGTTGCAGAGCCATCGGCGTTCGAAAATCAATTTTAATGAAATGGGCGCGAGGGAAGAGTTTCATTTGAACATAGATCCCGTGCGCTGACGTGGATAGCGGGAACGGAGGGACGGGGCGGGCGGGCCCTCGTTGGTGGGTCCCGGGTATGTCACCGGAAACGCGAGGTCGCCGGCCGGAGTCATGTATGCATCCTATGCCATCCTGCCTGACGTGCTGCCCATACATAGCTGGCAAAGGCATTAATGGCACAATATATGGCTGGTTAGCCCTTGCCATCATGGTCAATATGCATCAAAGTGAGGAATCGATAAAAGTTCTCCCAGAGAGTTGCAAATTACATAGTCAACCAGGGGCCCGTGATTTCCCCAAAGAGCTGCGAATTATAAACTCAACTAGGCCCGCCAACGCCAGTGCACCCGATGTTTTCCTCATCCTCCATTTGCACTGACGTAAGACCTACGATGAAATTTGCTTTATTTTTAGTAAACTCAAAAGGCGGTTGATGCCCAACTGGCTTTTTCATGCCTCCATTAATTCCCAACTGTAAAACGTGTGGATGTAATCATGGATCTGATGAGGAGAATACCGATAATGGGCGGCTGGTTGACTCGATCTTATATAGTCCTCCGCGTCTCTCTTTTCTAGTCTATAAATACTGGTTTTACAATTTATGTAACACACCACTTCTGCGTTCTGCCCTTGCGGCATATTCATGTTCCGCTTGCTCATAAGAAACCAAATAAAATATGGGCAACCATGTCTGCTGTCTCACGGTGGGCAATCACAAGGAAACAATTCAGTTGGTTCCCCTTGCCGGCCCCGTTCAGATCCTTCATAAACCACTCTGCGCCGCCCAGATCATTCAAGAATCCCCTCAACATTTAGTCTGTCACTCCGATTCATTCTACATCGGGCATAAGACGCCCACTTTATCTCCGAGTGACAAACTGAAGTTGGGCAACAAGTACTTCCTTCTACCCGAACACTTCTTTCACTCTCCCTTGTCTCTTGTATCTTTGGCTTCCTTAATATCGCCGCCTCCGCCCACGCCCGCAAAATCTCCACTTACTTCCACAGTTCGCCTATCAGCTCCGCTTCGCAGTATCGAACGCGCTTCTGCTTTGTGTCAACCGTTTGAGATACAGAAAAGCGACGCTGGCAGAGGACTTCGGATCAGAGTGTGCCCGGAGTTTATTTCAAAGCTTTTGGAAGACGGATGGCATGACGCTGATGAACGTGGGTGTTCAGTAGGCGGGGATTCCGCAGATGATGAGAATAGACTCTTGAATACTCCCGATTTGCGGAAAGTCTATGCACAGTTGGTCAATTGCAAAGCCCAGTGTTGGAGACCTAGGCTTGAGAGCATCAGGGAAATTGACAAGATGGTCGGCCATAGGAGATTCATGAAAATTAAAAGATTGGAACAGATGAACAATTCGTGCTCTTGATCAGTTCAATGTGTTGTGCTCTTTTTTTCTGGCACACCTTTCATTAATTCTGCCATAGCTTGGCCAAGAATTCTGGTGCAATATTATCTAGTGCTTCCTTGCACAGTTTTTGTTTTTGCCACCAGCCATGACAGTTATTTCTGCTGAAGTAATGGAATTCAAGTAGATTTGATCTGTCAACGGTGCTGAACTCCAGTCAATCTAGCGGGCTCTCATGTCTGGAAGATAAAGAAATATGCATGTAACACATGAATTCATGCGCATATAAAAAATGGCTAAGGGCTCGTTGAATTGAATTTCCAACGGCACTTCTAAGACTTCGGCTTCCATTGCAAAGCCATTATGGCTAATCATATAAAAAAATGGCGAAGAAGCTCGTTCAATTGAATTTCAAACGGCTACTATTAAGACTTTTTCATCGACCGCAAAGCAATATCAACATGTGTTATATTGTAATTGGTATGGTATTTAAATCATTACAAGAATTTTTATGATAAAGTTCATTAAATTTCTATGGTGAAAATATTGTTATATATTTTTTAAAATGTGTGTTAAAGTTATATATTAAACTTTTTATAACTAATAATAATTTAATTTAAATTTATAGTTTAATTAATTTTTATGATTTTTTAATCCAATAATATGACGTGTTATGGAGTAAGTGTTTTGATGTTTATTATAGATTGATAGTTATTAGTATCTATCAACTATTTAATTTATATGAAAGAGCTATTTATATATTAAAAACAAAATATCCAAAAATCATATGGTAAATATTGAAGTGAGAAAGCAGTGAGTAATTTTAATATATGGGCGAGTGTTTAGAGATATTTAGGCCGATAGGCCTTCCTATGCATCAACAATCGTCAACGCTTTTACCCTGCTCCATTGGATCAGACACTTTCAACTGTTGATCTGAAGTGTGACTGCTTTTTCTAAATATCGATTGAGTTGCCTTACTGCTTTTTCCCATTCTTTTATGTCATTGAGGATAATTTTACTGCTTTTCCCCTGCTGGTTGTTCTTCTTCTTCTTATTCCCTGGCTTTTGGCAAGCACTAATTAGTATTAAGCATCTCACAAAGCGCGTTCTCACTTTCATCTCATCATTTTCTCCAATACTCTGCATTGCATTGGCTTGCCCCGTTTCTTGTTCAAGTTTATTTTCTTTGTTGCATGGCCATGCATTTTGGATTTTACAGTGTTTTATTTTCGTTGTGTTTTTCTCTGTTTTGAATTTAATTTATGTTTTTTCTAAAAGAGTGTTTGCATGGTTTATCCTGGCGATTTTATTTTGTTGTTGTTATGTTGAGCAGAAGAATCAATAGAAATGAAATTCTTGATCCATTGGAATGAAATTCTCAAAAAAAATTATGGATAGAAGCAAGTATGCTTTTGGTTTTAAAAATATTTCTGTTGGGCTCTGCGATCGCTCTGCTAGGGTTCTGAGCGACCCATCAACGACGCCGACAGCATACCAGGCAAGAACTTTTCAGCAGTGAGAAGGCTGCTGCAGAGTACCAGAACCGCAGCGCATCAGGGCCTCAATATGGCGCAACCTCTGGGGGGGCGTCAGAGCCCTCCCCGACGCAGCAAGATCCTGCGCAAAACGTCATTTTTGGTTCAGTGGACAGAGAGATCTTAAACAGGGGAAAAAACCCCAGAACGACAGCAAAGGAAATGGCGGACGTAAGGAAGGAGACAGCAGTCCCCAAGAGGGTACAGAAAGGCCTGAAGAAGGTCCGAAGATAACTTCAACCACCTGCAGACCAGTAGCCAAGGAAAGGCCACGAATCGAGCTGCCAGGAGACAAGATTGACAGAAGGATAGAGTTCATGCGAGATCATGCCCTTATTGGGAAGTTCATAGGGTTCTGGCCTACTGAAAAAGCCCTAAATGGTTGGATAGCGGCGAAATGGAAACCAAAAGGGGATGTCACGCTGCAGCTAGGGCCGAAAGGTTTCTTCACAGCAATCTTTTATTGCTTGGAGGATAAATACAGAATACTAGTAGGAGGGCCTTACTTTTTTAATTCGGCTGGATTATATCTGCGAGATTGGATCCCCAGATTTAATCCAGACAAGGAAGATTTAACATGGGCGCCAGTCTGGATCAGGCTATACTCTCTCCCGGATGAATACTGGGAGGAGGACATTCTTAAACGGATCGGAAATGGGGTGGGAGAATACATCAGAACGGCTGAAGAAACCAAATCCCGTAAGTATATTTCCTATGCCCGAATATGTGTATTCATTCGCCTCAATGAAGCTCTTCCAGAGTCAGTAACTCTTGCCCACCGAGATGAGGAATGGATCCAGCCTCTTGACTATGAACATGTCCCTTTTCGTTGCAGAAAGTGCCATGCCCTAGGTCATCTCTTTAGGGACTGTCCTCAAAATGTCCAAACCAGCTTACCTGACCCTTCTGATACCCCTGCTCAGGACGGCTTCACTAAAGTTCCTAGCAGGAAGCGTTCTCACAAAAAACCCCAAAATGGGTTTAAACCCCAGCCCAACAAGTCTCATGGCCCAGTAACCAAGAACAGCTTTGATATTCTTGGCCAAGCCTCTGAGGATCTCCCACCCCATGCTGAAGCCAACCCTGATCACCCATCTTCCTCTTCTCCTCCCCCTGCATCTAACCCTCCTCCCAAATCTCCGTCCCCCATCATCATCCCCACCATTCTTAAAAGGGATCAGAAAGATGCTGCAGAGACCCTCAAAGACATGGAAGTTGAGGGAAAATCAGACCTCCCCCAGAATCCAGAGACCGACACTGAAGACAGCGATCAAGTGCAAATCATGGAAGAAGAGCCAGAGAGTATTAATCTGACTGGTTTAGACATCTTGGAATTGGAGCTGGCATGTAAAAAGAAAGCATATGATACTATTCCAGAGCTCCAACTCGATAAGCTCGAAGAGATCATTTCGCGAGCTTATCATCAGAACCAACTTGGGATACAACCAAGTAGCCAATGGGATGGAAGTCTGCGCCCAAAAGACACAAAAAAAAGAGGAAGAAAGACAGATCTGCAAAGAACAATAGAGATTGGGAAAATCCTGGTAGATTCAGGCAGATATGCTAAGTTGACAAAGTACTACAAGCCCTCTGTCAACGGTTAATCATGAAGCTGGTATCTTGGAATATAAGAGGGCTAAACAGCCCCGGAAAACTCAGGATGTTAAAAAACATGATAAAAAAGGAAAAGCCACAAATGTGCTTTCTCCAAGAAACTAAGTGTAATAGCACTACGCTAGGCAGCATTCTCTCAAAAGCCTGGCCCGGATGTAGTTCGGTTGCAGTAGACGCTTCCGGAGCTTCAGGAGGGTTGGCAATAGCATGGAATACCCAAGCGGTATCCCTTTCAGATTTTCATGCAGCGCACCACCTTATACAGGCGACCTTTCACATCTTGGGCACCAATATTTACGGCAACCTTTCAAATGTTTACTTTCCACAAGACACTGGAAGTAAGGTAGCGCTCCTTGACACGATTGAAGCTCTTAGCAACAGCAGAAGGTACCCTCTCTGGATCGTTGCGGGGGATTTCAACATGATAACTAAGACTGAAGAGAAGCTAGGAGGAAGAAGTAGAATGGAGCCTGAAGTCAATCGCTTCAAGGATTTCATCCAAGCAACATCTCTTATAGACATGCCGTTCTGTAATGGCACCTTTACATGGAGTAATCGCAGAGCTGGTAAACACCAAATCGCCTCCAAATTGGATCGCTTCCTCATCTCTGACAACGCGATCCACTTAGGAGGAGACATCTCAGCAGCCATTCTTGCTCACACTGGCTCGGATCACTGGCCAATAGCTCTACAATGGCAAAGACCAGGTAACTTAATCAAAAGACCCTTCAGATTTGAAGGATTTTGGCTCACGCATCCCACTTTCAAGGAGTTTGTCAAGACTACCTGGGCCTCGTTCATTCCCCCAGAAGGAGCAAAAATGTATAAATTCCAGCAAAAGCTAAGATTTCTCAAATGTCACCTAAAAAGATGGAACAGGGAAACTTTTGGAAATATCTTCAAGGAGTAGCAAAAGCTAACTCAGGACCTGGAGATTCTTCATCAAAAGATCATCTCGGAGGGGCACACGGAAGCCACCCTGGAGCAGGAGCGCCTCATCCATAGTCAGCTGGAGAATAGGAGGAAGCAGGAGGAAATCTACTGGAGGCAAAAGTCTAGGGTCAGATGGCTGAAGGAGGGTGAGCGTAATACAAAATTCTTCCACAGAACTACAGTTCAACGAAGAATGCACAACAATATACCCTTCATCCAAAACCAAACAGGGGCAAAGGTGGAGACTCATGAGGAAATTGAAGAGGAACTCCTCAACCATTTCCAACAGATTCATCAAGAGCAGAGAGAAGATCGACGACAGGCCATCCGCAAAATCACCAGCAATATTCCAAAAATCATAACGGAGGAACAAAATGATCTCTTAATGCGCCCTATTCGTCCCCAGGAAGTGGATGAAGCAATGACGCAGCTCAAAGAAGGTAAAGCCCCGGGGCCAGATGGATTTACCACCACTTTCTTTCACTCTTTCTGGGACATGCTAAAGGAGGAAGTCTGGCAGATAGTTGAAGAATCCAGGGCAATGCACTGGCTTCTTCCCTCTCTCAACGCCACCTTTATTACTCTCATCCCCAAAGAGGAGGACTCCATCACCCCTGACAAGTTCAGGCCTATTGCATTATGCAATGTCATCTATAAAGTTATATCAAAAGTCATAGCTAATCGTCTCAAACCTCTCCTGCCTGGGCTCATCTCTCCGGAACAGTCAGGGTACGTGGAAGGTCGACATATAATGGATGGCATCCTACTCTCTCACGAAATCATTCACTCCCTCAAGCACTCAAAGCAGGCAGGTATGCTTCTCAAATTAGAACTCTCCAAGGCTTTTGACAAACTAAGCTGGAATTACATTCATCATATGCTAACAGCTTTTGGTTTCTGTTCTTCTTGGATCCGTTGGATCATGAGCCTGATTACTTCCACTCATTTCTCAATTCTTGTTAATGGCATTCCCTCCCGTCCCTTCAATCCCTCCAGGGGTATCCGGCAAGGGGACCCCCTCTCCCCCTTTCTCTTCGTCCTTATGGCTGAAGGGTTGGGGCGGCTCATCAAGCAAGCCCTCCATTCGCATCAGATCAAAGGCATCTCCGTTCACAACTCCCCTGCCACCTCCCACCAGCAGTTCGTAGATGATACTATGCTTTTTGGTTATCCCTCAGCTCAAGAAGCCCGCTGTCTGAAATCCCTCCTCCAGGACTTTTCGGAAGCCTCAGGCATGCACATCAATTGTTCTAAATCTCAGGTCTTCTTTTTCCATACTCCGCCCTCAGTTAAATCCACTGTCTCTCGTATTTTGGGCTTCCCTTCCTTCCAAATACCTGGGCGCTCCCCTCACAGCCTCAGGCATCAAGCAACCCGCGTGGCGCTCCCTTCTTGAGAAACTTGAAAACCGTCTCAATCTCTGGACCTACAGATCTCTTAACTTAGCCAGTCGAATCGTCCTCATCAAATCGGTTTTGCAGGCAATGCCTTTGTACTTATTTTCTATTCTAGCTGCGCCAAAGTGGGTTTTAAAGAGTATAAGAAACCTTCAGCGCAATTTTCTGTGGAGCAGCTCTGCCACCAATCGCAAATGGGCCCTGGTGAAGTGGACCAATGTATGCATGCCCAAAGACAAGGGAGGCATTGGGCTAAGGGATCCTGAACACAGCAACTCCATCATGAATGCCAAGATCTGGTGGCAATGGATCACCAACCCGGATAAGCCATGGGGAAAAATCTGGACAGCCAAGTATGCGGGAAATCGACCTCAAGAAGAACTCATTAGATTCATTCCTACTGAAAAAGGATCCACAATATGGAACGCAGCCAAGCAACACTATCAGATAATTCAAAAGCATAGCTTCTGGGAAATAAGGAATGGATGCACTGCAAGATTTTGGACTGATGCCTGGAATCAAATGCCTAAACTCAAAAATATTCTTCACCCTTCCTTAATTCCAGATAGGCAGGACCAGCAGCAGGAAAAAGTTCACCAATTCTGGATGCCGGAGACGGAGTATGGCTTCAGGAAATGGAAACAGAGCAACCAAATACTCAATAGTACAGATGCTTGGAAGGAAGAAGAGCTAGGGATCGAGCTAAGGAAAAGAAGTATTAGGCAGGACAATGGTGGGGACATTCTCAGATGGGGATACCTACCCAAGGGATCCTACACTACCTCAGAAGCTTACAAGTTAATATGCAACTTCCCTTCTCCTCCAAACCCTGTTTGGAGCAAGATATGGGAGCTTGGACCCTGGCCAAAAATCTCCTATTTCCTCTGGTTGGTCGGACACAAAAAAATACTAACTTGGGATAAGCTTAGAAAGCGGAACTTTCATGGTCCCTCGATCTGTCTTAATTGCTCTCAAAATGAAGAAACTCTACATCATCTCCTGGATACCTGTCCTCTGGCCAATCAACTCTGGGATAAGGTCAGTTTCAGATGCCAAAAAAGATGTAGAGGGGAGGGCGATATCATCAATTCCTTAAGACAATGGCCAAAGCATCCCTACAAAAGCAAGGTCCTCAACCATTTATGGAGTATCATTCCGGGGATCGTCCTCTGGAATGTCTGGAAGGAACGAAATCAGCGCATTTTCAAAAACAAGCGATCTCCTTTAGAAGAAACCTGGAGCAGGATTCATAGGAATATTCAAGAGACGATGGCGCTTCAGGTATGGACCAAGGAAGATCTCCCATCTACTGATAATGAGCATAACATTCTAGTTAATTGGCAGCTGCAGTTACCTCAAGATTCTCTCAAGATCAGTACTTCTAATAACAATTGCAAGAACATCTGCTATTGGAAAGCCCCTCCCAAAAATTCATACAAGCTGAATTTCGATGGGGCTTCCAAAGGCAATCCAGGAGCTGCCGGATACGGAGGCATTCTGAGGGACTATGAAGGCATTCCTATACGGATTTATTTTGGGAACATAGGGTGGGATACCAACAACTCAGCAGAGTTGGAAGGGCTGTGGCAGGGCCTTTTGCAAGCTTGGAATCTCAACCTTCAACCCCTGATAGTAGAAGGTGACTCCCAGATTCTCATCAACATGGCCACCCGCATTCAGAATGGATCGCTTGCTAGGAAAGTGGCTCCCAATTGGAGGCTAGAAGCAAGGTTAAGTGACATAGCACAAAAGCTCAGCAATTTCAGAGCCATCTCCTTCATACACACTAAAAGGGAAGGCAACAAAATTGCGGACCTTCTAGCCAACATTGGAGCAGAGACTGAACATCCCCTTCTATTTGGAGGCACAGATATCATTCCTAACAGGAAACAGTTCCAGGAATGTCAAAGCCTGATCCAAGAAGAAGTTGTCGCCCCGGATGCGGGTGTCATTAAGTTAGTTAGTGGTGAGCCACATGCCCAGCACGGACTGCCACGTGAGGGTCAGGGACCTTCAATGCCTCTCGCCGCCGAGACTGCAGGTCGGGTGAGGCATAAGGGCAGTCTTAATGAGGGAGCTGGTGGCAATGACAAACCTGCAGAGCGCATTCAATGCGGGCAAGTTCCGAGGGAATGATAATGGGGTTAAGTATGATGGAATGTTGGAGAGCGGAGTTCAGTATCACGAGAAGGATACTCAGAACTCTGAGCGTAGATGCTGTGATTTGGTTGATGAGAGCTTGGACGCGGTCCGCTCCATATTTGTTTTTACTGGTCTTTGTCTATGCTCAATTGAGCTCAGCTTCGACTCAATTTGGGGACAGCAAGCTTCAGGAAGGGAACGTAACAACAGCACGCCCTCCTCTGCTTTGGAACAGGATAAGGAATTTGAGGATTCCATGGTGCGGCTGCGAGAAAGGATGCCTTGCAGAAGAGGCTCGGGGCGTGGAGAATCCTCTCGTCCCCCTACAGCGGATGTCCACCATCACCGCTGCTGCTGCTACTGTTATAGACGGGCAGGAGCCACCCCAATTCCTTCTAGTCAGTTTCTGGAAGCTGGTAGCTCTAATGATGGAGCACCCATGCTCCCAGCGTTTGGCTCAGTCATTTTCACACTGGGTAGCTCCAGGGACAATGCAGGAATCAATGCACACATCTCAGTGCTTTTCACCAAAATTCCTGAGGAGAATGAGGACGGACCGCCACGGGTACCTGCTGAGGATCATTCCGAGAGCATCAAGGGGAAGCGCCCAATGGGGGAGCCATCGAATACAGAGGATAATGCAGACATGGAACCTCAGCAAGCCCCCTTCCGAGCTCGAGAACAAGAGAGGCCAGCCCCCACGCAGGATCCCATGGCGATGTGGGATGGCATCCCAGAGGGACAATGATGGAGTAGAATTCTGGAAGAAAAACCAAAGGACTAACGCACAGTGGCTCTCCCTCGCATTGGCTTCCTTCGCTCAGGCCGGGTACGGGGTCTTGGTTGATCTCAGGTTTTCGTCTTATGTTTTGGTTTGTTTCCTTCCTGTTCTGAGTCATGGTAACGGCTACTACAGTCTTGCTGGGTTTGGCGTCATAAGTCTAGTATACGTCTTATGTCTATGCTTGTTTCTTGTCTGTTCTGTGTTATGTTCTTGGCGTATACAGTCTTTCTGGGCTATGTGACTTTTGTGGGAAGCCCCTGCGTGGGCCGTTTTGTTGCAACATTGAAATATCACCGAGTCATGAACACTGATCTAGTCTAGATATATCGCCCTGCGAGGCGGAAGTTTGAGAATGATAGAGTCACCCAAGGAGCCACAGTTGGCCCTGGGCAGACAGTCTTTTTGGATGTAAAGTTCACCTGTATATATTAATATAAATTAGTTAGTGTTGCTGAGAAAAAAAAAAAAAGTATGCTTTTGGTTTTCAATATCTTTGGGTTTTACTAATAAATTTGTACAGGCAAAAGCAGCGTGGTAGATAATGGCTTTGCATGGAACCCAATTTTTTCAACAGTTTTATGCCCGAGAAAATCGCAAGCTCATCCGTCCCGAGTTGAGTTGAGGTCGCAGGTTCGAATCCCGCACTACGAATCCAGGTAAATTTTGTTTTTTTTTGTCTTCTGATTATTCGTCGTCTCTATAATAGAATGAAAGTTGTCGGGACCAAAATTGTGTGCTTACAGTGCCAAGAAATCGAGATTTATAGGGAAACTGCGAGGCCTTATAATATTTGTAACTTGTGTTCAGTGCGGAAGAAGTGGCAATGATTTTCCCAATACATAAGTGTAGAATGATAGATCGCGTTTAAATGCAAAGAAAATCAAACCGAGCTTTAAATTTCGAGGTTTTGTCACTCGACATTTACAACAGTGGATCGAATTATGTTTTTTATATGAATTTCTGCAAATTGAGCTGTGGATAGCTGTGGATAAGTTTCGCGTGGTTCTATTTTGAAAATGAGCATTGACTCGGGCTCTAGAGTTTGAGGTATTGTGGATTAGGGTTCACGGCAGTGGATCAGATTGTCTATTATTTATGATGTTCTGCGTATTGAGCTGTGGATAGCGGTGAACAGGTCTCATGAGCTGTCGTTGTGTAAAGAACAGTGCATCGAGCTCTAGAATTTGAAGCTTGGTGTATTAGGGTTTGAAGCAATGGATCAGATTTCGTTTCTTTATTAATTTCTGCAAATTGAGTCGGGGATACCAGTGAAAAATTCATGTGAGTTGCCTTAGTGTAAATAATAGGGAATCGGGCTCTAGACTTCGAGGTTTTGTCGATTAGGGTTTGAAATAGTGGATTGGATTCCGTATTCTATACTATGTTGTTCGAATTGAGCTATGGATAGCTGTGAACAGGTCTTGTGAGCTGCGGTGAATTAGGGATGGGGTGTATATTTTGCCAAGCAGCCGGCTCCAGCCCCAGCATAAGATCCTGCAAGCCCTAAGGAAAGGCCTGTTCAGATTACATCTGGAAGAAGGTCGAATGATTCTGTCCAGAAGCTCGAGAATATTCAAGTCTCTAATGGAGTTGGAGAGGGGAAAGAGGTAGCCAAGGTGAGGAGTAAACACAATGCTAATATGCTGCAGATCTGGTAGAGCCGGCACGGGAGAGGCAGAGGGAGAAGCCTAATCCCAGGCTGAGAAATCCTCCCAAGCACGTACATGGAGAGAAAGTTGCTGCGGGATGGCCCGCCTGGCTTTCCGCTGTTGCTGGAGAAGCTATCAAAGGGTGGATTCCACGTCGTGCAGACACCTTCGAGAAGCTTGATAAAGTAAGTGATAATAGTAATTATAGATTATATTGTTTGCATAATTGTTTAGGTTTGGACTCTGCAGTTGTCTATGAAAGCTGCTCCATATTTTTGTTTCTTCCATTAGTCCTGCGCAAGAGAACCTTGTGGTAATTGCAGTTTCATATATCTCGCATTTACTCAGGTCGATTTTATGGGTTCTTTTAATGCCTCATGACACAGAAAGTGTGAATATCCAATTCAATTTATTAAGAACAGGGCATGGTAAACTCATACATGAACACTTAAACAACTTGAGATTTCCATGATAATATATGTGTAACCAGATTTCCTTCCTGCTTTTTAGTCCACACAATATATTCTCGTTATTTGCTTAAATGTAAATATTGCTATTAAGTTACTATCAACAATTGCAATGAATTTCTGCTACATCTTCTGAAAATTCTTGCTTCCAATTACAAAACTAGTTCGAGTTTGCTATTTAAATTTTGTATTAAATTGGATTCCAAAACTTGTTAAACAATATCTCCAAATTCCCTAATTTATTATTCAAATATCCCCATGGTATTAAGATAAATTAATGAAATGGTCTCACCAAGAGTTATTCTGTTGTTAAGCAGCAAAGGCGGAACATGAAGTGTAACTGTCTGTTGAATATCTCGCTGCTTGCAACTATATTGATATAGGGGAATGAGGGAGAAGTTTCCTGACACATCCTTTACAGATGTTATGTCAAGAAAAGGGAAATTTATGTTTATAAACCATCTTCCCATCATCACGATGAAGCCCTTGGAAGGATTCCTTCTCACTTATTCCAAGCCCTATCATTCGAAAATCTATCTTTCATCCATCAGCTCTATATATATTTTATTCCCATACTCCTAAAATTGTGAGCATCATGTAATCTACCCAGAAAGTTTTTGATTTGCAACTGAATCTGATACCTATCTTACTTACAGAAAATTAGTAATGGTTTAGAATGAAGATGGAGAATGTATCCTCACAAAGGGAGTACTATCTGAGAAAGAAAGTGATCTTAACAAAGGGGATGATACTGACTTGAATATTTTGTAATTGTGACCATTGATAGACCACTGGTTAAGGTAATTGTTAAAAACACAAGTTATCAATTGGTTCATAAATGGTATTACCTACCTTTTTAAATTTGTTTGGAAGATTCTATGTCTTATATTCTATGATGGAATTATCTTGTTGTTCATATACCATCACACAGTGGAAACTGTTAAATTAATTAATATGTTTCCATAGTATTTAATACAACTGAAAAGCCTAAATGTGGTAAGAGATAATAGTTATTCATTGCTGGGATTTAATAATTTTTCCTCTAATTGTTATAATCATATTGGTAATTGTGATTTGCTTTTAATCCTTTAATACACAAATTAATACATTTTTAAACATTTAAGCAATCCTGCCTGGATTGTTTACTGGTGGTATTCTTTTGCAAAGGTGATGTTTTATTTGTATTTGAGGTGGATGCATTTTGATTGTTTTAATATTGTGAATTATATGTCGTCTTAATTCTAGCAATGACTTAAGATCTCAAATCTTGTGTTTACTTTACAAACTTCATTTTATGTTTTAAGCATTTTTATTGCCATAGTGGCAATCATATTTTTTGTTGTTGTTTGAAAAATGTAGAATGCAATTTGACAAGGATATCATGTTGTTTTAGGCTTGATGGGAAATAATATTGTTCCATGACCCAAAAGAATATAAAGTAATGTTAAGATTGAGCTAACATGTGAAAGTTCCTTGCAACAAAATATTTTCAGCAAGCAATAAAGGATTAAGTAATTTGACTGTATATGTAGAATGAAATTTTGAACTCAGTTTCATGTGGGTTGGCCATCACACATTGCACTATAAAATTTAATTATGGAGTAACGTTCTTGTTGATTGGTTTATTGCCTGTGTTTGGAACTTTGTAAAATGTTTGTTACTAGTATTTATGTAAATAACCTGTTGTTGTTGTTAGTTTTACCATAACCTTCTTATCTTTTGAATGTTAATTACATGATGATTGAGGTTTGCTTCTGATTGTTGAGGGTGTTATCATTGTGCTGAATATTTTGGCCTGTTAGGTTGTATCCAAGCAATGAACGTAGCAACATCATTGTGCTTGTGTTTGCTAGCTCTGAATAGAATCTAGGAAACGCTTGAAAAATATTGAAGTATTTATATCATGTATTTACTTTTGGCATAAAAGGCAACCTGTTTCATTCATTTTCATATTGATTTTATTGATTAAAGTGAGTGGAAGGTTTCTTTCTTCAGACTAGTTCCACTAATCTTATACAGTTTATTGATTTAAGCAGCAGAATGTGTAATGTTATACATCCTGGAAGTAGACTATGATCACAGGTTGCCATAACAGTGAAATATATGTGGGATTTGTCAGCACCCAAAGTGGTCCCTTCTTTTGAAGGGCCCCAAGTGGACAACAAGCAATGTTGTCACTGCCACCAACACCACTCTTCTCTCTTTGGAACTAGTGCGTGATAGTTCCAAGGGGGCAACCCTATTTAAAGCAAAAATCCATTAAAATCATCAATAAGACACTTCAAATGTACAATAGAAACTTGCTGCAATCTGCATTAAAACTTATATCCCTGCACAAACAAGCCTAAATTTCAGATTTGAAAGAAGATACTCGAAATCAGAAATTGAACTTCACAAATCTGTGACAATTTCCTCTTTAATCTGCAAAAAACTTGCAGATTGGCAATGTCTATGCTGTAGAACCACAAATAATTAATTCAAAATAGCAAACACATTATTCTTTTAAAACATATTATTAATTGGTGTTGTAATCAGATGGGCATGGGATATGGAAGAGAGAAGAATACTAGCAAGGCAACAAATTATTAATACGAATTATTAATTTGCAATTTAAAAGGATGGTGAAAATCAAATATGCCAGGGATCTTGGGGTTACATTGGTAGTCAATCTTCAACCAAACTTGAAAAAAAAAAGTCATATTTAAATCACAAGGCTGTGCGGCCTTGTTTGACATTTCAAACATCAAATCATCATGCTAATTTCTCGTTTTTGTTTATTCTAATTTAATAATCCTATCGGCTTTTCGAAATCACCATTCCTGATTTCCAATCTGTGATTGAAGCCTTTCCTTCTTGATTATCTTCTCTTTATGGGCTCACTTTTAGTATTTATAGTGTTAAAATGCAATCAAATTATTGTATTTAGAAAATAAACGAAGATTTATCAAGGCCTTATGGAGACATTAAACATCCGTAGCTAGTGATTTTCTTTAGTCTTACCTCAGAAGACAATGCATTAATGGGTCACAGAACACTCCTCATCTCCTTCAGAGACATGGAGGATCCATAGACAGTGATGTCCTTTCGTCTTACCTCTCTCTGAGTAGATAATGTATTAACGGGTCAGGGGGTTTTGTTTTTTGTGGTTTTGTTATGGCTCATGAATGGATGTGTTTATGGATTGAAATTTAAGGAAAATATGGGTTTACTGTAGCATATGAATGGGATGCATCCAAGCATTGAAATTTCAGAAGTTGGGTTTATTGTGCATATGAAATGGCATGTGTTCATGCTTTTGAAATTTTACTCAGAGAAAAGAAAAGATGGATTTGGTATTGCATATGAATGAGATGTATTCTTCGTATATGCTTGGCCATCTATAGAGGTTTCTTGATTTTGGGTAATTAACTTAACCTCTTGATTTTGGGTATTTAACTTTAAAATGAAATAAGACATTCAATGTGTTCCTTGTAATATAGATACAAACAAAGCATCTAAATAAAAGTAATTGCACAATGATCCAGTCCAAGAAGACAAGGTTTTCCACAAACCAATTAACTCTTCTAAAAAAATTCAACAATTCCAATTTAATAATCCTATAGGCCTCTATTTGTACTTTTGGGACAATTTCTAGTGTAATGCCCTATTAAACATTTATTGTAGAGATGTTGTAATATCATGTTAAATATTTTAACTTAAAAATAATAAAATTAAATAAAAATTAAATTAAATTAAAAATAAAATAAAATAAAATATAAAATTCTCTAATACAATATAGTAAAAATAAAATTATATTTATAATTTATTATAATTAATAAATAAATGAATTTAACTCCACATAAAAAAATCAAATCACTTTACATACAATGATTATTATATAAATATAAATATGAATATGAATAAATAAAATTATTATTATATAAATATACACCTATAATTATATTACAATGATTATTATATAAATATAAATATGAATATGAATAAATAAAATTATTATTATATAAATATACACCTATAATTATATTTTGAAAAGATTACAATAAAACAGTAAAATTCTCATACAAATATTCAAAAATAATATTACAATTATATTTAAAAATATAATATTTATTTTTACAATTTAAACTAATAATAATCAAAAGACAAATTTGGTTATACCCATGTGTGAGAGATAATGATAATACACCTACAGGAAATTAGTGGCCTTTTCTTGTTATATCTTCCAGAGTAGAATATATGGTAAGAAATTTATCGGAAATCATTTTGAAGTCTATTAAAACTCGATAAATTATAAAATTTTCAAATAAATTTATATTAAAATAAATTTTAAAAAATAAAAATTACATTTTAAAAAGATTTTTTTTATTGATGATGAATTTTAATTTTTATCTACTTTAAAATATAATATATAATATATATATACATATATATATAATCCATGTGAAATTTATAAAAATTTATATACTTAATTTTTAAATCTTTATATTTTCCACTTGGTTTGAGAAAAGGAAGATAAAAAAAAATTCTCATAAGAACATACATGTTTCACAAAATCCAAGGTTCAAATCATCATGTTTGAGCCTTGGTTTATGGAGAGGGTAAAACAAAAAACTCGTAATATCATATTGACATTATTATTGACTCTGCCCAATTTCCCGTCATCAGGTTGCAAGAAATGGATCTATAGCATTTAATGTGCCAGTGGCTTGTGACCATTTCCAATCAAATAAAACATGATGCATCATTTATATATATATATGGTATTCATTTCACACTCACCACGTTTTGGTAAACTATGATTTTGTCAATATATTATATATCCTAGATTATTGTAACTCTTCACGTATAAAGGAGAGACTTTAAAATGGAAAGAAATTTGATAAATGATCTTAAAATTTATGATTAAAACATATTTCTCATATAAAAATTTAAATTATTTTTTAATATATAATTTATATTTTATAATTAATTTATGCTATATAATTATTAATATAAAACAAAATAAAAAAAATGGTTTGGTTGAATTTTACAATTGCACTTTTTTTATGGTTTTTTTTAGGTTCATTTTCAAATAATATTAAATGGAGTTGTTTTTAGTGTGATTTTTTGGATTCACACAAAAAAATAGGTGAAATCTTGATTTATGTTATTTAAACTGGTTTTTTGATTGTATATATGGATTCAACACCCTTAAAAAAATTTGCACTTCCCATAGAGGAATCAGACAGAAAAATTTGAGGTGAAATCTTCATTTGTGTTATTTACACTGGTTTTTTGACTGAGGTGAAATCTTCATTTGTGTTATTTACACTGGTTTTTTGAATGTATATATGGATTCAACCAGTGTTGTTAAAATCGCGATTTTATCACCAATCCGCTTAAATTGCGATTTTTATCCCAAAAAATCGCGGTATTTTTTTTATAGCGATTTTTTTCGAAAAAATCGTCAGATGCGTGGGCAACGGACTTTTAATAGGCAAAAACGAATTTTTTTTATGTCATTATGCTGTCGCCACGCGGAGGAGGAGGAGAAGAGCTGAGGGAGAGGAGCTGAAGGGTTTCCGTCGAGTTTGGGAGCGAATCCAAGTGTTTTTAGGAGAAATCCAAGACAAGATCACCAATTTGTCCATAAAAACGGTATGTAAATTAATTTTTTTTTGTTTTGCTTCTTTAAAAACTTTGTTTTTCATTGTTTTTAAAGAATTTTTTGTAATTTTTCATTGATTTGGGATGGGTAATTTGTTATGACTATGAGAACCAATTTTTTATTTTTATTTTCTCATTTTTTTTAAACATTGTTTATGTTTTTTGAATTTTCATTGTTTTTTGGCATTTTCCATTGGCATTTGGTTTGGTAACTTGGGTTTGGAAATTGGGATTTTGTAAATTTGTAACTTGTAATTTTGTAAATGCTAAATTGTAATTTGTAATCCTAAATTCCTATTTTCTAATCCTTGTTTTTCCATAGGTTTGCAAATTCAAAATTCAAAAACAAACATGCCAAGGAAATTGGATCCTTTCTGGGAATATGGTGAACCTAAAGCTCCGAATGATAGACAAAACTTGAATTGCAAGTTGTGTGGAAAGGAGATATTCGGGGGGGGTGTACAGGTTGAAGTTTCACCTTGCACAAATCCCTGGACGTGATGTGGGGCCCTGTACAAATACAAATCCTGAAATTATCCAAAGAGCCATAAGAGCATTGGGAGAATTAGAGCACACTAGAGAGGCCAAAGAAGAATTCAAAAGGCAACTAAAAAGGTCAGCTGAAGGAAGTGGGCCAAGTGGCACTGGTTCTACTGCAGCGTCAGTCAATCCGGTAGCTGCATCATCATTTTTTGTTCCTCGAACCACACCTGGTTCACAACCAACTATTGGTTCAATGCTAAAAAGAACTGAAAAAGAACAAGCTGATAGGTTGATGGCAAAATTTCTCCTCTGGAGTGATATTCCTTTCAGCATTGTAAGGAATAATCCATTTTTCCAACCTGCTGTTGATGCTATTGCCAGTGTTGGCCCGGGGTACAAAATCCCTTCTCTTCATGATTTCAGAGGCCGGATTCTTCAAGAGGAAAAGCGTGACTGCACCCAAAGATTGGAGGATTTTAGGGCATCATGGGCACAAACAGGATGCACTGTTATGTTAGATGGTTGGACTGACCAAAAGGGGAGAACCCTTATAAACTTCTTGGTTAGTTGTCCCAAGGGGACTATGTTTATCAAATCTATTGATGCAACTCATCAAATCAAAGATGCAAGAACTTTATGTGATTTGCTGGATGTGTTTATTTTGGAGGTGGGTGCAGAAAATGTTGTCCAAGTCATAATGGACAATGCTGCAAATTATGTTGCTGCTGGTAGAATGCTTATGGACAGGCATCCTACTTTATTTTGGACACCTTGTGCTGCCCATTGTATTGATTTGATGTTAGAGGACATAGGGAAAATTCCCTTTGTCAAAGAGATTGTTGACTCATCAAAAAGCATCGCAAAATTTATTTACAATCACACATCTGTGCTTAGCTTGATGAGAAGATGCACCAACAACAAAGAGTTGGTGCGCCCCGCCATTACACGGTTTGCGACGAATTTCATATCTCTTCAATCCCTCTTGAATACTATGTGGGATTTGAAGAGAATGTTTTTTTCAGAGGAGTGGCGTGCTTCGTCAATGAGCCGCAAACCAGAAGGAGAGGCCGTGTGCAGACTAGTTTCATACCAGGAAGACTTCTGGGCGGGAGTGCAGGAGGTGTGCGCCGTTACTGAACCTTTGGTAAAGGTTCTTCGGTTGGTTGATGGTGAGAAGCCCGCAATGGGCTATTTGTATGAAGCCATGGACAGGGCCAAAGAAGCCATTCGGTCCTACTATGATGATAAGGGAGATGATGGGTTTCAGAGACAACTCCTATGGGAAGTGATTGATGAGCGATGGAACAACACACTCCATCGTCCCATTCATGTTGCTGGGCTTTTCCTGAACCCTGCATTTTCTTATGCATGTGGGTTTGGTTTTGATGCTGAGGTCGTGGAAGGATTATTAACCTGTGTCCAGAAGATGGTGAGATCTCCAGAACAACGTATAGAGATCTCTAGACAAACTGAGACATATAAGATGTCAGGTGGCACATTTGGCTTTGAGATGGCTGTCACTAATAGGACGATTAAAATGCCAGGTACTTTTTAGTTTGTACTTTGTAACTTTGTTTCAAATTTCATTGTCTCTTCAAATTCCATTTTTTTCTTATGTTTATTTAAAATTTTATTTGTAATTTTGTTGTAGACGCATGGTGGAAGATGTATGGTGGCAGAGTACCCCTTTTGCAAAAGCTTGCCGTACGCATCCTCAGCCAAACATGCAGCTCCTCGGGATGTGAGCGCAATTGGAGTGTATTTGAAAAAATACACAACAAGAAGCGCAATAGGTTAACACTTAAACATTTAAAATATTGCAAATTTCCAAATAAATTTTTGAATTCATTAAAGTTTTAAACAATATTTTTTTTATAATATTAATTATTAATTATTATTTCATGAATTTTGTACAGGTTGGAGTCCCATAGACTTAATGACATGGTCTATGTCTACTACAATCTTCGATTGTGGGTGAGGCAACTAGAGAGGACACCTGATACGGAAGCCATCTCATTGGATGGGATTGACACCACTGCTGAATGGAGGGTTGAGACCGAGAGGCCTCTCATGGATCCCACTGATGATTGGTTAGTGCAAGATGAGGGGGAGGAGGAGGGGGAGCAGGAGCAGGAGGAGGAGCAGGTGGAGGAGGAGGAGCAGGAGGAGGAGGTGGCACCGCCTACCCGGGCTACCACTACCACCAGTAGAGGACGTGGTCTCCGTCCACCTCAGCGTCCTGTAGCTGCTACTACTAGTTCTTCAGCTTCTAGAGCACGTCAGACTCCACTGCCATTTCCACCAGCACAGGCACCAGCTTCTACATCTAGAGGGAAAGAGAAAGCTGTGCCATTTTCTCGCAAGAGGGGCAGAGGAAATCAATAGGATTAGACTTTCATTTTATTGTATATGACATTATGACATGATGAGATACATTATCATATTTTTTGTTGATATTTTGAGGCTGAGTTGGGACTCAGGACTTACTATTCAGGACATGATTCAATGTTATGTGTGATTTTAGCGCTAGAAATGATATTAAACATCTTATATATTAGTTTTTTTATCATATTTATGTGTCAATGTATTTATTTTATGTTGTAGATGGTTTAGATATTAAAAAAATTGAAAAAAAATGAAAAAAAAAAGAATATTTTTGTGCCAAACGCTTTTTTCCCGCTTTATTCCCGGCGCCGATTTAATCCCGATCGCGCTTTTAACAACATTGGATTCAACACCCTTAAAAACTCTCAAGGCACTTGGATTGTGCACTGTTACCCATCAAACTTAATTTCAATGAAGTCTTGTCAGATTTTAGAGAAATTGGACTAGAAAACCCATCAAAAAAATTTCCAAAAAATCACACTAAAAGCAACTAGTTTAATTTTTGAAAAATAATATAAAAATATTTTAATCATTTTATTATATATAACAAAATATTTATATTTTAAAATGAGTATTTAAGATAAATTATAAAGATATTGAGAACGTTCTTGCAGGGAAAATTGCTTGCTAATTTGTTACAGTAGCCAAATAAATATTCCTACTCTAAAAAAACTACATATATAATTAATTCTATGAATTTTGACGAGACAAATGTGCAAATAGTAATTAACGCTCTGAATTTTGATCAATCAAATGTGTTTTTTAGTAGCCTGTGCACAAAATGTAGCTTTCCCATCCGCAGTGCATTAAATTTCAGTGAAACCATTTTGAGTTTAAATTGAGTTTATTGTTTAGAGAAAACCAATTTAAGTCAGAGATTTGTTTATATTTGTTAATTTATTTGTTTTGAGTTAAAAATTAAGAAGTCCACGGTAAAAGTTTCAATTTGATAGGGACTCACTTGAGTAGATGTTTCAACGTATTTCAGAGTCCAGACATTAAGTTTGAATAGTCTATACGAATTAGATTCGACGTTTTGGACGGCCAGTCGGGCACCACGCTTCGTTGAACTTCCGGTGTCTCCTGGACTCGCCTTGAGGCTGTCATAGTCAATAAGTTTCAAAGCAAGCAATTGGTAAAAGCCCCCCCCAAGAGAGCTGAAAATTATAAACTCAAGCAGGGACCCCGACCGTGCACCCATGATGTTCACAGAGAGCTGGGGAATTATAAACTCAACTGGGGCCACCGCCGGTGCACCTTGATGTTTTCCTCATCCTCCATGTGTACGGACGTAAGACCGACGATGAAATTTGCAATATTTTGTGTAAACTGACAACTGAATTGATGCCCAACTGGCTTTTTCATGCCTCCATTGATTCCCAACTGTCAAAAGTGTCGACGGAAGAGAATACCAAGAATGGGCGGCTGGTTGACTCGATCTTCACTACTCCGCGTCTCTCTTTTCTTTTCTATAAATACTCGTTCCTCCATTAATTCCCAGCTGTCAAACGTGTGGAAGTAATCATGGATCTGATGAAAAGAATAGCGAGAATGGGCGGCTTGTTGACTTGATCTTCGATAGTCCTCCACGTCTCTCTTTTCTAGTTAATGAATACTGGTTTTACAATTTATGTAACAAACTTCTGCGTTCTGCCCTTGCTGCATATTCATGTTTCGCTTGCTCATAAGAAACCAAATAAAATATGGGCAACCATGTCTGCTGTCTCATAGTGGGCAATCACAAAGAAACCATTCAGTTGGTTCTCCTTGCCGGAACCATTCAGATCCTTCACAAACCACTCTGCGCCGCCGAGATCATTCAAGAATTCCCTCAACATTTAGTCTGTCACTCCGATTCATTCTACATCGGCCATAAGACGTCCACTCTATCTCCAAGTGACCAACTGAAGTTGGGCAACAAGTACTTCCTTCTACCCCAACACTTCTTTCACTCTCCCTTGTCTCTCCTATCGCTCGCTTCCTTAATATCCCTGCCCCCGCCCACAAAATCTCCACTTACTTCCACAGTTCGCCTATCAGCTCCGCTTCGCAGTATCGAACGCGCTTCTGCTTTGTGTCAACCGTTTGAGATACAGAAAAGCGACGTTGGCAGAGAACTACGGATAAGAGTCTGCCCGGAGTTTATTTCAAAGCTTTTGGAAGACGGATGGCATGACACTGATGAACGTGAGTGTTCTGAGAGCGGGGATTCCGGAGATGAGGATAATAGACTCTTGACTCTTGAGTACTCCCGAATTGCGGAAGTCTATGCACAGTTGGTCAATTACAAAGCCCAGTGTTGGAGACCTAGACTTGAGAGCATCAGGGAAAATGACAAGATGGTCGGCCATAGAAAATTCATGAAAATTAAGAGATTGGAACAGATGAACAATTCGTGCTCTTGATCAGTTCAATGTGTTGTGCTCCTTTTTTCTGGCACACCTTTCATTTATTCTGCCATAGCTTGGCCAAGAATTCTGGTGCAATATTATCTAGTGCTTCCTTGCACAGTTTTCGTTTTTGCCATCAGTCATGATAGTCATTTCTGCTGAAGTAATGGAATTCAATTAGATTTGATCTGTCAACAGTGCTGAACTCCAGTCAATCTAGCGGGCTCTCATGTCTGGAAGATAAAGAAATATGCATGTAACACAGTGAATTCGTTGAATTGAATTTCCAACGGCACTTCTAAGACTTCGGCTTCCACTGCAAAGCCGTAATGGCTAATCATATAAAAAATGGCGAAGAAGCTCGTTGAATTGAATTTCAAATGGCTACTATTAAGACTTTTGCATCGACCGCAAAGCAATAATGGTCAATCATATTATTTCCAAGTTAACAATATTGTAAATCTCAGTTATTGGACACCAGCGACAAAGTCAATGGTTGACTTTTCGTTGTTTGCGTTTCATGCTGGGTTGTAAATTAGAATGTCATGGTTGAAGTACATTATGGATTTTGCAATTATGTTCAATAACTTTTGGCCTAATTATTTATTTTTTATTTAAAATTTGTTTTTATGTATAAATCTATTAAATTAGATAAAATGTATTTTTTTAAAAGAAGTTTGTTATTTTTTAATTAATTTATCTTAAATAAATTAATTAAAAAAATTGTCATATCAACATGTGTTATATTAGATGTGGTATGGTATTATAAGCTATAATAAGAATTTTTATGATAAAGTTTATAGTTAAAATATTGTTATATGCTTTTTAAAATGTGTATGGTTTAAGTCATATATTAAATCTTTTTATAATTAATAATTAATAATAATTTAATTTAAATTTATAGTTTAATCAAATTTTATGATTTTTTTAATCAAACAATGCGACATGTGTTATAGAGTAAGTGTTTTGATGCTTATCATAGATTAATAGTTATTGGTATTTACTAACCATTTAATTTATATGAAAGATGTAGCTATATATTAAAAACAAAATATCCAAAAATCACACATCAAATATTGAAATGAAAAAACAATAAGTAAATATTGAAATGAGAAAACAATAAGTAATTTTAATACAGGAGGATTAAATCTTAAATACTGTGACAAGACTTTTAATTTATTTACCAATCATATATATATGAGATTGTTGAGTGGAGAGGGGTTCTCTAGTCGAATGTTTAGAGATATTGTAATGCCTTGTTAAACATTTATTATAGAGATATTGTAATGTCATGTTAAATATTTTGACTTAAAAACAATAAAATTAAATTAAATTAAAAATACAATCAATAAAATTTAAGAATCTCTAATACAATATAATAATATAGTCAACATAAAATTATTTTTATAATTTATTATAATTAATAATTAAATAAATTTAACTCCTATTAAAAAAATCAAATCACTTTAGATACAAAAATTATTATATAAATACGAATGAATAAAATTATTATTATATAAATATACACCTATAATTATATTTTGAAAAAATTACCATAAAACACTAAAATTCTCATACAAATATTAAAAAATAATATTACAATTATATTTAAAAATATAATATTTATTTTTACAATTTAAACTGATAATAATCAAAAGACAAATTTGGTTATACCGGTGCGTGGCCGAAATGATGATAATAAACCTACAAGAAATTAGTGGCCTTTCTTGTTATATTTTCAGAGTGGAATATATGGTAAGAAATTTATTGGAAATCATTTGAACGTCTATTAAAACTCAAAAATTTTAAAAAATTTCAAATGAATTTTAAAAAATAAAAATAACATTTGAAAAAAATATTTTTTTTATTGATGATGAATTTTAATTTTTATTTAATTTAATTTAAAATATGATATTAAGACAAATATGGTATAATAGATAATTAATATGAAAATTTGTATTGATGATGAATTTCAATTTTTATTTAATTTAAAATGTAATATTAAGAAAAATATAGTATAATCGGTAATTAATATGAAAATTTATATACTTAATTTTTAAATCTCCATATTTGCAACCTGGTTTAAGGAAAGAAACAAAAAAAAAATTCATAAGAACATATATGTTGTACAAAATCCAAACTTCAAATCATCATGTTTGAGCCTTGGTTTATGGAAAGGAGGGTTAAAAAAAACTCATATCATGCATGCATCAAAAAATTATCGTTGTTTTGATTGACATTATTATTGACTCTTCCCAATTTCACGTAATCAGGTTGCAAGAAATGGATTTCATGTGCAAGTGGCTTGTGACCATCTCCAATCAAATAGAGCATCTGCATAGTTTAATACTGGTATATGTTATTCATTTCACACTCACTAGTTTTGATAGACCATTATATATATATTTTAGATTTTTGTAACTTCTTAATTATAAAGAAAGAGAGATTAAATCTTCTGAGCTGCCATAGAAAGAAATTTGATAAATGATGTTAAAATTTTTGATAATTACATAATTTTTATATTAAAATTTAAATTATTTTTTAATATATATAATCTAAATTTTACGATTAATTTATGCTATATAATTATTAATATAAAGCAAATTAAAATTTGGTTTGGTTGAATTTTACAATCGCTATATTTTTATGGTTTCTTTTGTTTGTTTTCAATTAATATTAAATGGAGTTGTTTTTAGTGTGAATTCTTAGATTTCCGGTATTGGAATCAGAGAAAATTTTTTGAGGTGAAATATTGATTTGCGTTATTTAAATTAGTTTTTTTACTGTATATATGGATTCAGCACCCTTAAAAACTTTTTGGACTTCTGGTGTAGACAGAAAAATTTGAGGTGAGATCTTGATTTCTGTTGTTTACACTGGTTTTTTGACTCTATATATGGATTCAGCACCTTTAAAAACTCTTAGGGAACTTGGACTGTTCAAGGGTTACCCATCAAACTTGTGATTTCAATAAATTGTGTTGGATTTTAGAGAAATTAGACTAGAAAAACCCACTGAAAAAACTTTTAGAAAATCACACTAAAAACAACTAGTTTAGTTTTTGAAAAATAATATAAAAATATTTTAATCATTTTAACTATTTCTCTTTTTTATATAACAAAATATTTATATTTTAAAATGACTATTTAACATCAATTATAAAGATATTGAGAACGTTCTTGCGGGGAAAATTGCTTGCTAATTTGTTGCAGTAGCCAAAAAAATATTCCTACTCTGAGTTTTAAAAAACTATATATATAATTAATTGTAACATCGTATCCCAATTTTATTTTTTTTAAACTAATAAAGAAAGTTATTTGGTTAATGAAATAATGTAAAGGTTAAATGATTCGACACCAGGTCAAATTCCAAATACATTTAAGGATTTTCTGGAGTTTACACTAACCATATAGATCACAGGTCTCTTAATGTTGATATCGAAAACAAATATTCCTCGCTAGACTCCATGCCATCTTCATTATTGTACCTGCATTAATACTGCCTAAGCGGACTTACCTCGGGATGACCCTCCTCATTAAGGCAGGAGAGCCCGAGGCCCTCCTTTATCATCACCATCCCTCTCCTTGCTGGCCTGATCTAAATGGAAAATGGCATCAACCCATGGTACTCATCCACCCATGGTATTCATTCACCCATGGAATTTACCCATGGTATTGTAAATGGCATCCGCCCGTGGTATTGTAAAATCCACCCTTGGTATTCATTCACCCATGGAATTGACCCATGGTATTGTAACTGAGAAATACTATAAGTAACAAGTCACATTTTGTAAAGGACAGGTTGTCCGCCACAATGTAGCCTTTACAATTCGAGGCATGTAGCCGCCACATCTCTTCTCAGAGATAAGCTACCATCGCCCTAGTTGGTTTATTTTCACTTCTGTTTGTAAGCATATTTCAATATTTTACATTAATGAAATGAAGTATTATGTCCGCTACATATCTGTCTTTATGGTTATCTCAATAATTTGTTGTGTTCCTATTTAAATTCGGATCAGTGGGTTTTAATAAAAAGTTTCTTTGAGGTTTTGTTTATTGGGCATTCTCGCCACATCTCTTCTCAAAGATAAGCTACCATCGCCCTAGCTGGTTTATTTCCACTTATGTTTGTAAGCATATTTCAATATTTTACATTAATGAAATGAAGTATTATGTCCGCTACATATCTGTCTTTATGGTTATCTCAGTAATTTGTTGTGTTCCTATTTAAATCCGGATCAGTGGGTTTTAATAAAAAGTTTCTTTGAGATTTTGTTTATTGGGCATTCTCGCCACATCTCTTCTCAGAGATAAGCTACCTGATGAGCCCCAAAAATGTACAATTATTTGGGCTCATTCAACCTCCTAATTTGGCTTAGTCCACCATTCTCATTTGTTTATTGCATGTTTTTGATTATTTTTATGTTAATAGAGTGAATTTGGTTAGTCATTATGCCAACAAGTCTAATGGGTGCTTTGTGTAGCCTTGTTGGTCAACTTGGAGACAAATTTGAAGGTCTTAATGAGCACTTGGCAGCCAAATTCGTGGGAAAACAAGCTAGAGGATTTGTAGGAAGGTGTCCCCCTCATTTATGGGCCCTTACCTCGAATTCTCCACCATCAGCTCGGAGTTCAAAGGCCACCAAATTAATGAGCACAAGGGCAGCCAAGCAAGTCAAGTTGGACTGCTGTTAACTCCAAGTCTTGGGCAGCCAAGTCCCTAACTTTTAGGAGGACTGTTGGGTCCTCAAATTGTATAAATAAGAAGGCTTGGGGCCTCATTTTGGTTAGCTAGTGGTTAGTCATTTTTGGTTAGCTAGTTGATAATCATTTTTGGTAGCTAGTAGTTAGTCATTTCGTAGCAGCTAGTTAGTCAATTTGGTTTTTGCTCTTTGTAAGCCAGTTTTGGCATGACATTAGATTTTTGGTTATGAATAAAAGCAAGCAGTTTTGGATCAGATTCTAAGTTTTTAAAGGAGCCTAAAGCTCTCGGGGTTAGGCCCAACCTGAGAGCTCAGGCCTCCTTCCTTTGTATCAATATTGTTCCTTTAGCATTTCGTTCCATTTTCCTTTACATGCATTTGAGTATAGCTGCTGATTTAGATTTCCTGTAGAAGTTAAACAGATTGGTTTTATTAGCTAGAATTGTTGTAGTTGTTTGGAAGTAGGCTGAGGCATTACTTAGATCCATTCATGCACTTTTATATTTAGCATTACTTCTTCATTCCACTGCCATGCATGAGTTTCCTTCACAATTTATATTGCTGTTCATTGATTTTATGTCACAGGTAGCTCAGGTTGAAGCATTCTCGTTTTGGTGACACTCATAAACTATTTGTTTCATCTACACCGCTCCATATCACTCCATTACCTTCCTCTGCTTGTCAACCACCTCTCAAGTCACTTTCTTGACCTCTGTTGCGCTCATTCAACTTCTGGTTCCTCCATTACTCATATAGCTCCATCTATCTAGCCTTTCGTTGATACCACTCTTCCATTCAACAAATCACTCCATGCACACGTTCTCCATCCAACTTTGCTGTCTCTGAGCCATCACTAGTCCCATCTCCACCTCACCTATCCTCCCATACCATTCCAACACTCCATCATCTCCCAAAACCTCCACGGCCAATCATCCTGTAGAATTGCACAGCCTTCCTGTAGAAGACCTATAGGACTATCCTGTAGAAACCCCTGCAGACATCCTGTAGGAGGCCACTCACTCGGTTGCTGAGCTTCTGAATGTGAGGAACATCTGTGGATGGATGCTAAGGACCCCTAGGGACCTCTCCTAGCCTCCCCAACCTGTCCCACGTTTTCCTTCCTTCTCCATCCCATCTGCACAACCAAATCCTAATAAGCACAAAATCACAATCATTCCATCCACTTAATGAAAAAGTACAAAAACATGTCTTTTATGATGCAAGTAGTTTAGATCCATGCATTTTCACTTATTAGAGGTAGTAGCAGCATTGGTAGAAGTTTCATTCACATTCTTTGCATTATAGAAGTTAGACTAGTCAAATTAGGGTTTCCTAGGTTTACATGCTTTGATTTGCTTTCAGTTCATTTTTGTCAAGTAGATTAGTCTCCTCTGAGCTAGCTTTCGTCCATCATTGATAAAGCTTCTTCTGTGAGCCTATAGAAGTTGGCTTGAGCCCTAGCGGACTTGTGCCAGCTGACCAAGTGACAGCTGTGACAAGAGCTAGTACTTGTGCATACAGCACCGCCGCTTCCAAGTTTGTACGAACTACCGGGTTGATAAAATTAAGAGACTGGAAGCCCCAGGAGTTGTAGCATTATTGCTACAATACTGGAGCTCACCATCTTTTTGGCGCCGTTGCCGGGGAAGCGGCAGAGTATTGGTGATTGTTGCTATTCTTCTATTTTCCTTTACAACCTTCTGCTAAGTAGTTTATTTCATTTCCCTTATGCAATTTCATTTATGCAAAAGTAGATTAGCATTTCTTGCTTTCATAGATTAGTATTTCCTGCTTTCATAGATTAGCCTTTCCTGCTTTCATAGATTAGCATTTCCTGCTTTCCTAGATTAGCCTTTCAATTCCGCAATTTCAATTCTGCAAGCGTAGATTAGCATTTCATTTCATGCTTTGTAGGAGTAGAGATAAGTTAGAAAAATGATTGCACAACCCCCCCACTGCTTCACACAGCCAACGTTCTTCTTCGATGGTTGTGATGAAAGAACCCCTGGGTGGACATCAAGACATATCTGAAGAACCTCTAGGGGAGAAGAAGAAGAAACATTCCTCTGAAGCAAATGGCTACAAGTAGAAATGTTGGGAGCAGTCCCTTATCCAAAGATGAATTTGCAAATCAGATCGAAGATTTCAAGAGTGACATGAGGCAGTTTCTTGCCATGCAACTGGATACCTTGCGGATCCAAAAGAAGCAAGAAGAAGCCAAGAGGGCTTTGGTCATTTTTTGTCCTAGGTGCCTTAAAAAGCATCCTAGGAACGAATGTCCAATGCACTCCCTAGAAGTGTGTTTTGTATGTGAAGAATACCATCCTACAGATCAGTGCCCTTCCTTGCCCAGAATCAAAGCTGCATATCAAAGAGCCAAGGGAGCCACTGAATCACTCTGTTATATGAACCAAAGGAGGCCACATGGACCCATACCCTACCAGCAGGAACTGCAAGGGATACCCGAGACCTATTATGACCCTTACCAAGCCACTTTCATGCCTTCTTGGGATCCCCCTGCTCATCCTTCCTGGTCTACACCTCCTCCTTGGTCATATCCTCCTTGTTCCTTCACAGATCCATATTATGCCCAACCAGTTGCTCATTCGTTTCACTCTTATGCTCAGCCACAGCCTAAGTGGAATGCACCTTATCAGGAGTGGAGGCCCCAGTATAACTCTCATCCCGCTCATTTTCCTCCACCACCTGCTCATCCACAACCATCGCCTCCTCCTCCACCAAGGCAACCCAAAATGCCTACCCAATCACAATGCCATCCACCTCCATCTCAATTTCACACCTCCACTCAACTACCCGCGGCACCATTTCCAAAACCATGCAATGGAGCAGCTCAACCCCATTGCAAATCTGAGGCACAACATGTGCAAATGACTCCTCTTGAGCCCAATGATCTTCACCAAAGCTCAGGAAGAGTGTTGCAAAGGAGAGATTCTATTGACAACATTGAAGGACCAAAAGCAAAAGAAGATTCAAAAGAGGAGATCAAAGAACCATGGGCTGCACTTAATGAAGTGAAGAGATCAGAATCAGAGATCAAGAAAGCTTCCTCATGGTTACCATCAAATCTTCCATGTACTCAAGAGAAAGATCAACAAAAAGAGGAAGACCAGAAGGTCATGATAGAAGGTGACATGAAGAATGATCCAAATCAGCAAGATGACCAAGGATATCAAAGCCATATTGAGATATGGTTTCAGAAGGTCACTAAGTTGCAGCAGTACTCTCCTCCTCAGCTATGTTTTGTACTTTCAAAGTCAGATCATGTTGTCTCTGAAAGTTGGATAGTTGTCAAAGCATGCATTCCGAGCCTTTACATCATCTTGTCTCTAATCTCGATGTGTACATGGCTCCATTGGAAGTATTCTTATACTTGAAAATGATTTTGTTTTTCAAGTAGGGTAGGGTAGAAAAAAGAAAAAAAAAGAAAAAAAGAAAAAGAAAAAATGAAAAAAAGGAAAATAGAAATCTAAGGTGAAAACCTCCTTGGAGGCGCCTTAGGTTGGCTCATTGATTGAAAACCTCCATGAGGCGGTCAATGGGTTGGAAAAAAAAAAAAAGGAAAAGAGAAAAAGATCTTTGGGTGAAAACCTCCCTTGGAGGCGCCCAAGGCAGGCAATTAGGGTGAAAACCTCCATGAGGCGCCCTAGTTGTTTTTCAAAAAAAAGAGAAAAAGAAAAAGAAAAATAAATCTAATCTCCATTTCATGTTGCAGCAATGACATTGCAGGTTAAAGGAGGACGTTTCATGATAGGAGGAGCACTCAAATCAAAGACAAAGGAGTTTTTGTGCCTTCTACAGGAAGTTTCGTATCTTCTACAGGAAGCTTACAAAAAAGCCAAATTGATCTCCAAAGAGGACCTGAAGGCTTGGAATATGTCCATGAGGCCTACACTCATCTATGTTTCCACTCCTCACCCCTTTTCCATCATTTTTTTCATGTCATTATGCTTCTTTCCTCCAAACTGTGTTTTCTACAGGATGCTCTATATTTTTACAGGAAACATCCTGTAGAACCTTTGGACGAGCCAAATTCAATCTAAAAAATGAATCTAATGGTGGGAGTCTATTGGTTAGGCCTGCAAGCACTTGTGTGTCCATCCCTTGCCTTCATCCATCATTTCTTCCACCTCCTTGTGCCTCTCATTGTGCTTCTACAAGATCTTCCTGTAGAAATTGTGGGAAACTAGTCATGCATTTCAAAAAGTGGTTTTGCAAGCATGGTAGCTTCCTCAAAGGTTCAGAAGTCCTCCTGCAATCTTCCAACTCCTCCTCCATCATCTCCATACCTGCATCACAACCAAAATTCATTTTGTCATCCCATGCAAGCACATGCAAAAAGCCTTGAGGCAAAAATCCATATAACCAAATTTGTTTTTGCCATAACTTGAAAACCATGCATCCTTTTGACAAACCATTTTATGGGGGATTGTACAAGGTCGATGACAACATGCCTGAGCAGTTTCATGCAATTCCGGTGCACGGTTCCCAAGAAATCAGCCTCCATCACCATCAGCCATTTTTGCATTTTCTCCATAACCATGCATCCGTTTCAAAACCTGTTTCATGGGGAGATGCATGTGGGTGATAGTAGCCTACCCAAGCAGTTTTAGCCAATTCCGATGCACGGTTTCCGAGAAATCGAGCTCTGAAATCTTTAGCCATTTTCCAATTTTCTCGAAATCCGTGCATCCATTGATCACGAATTTGCTATGGGAGATGCATCATGATGGTAGGAACATGCCCACCAAGTTTCAGCTCAATCCGATCGACCGTTTGGGAGAAATGGCAAAAAGAAGTTCTGGTCTTGAGAAAATCCAATGGCAGCAGCTTGAACGGGCAGAGTTGAACGTGGAATTGATTGCATGCACTCAGATCCGGCCAGAGGACACCTGCACATGAAAAAAGAAATCAAGGATTAGCAGCCCAGCCATCATGCAACCATAAAATCAAATGCATGCAGCAATGACAGCCCACAGCAGCTCACGGCAGCCATTCAACTTCGAGGTATGTGACAAACCCATTCTTCTATTGCATAAAATTAATTTGGAAACTGCATGAATGAATGAAATGAGGGATTAAGCCATGAATTTAGGAAGGTTCACTTGATGCCACGTTCAATTGCACTCAGCAAGGCAAAAGTCACGCATGCGTGGGTCAGCCATGCACGTGAAAGAAAAAAACAGACAGTGTTGGTTGTTTAAACTCCGGTGCAACGGGTGGATGAAATCACAGGCATGGAACACATTGAACAACTGCAGTTCATGCACAATTGCATGGGCCAGCACATCTTTGCCACCTCACTCCCACAGCAGTCCACGCAGACCAGCAAGAGACAATACGCAGTGGTCATTTAAATGAGGATCTATCCCAGCAATCAAAACTTTGGTTTGGTGGCAGTTTACGACAACAGATTGATGGGAGTAAACTCCCCCTTATCTCCACTCATACGCACACCTGGCAGTAAGAATATGGCACGCTAATCTTCAAGAGAAACACTTACAGTAGATCAACCTCTACGCTGGCTGCTATACACAGATTTGATTGGCAGCAGTGGCAGTGGGTTGCAGACGTGTCAAATCACAGGTTAGTTGAAGATTTGGGTGGGAGTTTGTCTCCCATTTACGTTAGTTATACACATGCACTTGGTAGCCATAAAGAATATGCACAAACAGTTGGATGAACGCTGATTTTCAAGGGAGATATACACAGCAACAATGACCTCCAGCTATTTCCAAAACCTGTCTCGGGATGGCAATATCAGAATTTGGCCAAAGATATCAGTCCTTCTAACAGCTGAAGGAAGTTTGCAGGGCCCCGAAAGTGGATCTGGCCAAGAAATTGATCAATCACAGGTTAAGTGAAGGCTCATTACAAATGGGGACGGTATGACTGTCATGTATGCATTCTCTAATGAACAGTCATGTTATTCACCAATAATGGTCTGTGTTCGTTTTTTCTATAATGTTAAGCAGATGCAATTTTTAACATTGTTGTCAAAGCTGATCGAGTTGAAGCACCAACAACAGAATACATGATCAGCCTGTGATCTTATGCAAGAGATTCGCTGTCTTGGTCCAGGTCAAACAATAGAGGCAGAGTTGTGTGTTTCTTCTCATCATCAGTTAGTGCCTCTCAAGTTGGGCGCCTGTTGGATAAGCCAACAAGAGGGAAAAAGAAGATTGTGTCGTGCAGGAAGATGTTGCAGGTCTAAATATGCAACTTAACCAAGCATGGCAGAGCAAGCAGATGGATCTTTGATATTATGATGATGTAATAAGGGTGCAATAATAAGGACAACCTCAGTCTCAGCGCTGGAAGTATGGGCATAACTACATCCATGGCAAGATCAAGATCTCAACGAAGCAGTGATGAATGATGATGAAAACCAGAAGAAGGCACCCTCAGCCAAGCAGGCCAAAACAGTGAATACTGTTTCTACAGGAAGACAGAAAAAGCCACTACAGGACTTTCCTGTAGAAGCCAGCGAACAGTTTCTACAGGAAAGTTTGAAAAAAGGGCAGCAAAAGGAGAAATCGGCCGAGATTTTAGCTAAGGAGGTAGCACCTGTGTTGGCCACCCCAAGCACATCCATCCCCTCTATGAACTCTCATTTCTTTCAAGGTTCGAGCACAATTTAGTCACGGTTCAACCTTCTACAGGAAGCTACAGGACTTTCCTGTAGAAGCCTTTTGGCAGGCCAGAATCAATTTTGGAGAGGGATTCGAAGCTTGAAGTCTGTTGAGGAGGCATGCAACCACTCTTTTCTTCTATCCTCCACTGGTTTCATCTCCCTTCACCACCATTTCCGCCATCAGATTGAATATACTTGCACAATCATACCCAAGCTGAGAATTCTTTAGGAAAAGGAGCAAGTAGTGGGAAGAAGCAAAGAAGCATGGGTTCATGACAGAGAAGAGGACATCACTTCAGAAGCTTGGCATGACAAGGAGGCCATCAGGGCCAGCAAAGACAAGGAGAGAGATTGGTTGCTCAGAGGATGAGCAACACCTTCAGTAGGGGGGTGATGATGAGCCCCAAAAATGTACAATTATTTGGGCTCATTCAACCTCCTAATTTGGCTTAGTCCACCATTCTTATTTGTTTATTGCATGTTTTTGATTATTTTTATGTTAATAGAGTGAATTTGGTTAGTCATTATGCCAACAAGTCTAATGGGTGCTTTGTGTAGCCTTGTTGGTCAACTTGGAGACAAATTTGAAGGTCTTAATGAGCACTTGGCAGCCAAATTCGTGGGAAAACAAGCTAGAGGATTTGTAGGAAGGTGTCCCCCTCATTTATGGGCCCTTACCTCGAATTCTCCACCATCAGCTCGGAGTTCAAAGGCCACCAAATTAATGAGCACAAGGGCAGCCAAGCAAGTCAAGTTGGACTGCTGTTAACTCCAAGTCTTGGGCAGCCAAGTCCCTAACTTTTAGGAGGACTGTTGGGTCCTCAAATTGTATAAATAAGAAGGCTTGGGGCCTCATTTTGGTTAGCTAGTGGTTAGTCATTTTTGGTTAGCTAGTTGATAATCATTTTTGGTAGCTAGTGGTTAGTCATTTCGTAGCAGCTAGTTAGTCAATTTGGTTTTTGCTCTTTGTAAGCCAGTTTTGGCATGACATTAGATTTTTGGTTATGAATAAAAGAAAGCAATTTTGGATCAGATTCTAAGTTTTTAAAGGAGCCTAAAGCTCTCGGGGTTGGGCCCAACCTGAGAGCTCAGGCCTCCTTCCTTTGTATCAATATTGTTCCTTTAGCATTTCGTTCCATTTTCCTTTACATGCATTTGAGTATAGCTACTGATTTAGATTTCCTGTAGAAGTTAAACAGATTGGTTTTATTAGCTAGAATTGTTGTAGTTGTTTGGAAGTAGGCTGAGGCATTACTTAGATCCATTCATGCACTTTTATATTTAGCATTACTTCTTCATTCCACTGCCATGCATGAGTTTCCTTCACAATTTATATTGCTGTTCATTGATTTTATGTCACAGGTAGCTCAGGTTGAAGCATTCTCGTTTTGGTGACACTCATAAACTATTTGTTTCATCTACACCGCTCCATATCACTCCATTACCTTCCTCTGCTTGTCAACCACCTCTCAAGTCACTTTCTTGACCTCTGTTGCGCTCATTCAACTTCTGGTTCCTCCATTACTCATATAGCTCCATCTATCTAGCCTTTCGTTGATACCACTCTTCCATTCAACAAATCACTCCATGCACACGTTCTCCATCCAACTTTGCTGTCTCTGAGCCATCACTAGTCCCATCTCCACCTCACCTATCCTCCCATACCATTCCAACACTCCATCATCTCCCAAAACCTCCACGGCCAATCATCCTGTAGAATTGCACAGCCTTCCTGTAGAAGACCTACAGGACTATCCTGTAGAAACCCCTGCAGACATCCTGTAGGAGGCCACTCACTCGGTTGCTGAGCTTCTGAATGTGAGGAACCTCTGTGGATGGATGCTAAGGACCCCTAGGGACCTCTCCTAGCCTCCCCAACCTGTCCCACGTTTTCCTTCCTTCTCCATCCCATCTGCACAACCAAATCCTAATAAGCACAAAATCACAAGCATTCCATCCACTTAATGAAAAAGTACAAAAACATGTCTTTTATGATGCAAGTAGTTTAGATCCATGCATTTTCACTTATTAGAGGTAGTAGCAGCATTGGTAGAAGTTTCATTCACATTCTTTGCATTATAGAAGTTAGACTAGTCAAATTAGGGTTTCCTAGGTTTACATGCTTTGATTTGCTTTCAGTTCATTTTTGTCAAGTAGATTAGTCTCCTCTGAGCTAGCTTTCGTCCATCATTGATAAAGCTTCTTCTGTGAGCCTATAGAAGTTGGCTTGAGCCCTAGCGGACTTGTGCCAGCTGACCAAGTGACAGCTGCGACAAGAGCTAGTACTTGTGCATACAGCACCGCCGCTTCCAAGTTTGTACGAACTACCGGGTTGATAAAATTAAGAGACTGGAAGCCCCAGGAGTTGTAGCATTATTGCTACAATACTGGAGCTCACCACTACCATCGCTCTAGCTGGTTTATTTCCACTTCTGTTTGTAAGCATATTTCAATATTTTACATTAATGAAATGAAGTATTATGTCTGCTACATATCTGTCTTTATGGTTATCTCAGTAATTTGTTGTGTTCTATTTAAATCCGAATCAGTGGCTTTTAATAAAAAGTTTCTTTGAGGTTTTGTTTATTGGGCATTCTCCTCTTTTTCTTCTGGTAATGCAAGTTTTCAGATCTTGGGGGTCTCTCCTCCCAAGATCCATTTCAATCTTTTAGATCTTGGGGGCCTCCTCCCAAGATCCAGATCAGTGGTATCGGAGCAGGTTACGATTCCAAGGGAAAGAGGGTTTCATGCATATTTCATTCTCAATTTTTTTGCAGGAATTTTTTTTTGGGAGGCGAATTTTCAGATTAGATCTGTAACATTTGGTACAAAATTTACAAAAACAAATACCAGATATGGATTCATCTCGAAAAATCACCCAATTTCAAAAAACAAATGGGTCGAATCGAAGTTCGGATGTGGGAGATATCGCTGATTTAAAATTAGCTATTTTATCAGAATTTTTGTGACGACGGAACTGTTGCAGCACGAATCTGAGATCTCAGAGTGTCCAAATAGGGATTTCCAACTCATGGGAAGGTGCAAAATGATCCTTCTGCTTTTAAAAACAGGTTATAATAAATATTATGAGTTATATTGGCCGAGTTATGTCCATTTTAACTTTGGAGCAACATTCGGAGTGGGTTTCCATTGGAGACGTGCCCTCCCACCCCACTTTAGTAGGCACCTGCTTCACATTCATTAGTTTCAACATAACAGCATTCGGCTTGGGTTATTTGGAGACGTGCCCTCCCACCCCAGGCTATGTAGGCACCTGCTACTTCATCAGCAACCAACATCATGGTTATGGGTCAACCGCATAAAATCCTTGTCATCGAAGTCCATTTGCTAGGCCGCACATTGTCAGAATCACAGTTGGTCACAAGCATTACAGGGTATCTCTATCCTCGGATCTTCGTTTATCAGGGTTTTGGGTTAACCACATAAAACCCTTATCTTCAGTGGCTCTTCATATTCAACAGAGGCTTTGCAGGAGGGAACTTTACGCAATGGGGACCATTGCTTCTTAAGGAGGGAGGAATGATCTGAATGGAAAATGGAATCAACCCATGGTACTCATCCACCCATGGTATTCATTCACCCATGGAATTTACCCATGGTATTGTAAATGGCATCCGCGAGTGGTATTGTAAAATCCACCCTTGGTATTCATTCACCCATGGAATTGACCCATGGTATTGTAACTGAGAAATACTATAAGTAACAAGTCACATTTTGTAAAAGGACAGGTTGTCCGCCACAATGTAGCCTTTACAATTTAGAGGCATGTAGCCGCCACATCTCTTCTCAGAGATAAGCTACCATCGCCCTAGCTGGTTTATTTCCACTTCTGTTTGTAAGCATATTTCAATATTTTACATTAATGAAATGAAGTATTATGTCTGCTACATATCTGTCTTTATGGCTATCTCAGTAATTTGTTGTGTTCCTATTTAAATCCGGATCAGTGGGTTTTAATAAAAAGTTTCTTTGAGGTTTTGTTTATTGGGCATTCTCCTCTTTTTCTTCTGGCAATGCAAGTTTTCAGATCTTGGGGGTCTCTCCTCCCAAGATCCATTTCAATCTTTTAGATCTTGGGGGCCTCCTCCCAAGATCAGATCATGGCCACACAGTCTGGCATTGATAAGCCTTACCTTGGCCATTCGGAAGAGTCTCAAACTCATGCAGATGACACATTCTTCACCATTGGATCTAAACCGATCTACGGTCTTAACGATTCAGGGATGACCAAATATGATAAGGTTTCTCTTCGGCGATGAAAGGTTCATTTGACTGTTGGGTTTGGCTATATAGCTCTGCAACGAAAGGGGTAACCTCAACCATCGATTCACAACAAGTATCGACAAACCTTAAACTAATAGCTCATGACCTTCCTTTTAAAGATTCTTTACAATGAATCTATGTGTATTTGATGGGCAGCCAATGAGGGTTCTTACTGTTGAACTTGCATAGATGCCTCTACCACAGAATGTAATTACATTTCAAGTGGAGTGGTCGATTTCGCATGGCAGCACGAGGTAATGCATAATTCTTTATAAGTTTATCTTGAAATTTATTTTCCATTTTAATGCTAAGATTCTATGTGCACTTTCAGGCTTCGGTCGTAGCTCCGAGGAATGCTAAACTCAGCCCAGGTAAAATCCTTCGGTGGTCAATGATAATTGATTCAGGTCCTCACACTCATTATTCTTTGTGTAGGTACATATTCCAGTGGTTCAAACTCTTCTTGCGGCATGGCTTTTTGGGTCGTGCCAGTGTTCAAAACTAAGCTTCTTGTTTCTCATTTTTCCAAGTGGGTTGGACTCAGAATCTCCCCCATTAGTTCATGCTCTTTAGAGACAGACCTCCATGAACAAAGAGTTTCGGAAATGTAATTAAACTGAATATTAGGCCTTGCGGCCGGAATACTTCTGTTATTAGGGTTATACTTATTTAATTTTAACAGGTTGGCCTTTGCATTACCACTATGATAGCTTAGCTAGCGGCTTGGTTCCAAGAGTTTCCATGAGAAGTCGGACTGTACATTTTGGCATACAGAGTATAAGTTAAATGCTATCTCTAAATTGTTGTGATAGCTCAGCTTCTAGTATATATATATATATATATATATACATATATATATATATATATATACATATATATATATATATATATATATCTATATATATATATATATATATATATATATATATATATATATATATATATTGCGGTTGAATTTAATTCTGTAATGGCTTAATCCCATGAACTGAGCTTTTTTTGTTTTTAAGTGAATGATTCAAATGTTATATGAATATGGTCGTCATTACTCTGTTTCTATATATCAACGTTTCAAACTTGCTCGAAAATAGCCTATGGTTTAATAACTCAAGGGTCTTAGGGTTTTTAATAGAGTCTGGGTACTTGGCTCATGGTGGGTTCTCTCCAGAACTCAACCGAGAGCCGATAAACCCTAACTCCTTAGTTATTTACAATCCCAAGCTGTAATAAGGTTTGGGTCAACTATCTTGCATAGTTTTCTTTGTCATAAATAGATGGTAGATAACAATGAAAATTCTGGGAACTGATATTTTGTATATTGAAAATATTTTCAATAGACTCTGTAAAGTCCAATGATATAATAGGTATAGAAAGTCCAAGATAAAATATTGAATCTATGAAATAAGTCCTTCGCTGCTATGCTTAAAATGTTCCTTGTAATTATTCATTAGAATGTTTAGTGTAGATATTACTACCATATAAGTAGATATGTTAGTTAGCTCTTGTATGCTCTGGTTACATATATACCTCTGATAGCAATGCAATATATTAAAAGATTGTATTTCTATTACCTTTCAATAACCGAATAATGCTGACACAATATCCTAGCCTGCTAACTTAATTTCTATTGTAAGTGTAAACAGTATATTCCTTCCTAATAATAATTTGCTAACACAGTAATATTACTTATCTGTTTCTCTGTATGAGTGTGATTTATGCACGTAACTCCTTTATTTTGGAAGGTCTCTCCACTGAGCCTCGAATCTGGAAATTACATCCAGAATCCCCCTCCAAGCTCTTCCACTTTTGTCAATGATAAACAGTTTGGTACCTTGAGCGTCAGGAACATGTCCAGCCTCAAGTCGCGTACTCACAGCTGTTATCACAATTTCTTTCCCACTAGCTAACTTGCTCAGCTCTAAGAAGAAAATAATCATAGTACAATTTTTAATTCCTTTTTCCAACCCCCTCAAGATTCTCACCTTTTTCCTTTTCAACGGAGAGGGTGAAAAAATAGTTTGCAACTGTTTTTCAGAAGTTAATTTAATTGATTCTACATTTCTTTTACAGACTGATTCAAAATCTTTTAGTTAATATTTAACAACCTCTATTCTAGCTTTTCAGCCTAAATATTTTAACAATTCAGATTAAACTAAATAAAATTAACAATGGTAAAAAAAAACTTGGTAAAAAAAATTGTTGGTGTATCACTGGGTGTTACAACCCCTCCCCTTGAGAGGAACACCATCTCTGGTGTTCTTTCCCTTAAGTAAATAGTGTAGGATAGACTTTCTGCACGGCTTCCTCTTCCTCCCAAGTAGCCTCATGTGGGCCAAAATGCTTCCACTACACTTTAACTTGGGTGATGGTTCACCTCTGCAAGGTGGTTTCTCTCCGATCGAGGATACGTAGAGGCTCTGCTAGAAATTCTCTCTTGGGTTCTACCTGCACATTCATAATCTACTGTCAGAAAATTCCTATAAACAACAATTCTTAATATATAGACTTCATTCTATCATTACCTGAATACTTTCTTAGTTAATAATATGTCGAGGGTCATACACATATTTTTTTAATAAAGATACATGGAAGACATTGTGGACTCAGATGTGCCCCGGGAGTGCTAGCTTGTACGCCACAGCGCAATCCGCTCCAAAATTTGAAAAGGCCCACAGTATCATGGTGCCAACTTCGCACAACCTTTCCAGGGTTTAACCTTCAAGTACACGTGATCCCCCAACTGGAATTCTTTATGAGTTCTTTTCTTATTTGCATAAACCTTTTGCCTATCCTGAGAAGCCTTTAAATTTTGGCGAACATTCTTAACGGTGGCCTCAATTTCAGGTAACATATCACGACCCAATGCTAATTTATTATCCAGACTATTCCAGTCCATGGGTTCCCCACACTTTCTTCCATACAGTACTTCAAAAGGGCTCATACCCAATGATTCGTGATGTCCATTATTGTAGGTGAATTCTACAAAGTGGAGGTAATCCTCCCATTTCTATGGTTGTTGCATTACAAACATTCTCAACATGTCTTCCAAGACTTGATTCACTCGCTCTATCTAACTGTCTCTCTGTAGATGGTAGGCAATGTTGAATTGAATTTGAGTGCCCAACTCTGCAAAGAGGGTTTTCCAAAATGTGGATGTAAATTTTACATCTCTGTCAGAGATCACCACTCGGGGTATCCCGTGTAATCAGAAGATTTCTCTCATAAATATGTCTGCAATCTCCACCATTTTATAGGTGGATTTTACGGGAATGAAATGAGCGGTCTTGCTCAGCTTGTCCACCACAACCATGATTGAGTCATGTTTCTTTTTAGTACGAGGTAATCTAGTGATAAAGTCTAAAGTGATTGTCTCCCATTTCCATTCAGGGATGGGTAATGGTTGCAACAGACCGGCAGGATGTTGATGTTTCGCCTTCACCAATTGGCACTCTGAAGACAACCCATCCACCTAAATTGACGAGATTGCTGCAACTTGGTTTGTGACTAAAGATACCGCAAGGGTTGATGATTCGTATGGATGATGGTCTCCTTGCCGATCAGGTAGTGTTTCCACTTTTTCACACTCTGGACCAAGGCATATAATTCCTTATCATAAGTGGGATAGTTTATCACAGCCTAAGATAACTTCTCTGAATGGTAACATATCGGCTTCTTTTGCTGCATCAGTACAACTCCCATGGCATATCTGTTGGCGTCTGTCTCGATCTCGAATGGTTGTTGGAGATCTGGTAAGGCCAAGACCGGTGCAGTGCTGATATTTTCTTTCAATGTTTCGAACGACTTCTGTTGCTTTCCTCCCCATTGAAAGACTTGATTTACACTTGTCAATGCGTGTAAAGGTGCTACAATAATAGAGAAATTGGCAATAAATCTCCTCCAATACTGTACTGCACCCAAAAAGCTGTGAACCTCGGTTACACTAATAGGTTTAGGCCAATTTACAATTGCTTCAACTTTAGAAGGATCAATTTTTAATTGACCATGACCAAAACTATGACCTAGGTAAACCAAAGAGGTTTTCCCAAACTCACACTTTGACAATTTTACATAGAGTTTTTCATTTTTCAATACATCAAACACTTTCTTCACATGACATACATGTTCATTCCAACTTTTACTAAAGACAAGGATATCATCTAGATATACAAGAACAAATTCATCAATGAAAGGCCTAAAAAGATCATTCATGACCCTCATGAAAGTGGTTGGAGCATTGCAAAGTCCAAATGGCATCACTATCCATTCGAACAACCCCTATTTGGTCCTGAAGGAGGTTTTCCACACATCCTGCTCTCCAATTTGGACCTGGTGATAACCACTACACAAATCCAATTTGGTGAAATAGATAGCATTCTTTAACTGATCTAATAAGTCATCAATGCGTGGAAGAGGGTAACAACTTTTCACCGTGATTTTGTTTAGTGCTCGATAATCCACACACATCCTCCACGTTCCATGTTTCTTTGGCTCTAAGACAATCGGTGAGCCACATGGAGAAGTGCTCAGCCTGATGACATCCTGTACATGCCAATATTTGGTAAAGGAGCGTCATGCTGCAAATGGATCTCATGTTGGATTTCCCTCTTCGGAGGTAATCCCCTCGATTCCTGAAACATCTCATCATAGTTAGAAATTAATTCACATAATTCCTTTTTATGTCCCTGATAACAACCCTGGAAAGCATCAGCTAATTCAGAATCTTTTCCCCTTACAATCATAAGTATGCAACCCTTACTGGAATTCACCAACCTCTTCATTTGTCCTGCACTTACAAGGCTGGCACTGATTTTAGTTTGATGAGACCTTACAATATATTCTACCCCATCTTTTGTGATTTGGTATTTGTTTTCATGACGGAAGAAGATTTCCTTTCTATCATATAGATATGGACTTCCTAACACCATGCCACAGATGTCCAATGGTATCACATCAAGTTTTACCTCATCCACTAACTTAGAAGCGATCACAAATTTAACCTTACACTGCTTAGTTACATTCAGTTTTGCTTTATCATGTATCCATCCAAGTGGGTAAGGTTTTGGATGTGGTTTGGTTTCCAAGCCTAGCTTCTTTACCAAGGAATCTGAAATTAAGTTTGCTTGGGATCTGGTATCAAATAGAGTTTCCACTTTTGTATGATTTATGATAACTCTAATATGAAATAGCTCAATTCTCTTTCGTTCATTAGGAAGAGACTCATCTATTGAACTAGTGCCTTCATGTGATTCAGAATTAACATGAGGTGTAAGAGTACCTTTTGTTCCTACTGCTGTGATCAATGCTTCATCTCCAGAATCGGATCCATGTCTACTACACAGTTGCTACTGTCTTCTACTTGCCTTTTCCTCCATACTTCTTTGGTCTCTTTTCCGGGTATTGTTTACAACAATGATCGTCATCATGACCTTCCTTTTTTCAGTAATTATAATAAGGTGTTTCTCCTTCATCTTTCTTGGTTGATGTCGTCCTCTTCTCCTTTCCTTTTCCTTTCACTTTGGGTTTTCCATTTGGAGGTTTGAAAGGTGGTTTCTTGAAATGATCATCTCTTTCATTTTTTCCCCTGTTCTCAAGATGAATTGCCTTCGCACAGGCGGAGTCAATAGTAGTTGGTTCAAACAATAATAATGAATGTCTAAGGTAAATATGTAATGATCCAATATACTTAGTTACTACTTTAGGTGAGTCAAGTGCAATGCCCAAATTAAGTGCCTGTTTTCTAAATTCATCTATAAAGCTTTGAACATCCTGACCTCTGCCTTGCCTTAAGTATTGCCAATCCATTAAGGATTTTTGTTTATAACCCAATGGATAGAATTGTTCATTTAATGCAGAAATGAAACTAGGCCATGAGGAAAGAAGATTACCCACATTCTTACTACTTCACAATTTGCTCTCCCACCAAACGAGAGTGGTTCTACTCAACCGAAGAGAGGCCAGCTGAATCTTTGCCTCGTCCTCATTGATCTACTGAATCCTGCAGTAGATTTCAATCTGCCTAATCTAGTTGTTAAGCTTTTCTGCATTACTTTCACCGTTAAACATGGGAAGATCAAATTTGACATCTAATTTAAAGAAAGGTTTCTTAGATGCATCCCTTGAATTTCTATGATGATGGTGATGAGAGGAAGAAGAACTTTCACTCATGGAAGGAGAAGGAGGGGGTTCTTCTCCACCATTTCCATGCGCTGAACCTTGTTCTTCTGGTTTTCTCTCTTCTACTTTCTCCAGCCTTGAAATCAACTGACTGACATTATCTGTCATTGAATAAAAGGTTTTGTGGAAATTGTGCTCCTCTTCAAGACGAACCTCTTCATTTGCCATGTTTCTCCTTCGATGTGCACGCCCCGCTTCGGGATTGAAAGACTTTAGTTTCCCTTCGCCTCTTCAGAGCCTGTTTCTTGTTAGCATACAAACATTCAATTCACATCTAAAAAAAGACCTGCTCTGATACCACTTGATCTAAAATCTTTTGCTTATAGATGCGTTAAAGAATTACATGCATAAATTGTAGCTTAACATAGAAAACTTAATGTGCACATGAGACAAGAGGAGAAACACATAAACCATGAAAGAAGACAACAAGACTTGATAACGAAGTTCGTCCGACTTGGACTACGTCTCCAAGACTTGCTCAATCAATGGGAAGGCCTTCATTCATTAAGTGGCATGAGAAAGAAGAGTACAAGTATCAGTTACAAAAAGGAGTCTTATACCTCCATACTGAAAAATGGCCAAAAAATGCAAAACTTTGATGGAGTAATGGACAACGCCATTGCGTTCGTGGCATCGAGAAGTGCTGAAACCATATTAAATTTTTCAAATTTTGATAAAGTGAAAATTCGGCCCTCCTGCAAAATTCTTCCTCGAACTGCATGTACTACCTCCTTGGCCTGGGTGCATTAACAAACTCTGTTTAAGTATAATATGGGTCGCGAATTTCTCAATAATCCTGTTGGAGGAGTTGGTTTTAGATCTATTTAATAGGGAGGAGGTTAGGCAGTCAAACCCTGCCTCCTCCTTTTTTAATACACCGAATCTGTTTAAAATTTAAACAACCTTTTTTTTAAAACAATGGGTTGGGTCGGCCCACCTTGGGTGGCCCACCAACCGTACCCACCTCCGCCTTTGTAATAATTTTTAACGGGTTGTTGGTTTGTTTGTTTAGAGTGGGCGCGGTTGGGTTCGTGCCCCAAGGGTCAGCCCACCACCCATTGTTGGTTACAGTGCCGAGGTGTGGGGTGGCAGGCTCATGGCTGCCCACCCCGTGTTAATTGTTACATGTCGTGGGCTATGGGGAGGGGTCGGGGGTCATGGCCTGCCCCTCCATATTTAACATTGCAATTACGTTAGGGTGGCGGGGTTGGTGGCCCAACACCCCCTTTTTTTAATATTTTTTTGTTAAATAAAAACAAAATGGTGCGTTTTTGAAAATTTGGTTTTGGACCATAGGAGTCTTTTTAACTAGGCCACGATTTCGCCTAGAATCTAGCCGGAGTTGGCCAGATTCCGCCTTCTGGAAAAGTGCAAATTGTGTCCTCGTTAAACCTGCCCAGTCATCAAAAGTCAGCCCAAATTTGACTGCTTCTATCTCCTTCATCCGAACTCGGATTGGAGTGTCGTTCGCACTGTTAGAATTAGGGCGACGAGCATTTCGATTTGATGTCAAGTTCATCGCCTTTCCACCACTTTGAATTTTGAGCTTTTCCCATGCCATTGTGTCTAAAGATTCACTTGGATCGTTTCTGGATCCACCACTATTCCTTCTGCTGATATAACATGGCCTAGGTACTAGATTTGACTTTTATAAAAATTGCACTTGCTAAATTTTGCGTACAGCTAGTTTTCTCGCAAAATCTGCAATATTGTTCTCAAGTGTTGCTCACATTCCTCCTGATTTTTTTGAATAGATTAGTATATCGACAATAAAAATCAGTACAAATTTATCTAGAAATGGCTAAAAAATGTCGTTCATTAGGCTCATGAAAGTGGCCGCAGCATTCATAAGGCCAAAAGGTAGTACCACAAACTCGTAATGTCCATAACAAGTTCAGAATGCGGTTTTGCAGATGTCTTCATCCTTTATTCTGATCTGGTGGTACTCGGACCTTAAGTCGATTTTTGAGAACACGCTAGCTCCCTGCACTTGATCAAATAAATCGTCGATACGAGGTAAAGGGTACTTATTCTTGATGGTCAGCTTATTTAGCTAACGATAATCAATGCATATTCTTAAGGTTCCGTCTTTTTTCATACAAATAGTACAGGGGCTCCCCAAGGGGACACACTAGGGCAAATGTATCCTTTATTTAACAGTTCGTGAAGCTACATTTTGAGTTATGTTAACTCAAGAATGCTCATGCGGTAGGGAGTTTCTGAAATAGGGGCTGCTCCAGGCACTAGTTCAATGGTAAAATCCATATCACGCCTTAGTGGCAATCCAAGGATGGATTCAGGAAACACGCCCATGAATTCTTGAATTACAGTGATATTCTCTAAAGAGGTCATCTTATTTTTTTCATTATTGTACCGTACTTGGACAACATAAATCTAGCAGCTCGTCCTTATGCATCTTCCGAGCTGGTTGGCTGTAATAGGGCATAATTTGATATTTTTCTTGATTCCTTGAATTTCTTTTCGCTGCCCTGACTCGGTAAGATAAATTACAAATTTTTCTTTGCAATCCATAGGGACCAATGACCTTCCAACCAGTCCATCCCTATTAATACATCATACGAACCCAGGGGAAGGATATTTAGATCAACACGGATGGGCTGTCCTCAAACTATTATAGGGAAGTTTTTTGTTTTTGCATACACCTTCCTTTTTGTTCCAGTGGCTAGTTGAACTAGCCAAGACTTCTTAAATTTACTGCTTTGCAGCTGACATTTTTCTACCACTTTAGGATTAGTGTAGCTTAGGCTAGCACCTAGATCAAATAAAACAGAAACAGGTTGATCAACAATCGTACCTTCACATTCAATAATGGTGGGCTGATATTCCGCTTGATGATCATCCAAGGCAACATTAATTCTAGGCATGCTCCTTGCAATATCTCCCACTGTGGAGGCTTCTTGCATGTTCGAAAGTTGTTCAGTTCGAGCTTTGTGCAGGCAGTTCTTGTAATAATGTGCTTCCCCACATCCCCAACATTGTAGTGGCGACTTTGGCGGCTGGTCAGTAGCAGTTTTGCTAACCCCCTCAGGCTGTCTATTCTCGGCATATGTTTGAACTCTCGGTAAATTTCTTGCAAATTTTCTGAAAGCCCTTTGTTGATTATTTCTTCCATTTGTGACTTTCGGTTGCCTGTTTGGTGGTAAGTTCTTCATTTTCTTGCCAATGGCTCCTTTAGGTCCTTCATTTTTCTGTTTCATCTGCTGATAACAGATACATGCTTTTCATACTGCATCGTCCATTGTTCTAGGATAATCGAATTCTAATTTTTCCTTCATGAACTTGGACAAACTACTAATAAACCGATAAATTTTATCTTTTTCCTCCTGCATATACGAAACGTATCGCAACAAGTAAGTAAACTGTTTTACATACTCATCCATGGTCAAGGCTCTCATTCTTAACTCATGGAACTCCTTTGCCTTTTCATCATAGTAACGTTCAGTTAGATATTTATCTTTAAAATGTTTCTAGAATTCTTTCCACGTTACTTGCTCCTCATCAATCTTCGTCATTGTTTTAATTTCTTCCCACCACAGGGTGGCCTTTCCCTATAATTGGTAAACTGCCATCTGTGCTTTAAGTTTGTCAGTATATTCATAAATATGAAAATATTTACCCATGTTGATCAGCCAGGCTTCCACTGCTTCTTCAGATTCTCCTTCAAACAACGAAGGTTTGATTTTCTTGAACTCGACTTACAATTTTGTCATATGTCTTTTTGTCTTCCTTTGATCGGAAACGTTATCTGAACGCCCTTCTTCTTCCTCCTTATGGCCTTCTATTGATTCTGCATTATCTTCCTCATTATTGGCAGTTGGGGTCTTCACCCTATTCTCTATACTGGGGTCTGGAGCCCGCTAATTTTGTCGGTCGGACATAATTTTAAGGATCTTCTCCTATTCCTACCTTAGTCATTCATTGCCCGTCCTTAAGTTCATCATCCTTGCTCGTAATTGTTGCACTGTTTCCAGCAGGGCAGCATTGGCTTGTCGCGATTCTTCTCCCAGTTGTACCCATAGTTCTAGGTTGGCCTCCACAAAATGCACTTCCAGTTGGCTTGCTTATCTGGGGCTCCTCTGCATTTTTAATTCTTGGTGCTAACCTCTATCTCTCTCTCTCTCTCTCTCTCTCTCTCTCTCTCTCTCTCTCTATGTTCATATGCATCCAAACTTAGTTTTTTTTTGCATCAATACACATAAATCAAAACTTAATTAACTATACTAAAATAACCCAGAAGTCTCAGTATATGAGCCTGGGCTCTAATACCATTTGTAACATCCGTATCCCAATTTTTTTTTAACTAATAAAGAAAGTTATTTGGTTAATGAAATAATGTAAAGGTTAAATGATTCGACACCAGGTCAAATTCTAAACACATTTAAGGGTTTTTTGGAGTTTACACTACCCATATAGATCAGAGGTCTGTTAGTGTTGATATATGGTTAACACCACAGAAACAAATATTCCTCGCTGGACTCCACGCCATCTGCATTGTTGTACCTACATTAATGTTACCTGCGCGAACTTACCTAGGGATGACCCTCCTCATTAAGTCGGGAGAGCCCCGAGGCCCTCCTCTGTCATCACCGTCCCTCTCCCTACTGGACACACAGTCCGGCATTGATGAGCCTTACCTTGCCCACTCGGAAGAGTCTCGAACTAATGCAGATGGCACATTCTTCATCCTTGGATCTAGACCGATCTACGGTCTTGATGATTCAGGGCTGACGAAATAGGATAAGGTTTTTCTTCGGCGATGAAAGGTTCAATTGATTGTTGGGTTTGGCTCTATAGCTCTGCGATGGAAGGGGTAACATGTTTCATCAATTCAGCATGCCTGAATCCTTCACCTTACACGTATCAACAAACCTTAAAATAATAGCTCACGACCTTCCATTTAAAGCTTCTTTACAATGAATCTATGCATATTTGATGAGTGACCGACGAGGGTTCTTACTATTGCCCTTGCGCAGATGCCTCTACCACAGAATGGACTTACATTTCAGGTGGAGCGGTCGATTTCGCGCATGAGAATGAGGTAATGCATAGTTATTTATAAGTTTATCTTGAAATTTATTTTCCAACTTAATGCTAAGATTCTATGTGCACATACACGCTTCAGTCGCAGCTCCGAGGAATGCTAACCTCAGCCCAGGTAAAAACCCTTATTTTATTGCAAGATTCAATTCGGTGGTCAATGATAATCGACTCAAGTCCTCATACCCGTTATTCTCTGTGTAGGTACATATTCCAATGATTCAAACTCTTCTTACGGCATGGATTTTTGGATGGCGCTAGCGTTCCAAACTAAGCTTGTTGTTTCTCATTTTTCTAGGTGGGTTGGACTCAAAATCTCCCCCCTTAGTTCGAGCTCTTTAGAGATAGACCTCCACGAATAGAGAGTTTTGGAAATGTAATTAAACATGAGATTAGGCCTTGCAGTTGGAATACTTCTGTTGTTAGGGTTATATTTATTTAATTTTAATTGGTCGGCTTTTGCATTACCACTATGATAATTAGCTAGCGGCTTGGTTCCAAGAGTTTCTATGAGAAGTCGGACTGTACATTTTGGCATACAAAGTATAAGTTAGATGTTGTGTCTAAATTTCTGTGATAGCTCGGCTTTTGGGAGATATATATATATATATATATATATATATATAGGCTTAATCCTGTGAACTGAGAATTTTTTGGTTTTTAAGTGAATGATTAAAATGTTAATATGAATATGGTCATCGTTACTTTGTTTCTATATATCAATGTTTCAAACTTGCTTGAAAATAGCCTATGGTTTAATAATTCAAGGGTCTTAGGGTTTTTAATAGAGTCTGGGTACTTGGCTCGCGGTGGGTTCTCTCTAGAAGTCAATAGAGAATCGATAAACCCTAACTCCTCAGTTATTTACAATACCAAGTCATAATAACGTTTGGGTTAACTATCTTGCATAGATTTCTTTGTCATTAATAGATGGTAGATAAAAATGAAAATTCTGGGAACTGTTATTTTGTATGTTGAAAATATTTTCAATGGACTCTGTAAAGTCGAGTGATATAATAGGTATAGAAAGTCCAGGACAAAATATTGAATCTCTGAATTAAGTCCTTCATTGTTATGCTTAAAATGTTCCCTATAATTATTCATTAGAATGTTTATTGTAGATATTACTGCAATATAAGTAGATATGTTAGTTAGCTCTTGTATGCTCTAGTTACATATATATCTCTGATAGCAATGCAATATATTAAAAGACTGTATTTTTGTTTCCTTTAAATAACCGAATAATGAGGACACAATATCGTAGCCTACTAACTTAATTTCTATTGTAACAATAAACATTATATTCCTTCCTAATAATAATTTGCTAAGACAGTTGTATTACTTCTCTGTTTATCTGTATGAGTGTGATTTGTGTACGTAACTCCTTTATTTTGGAAGGTCTCTTGAGCCAGCCTCGGATATGGAAATTACATCCAGAATCCCCTCTGAGCTCTTCCACTTCTGTCAATGATAAACAATCTGGTACCTTGGGCGTTAGGAACATGTCAAGCCTCAAATCATGTACTCATAGTTGTTATCACAATTTCTTTCCCACTGGCTAACTTGCTCAACTCTAGGAAGAAAATAATCACAATACAATTTTTCCTTCCTTTTTCCAACCCCCTCAGGATTCTCTCCTTTTTCCTTTTCAAGGGAGAGGGTGAAAGAAATGTCTGTAACTATTTTTCAAAAGTTAATTTAATTGATTCTCCAGTTCTTTTACAAACCGATTCAAAATCTCTTAATTAATATTTAACAACCTATGTTCTGTTGGGTTGTGTTATATTATTTCCACGACTAGCCCATGTAGTTAACCGGGGGTTAGAAGGGCGGGGGGGGATGTTATAGGGGGTTTGATGGGTACCCGTAACCCCACTCTAGGTTGGGTTGACCCACCTATGGTTTTGTGCATGATTTTCGCACATGGTTTTGAACGTGATGGTTTTCGGTCCATGGTTTTGGACACGATGGTTTTTGGTCCGTGGTATTGGATGCTTCGACATGTATAAATATGTATTGTAACATTGAAAGGAAAATAATGAAAAATCAAGCTGGTAGTCCCAATTTTGGGACCCAAGGGAAAATCTCTGTGTATATGTGTTTTATGTGTTATGCTCTCGCATTGTTTATTTTTTGTGTTTTAGAATTCGTATGCAGGTAATTTCTGTACGGGATTAAAACCTACATTTGGTATCGGAGCAGTTTTGGCTTCAAGGGGACACCTTTGTTGCTAAGGGGTTTCACTCGGGCTTGTGGTAGACCCTGTTCAGTGAGAGATCTGCGAAATCGATTCTGGTGGTGAAAGAAGATGGAGAGCAGTGGAAAGATAGAGATCGAGAAATTTAATGGTCAGATTTTTGAGTTGTGGAAACTCAAGATGGAGGATCTGTTGGTGGATAAAGATCAGTGGATCATGGTAGATCCGGGTACTAAACCAACGGGAGTGTCTGATGAAGAATGGAAGAAGTTGGATCGAAAGGAAAAAAGCACAATACGATTGTGTGTCTCAGATTCAGTATTGTTGAATGTGTCAGGGGAAGCTACGGCGAAGGCTTTGTCGGACAAGTTAGGGACTTTGTAACAATCTAAGTCTCTAGTGAATAAACTGTTCCTGTGGAAAAAGTTGTATAACCTGAGGATGAAAGATGGAGACTCAGTGACAGAGCATCTGAACACATTTAATCCTGTGGTAAGTCAGTTAGCATCTGTTGATATTAAAATTTCAGATGAAGATAAGTGCATCAGTTTGTTGTGTTCTCTACCAGATTTGTGGGATAGTCTGGTTATTTCAATAGGTAGTAATGCAACTGCCTTGAAATTTGATGAAATAGTCTTATCCTTGCTGACAGAGGAGATGAGGCGGAAAAATATGGAGAGCCAGAATGGTGATGCCTTGTCTGTATGAGGACGGTCCCAAAATAAAAACAAAAATAAGTTATCGAGTGGGATATCTAAACCTAGAGGGAGATCTAAATCTCCAAGAAAACCTATAATGGTGGTGTGCTAGAAATGTGGAAAGGAAGGGCACTACGAAAGGGACTGTAAATCTAAAGCTCCTGATAAAGGAAAGGGATCTCATGATGCTCCTTCTGCAGAGGCAAAAACCACCTCAGATGAAGGTGGGGATGTGTACTTGGGTTCTTCAAGTACACATGTAGATCATGAGGCATGGTTGATTGACTCAGGTGCATCCTTTCACTTCACTCCCCATAGAGAGTGGTTTTGCGAGTATGAGAAATACGATGGTGATGATCTCTTCTTAGGGGATGATAGGAAGTCTAGAATCATTGGCTGTAGAAAAGTAAAGTTGAAGTTGCAAGGTGGAAGGGTTAGTGCTCCAATTTACTTTCAATGTTTTTAAAGATAAATCATTGTTCGGGAAGAGGTCAATGATGAAAATTTTGAATTTCGTTGCTCAATAATAGGTCAATGATGAAAACTTTGAATTTTTCATTCTTGCAAGTGATGGATTATTGTTTAGGATGCAATTGCAATGATCATCTAGAATTAGCTTCTTTAAACAATATTTTACAAAAGAAGCATATCAAAAAGCCACTGAAGATAGTGTGTGTTGTGGTGTAATTTAACCATGGTTAACATAAGCAATGCAAATTTTAGCTAATGCAAAATCCACAATTGCAAGAGACTTGTATGCTACTACTGCTATAAATAAACCAAAATTGCAAGAGACTTGTATGCTACTATTACTCCAAATAAACCGATACATTTGTTTGAAGATCCGTGTTGTTGAGATGACATTAAAGCATTGTTGCCAGTGATTTGTGATTAAACTTAGATAATTTTTCCCATGATCCATTGATTTGATTTGAGATTAAACTTAGATATCTTTTTCCCTTGATCCGTAGATTTGACGGAGGGCCATGTTTGAATTTCAGAATGGTATTGCTATTGCATTGTGATGATTTTTGCAAACTTTATGAAAGGATACTTTTAGATGGGACAGATGTCACAGTTAAGGAATTGAATGGAAAGACCCAAGTGCACTGGTTTTAAATTAAATCCCTCATACCTTCAAACGACAAGGCAGGATATGAACCAGTAATCAAAACAACATTTCACATTTAGATTGTTGTGCTAGAGGGTCATTTGACGTTCTGCACACACTCAGAATACATTAAGCTTCTGAATACATTACTGAAGGATTCAAATGCAGTTCAAGTAAGCATTTTTCAAACTTGTCTTTAAACAGAGAAACATTTTTCAAACTTTTTTTTAGACAGATTTTCAAACTTGTTTTAGAACAAAGAAGTATTTTCAATGATACAGCTAGATATAACGAACCCGACACGTACTATTGCTGCTTAGACCTTTTGTTTTTATAAAAAAGGAAATAGGTATCTAAAATATATTATCATTCATTTACGAGGGATGTTGGGATAGTATATTAATGTTTCTCATTAATTTTTCACTAAAGATCGTATGTCATTTCTTTTTGAGTAATAAAAATTTAATGAGAGAGTGTATATTTTACAATTATTTATATTGAGAGAATATTTTTGATGAAATTGTGTGGAGGATGTTATCTAATCTTGTCCAACATTTCAGGTGGATACTCCATCTATCTTCAAAAAAAAACAAAAAACAAAAAAAATATTAATTTGATTTTAAAATATGTAAGTAATATATTTATATTATTTGAAATATAATTAAGTAATAATTAAAATAAAATTGAGTTCAAATATTCAATGTATCATTTGGGGTTTTTGGATAACTACAACTCATCTTTTTGTTAATGATATTTTATGTAAGAAGAAATGTATATCCATGTTACCTCAAAATATATCAAAGCCTTTGGAAAGATCAAATCTTTTGAGGTACAACCATTTTTTAGGCGTAAAAAGAAATTTGATCCTTCTATATCCAAAATTAAGATGAGTCCAACTACTTACTAAAAAAATTTATTAAAATAATTTATTTATTTTTAAATTTTATAACGGGCATCTTTTATATTTTTCAAATAATATTTATTAAATATTTTCTACAAATATATAACAATATTTTAATCGCTTTATATTTTTATTTATTAAAAATATATATTAATATTTTAATCGTTTCAAATCTCATCATTTTTATTAATCGAAATACGTACTATTTAAATTGATTAATTGACGTAAACTATAAAGATATTGAGAATGTTCTCGTAAGTTTGCGTACTCATTTGTTACACTAACAAAATAAAATCAATTATTTTTTTTAATTAATGCTATGAATTTTAATATGTCAAATGTGTTATTTGCCTGTGCAAAAGGTTAGCTTTCCTATGTACAATGTGAAACCAAACTAATTTGAATTCAAATGGAATCTATTGTTTGAGAAAGCCAAGACAGGTCAACTCTCCTTAATTGGCCTAATCATATTTGGGATTTTACCTTGCCAATATTCTTTGCACATGTGAATAAAATACGGAATAAAATGTTTTAGCTAAACAATTAATAGATTTAACACTCTTAAAGTTTAACCATAAGTAGCTTTTTGTTACCCTTTCACTTGTTTGTTTTAATGGATGACATGATATCTACTGCAACTAACTTGATTATATGCTTCTATTTAATAAAAACGTACTTCATACAGTAAGTTTGAATTAGTCTATAAGAATTAGGTCCAATATTTCATACAGTAAGTTTGAATTAGTCTATAAGAATTAGGTCCAAAGTTTTGGATCCCAGTGGGCGCCCACCCTTCGTTGAACGTTGGAGGTCTCTTGGACTTGCTCCAGGGAATCATGATCAATATGCTTCAAAGTGAGGAATCGATAAAAGTTCTCCCATAGAGCTGCCAATTACATAGTCAACCAGGGGCCCGTGATTTCCCCAAAGAGCTGCAAATTACATAGTCAACCAGGGGCCCGCCAACGCCACTGCACCCGATGTTTTCCTCATCCTCCATTTGCACGGACGTAAGACCTACGATGAAATTTGCTTTATTTTTACTAAACTGAAAAGTCGGTTGATGCCCAACTGGCTTTTTCATGCCTCCATTAATTCCAAGTGTCAAACGTGGAGAACGGGCGGCTGGTTGACTCGATCTTGTATAGTCCTCCACGTCTCTCTTTTCTATTCTATAAATACTGGTTTTACAATTTATATAAATACTGGTTTTACAATTTATGTAACACACCACTTCTGCGTTCTGCCCTTGCAGTATATTCATGTTTCGCTTGCTCATAAGAAACTAAATAAAATATGGGCAACCATGTCTGCTGTCTCACGGTGGGCAATCACAAGGAAACAATTCAGTTGGTTCCCCTTGCCGGCCCCGTTCAGATCATTCATAAACCACTCTGCGCCGACCGGATCATTCAAGAATTCCCTCAACATTTAGTCTGTCACTCCGATTCATTCTACATCGGGCATAAGACGCCCACTCTATCTCCAAGTGACCAACTGAAGTTGGGCAACAAGTACTTCCTTCTACCGCAACACTTCTTTCACTCTCCCTTGTCTCTCCTATCGCTCGCTTCCTTAATATCGCCGCCTCCGCCCACAGAATCTCCACTTACTTCCACAGTTCGCCTATCAGCTCCGCTTCGCAGTATCGAACGCGCTTCTGCTTTGTGTCAACCGTTTGAGATACAGAAAAGCGACGCTGGCAGAGGACTTCGGATCAGAGTGTGCCCGGAGTTTATTTCAAAGCTTTTGGAAGACGGATGGCATGACACTGATGAACGTGAGTGTTCTGAGGGCGGGGATTCCGGAGATGAGGATAATAGACTCTTGAATACTCCCGAATTGCGGAAAGTCTATGCACAGTTGGTCAATTACAAAGCCCAGTGTTGGAGACCTAGACTTGAGAGCATCAGGGAAAATGACAAGATGGTCGGCCATAGGAAATTCATGAAAATTAAGAGATTGGAACAGATGAACAATTCGTGCTCTTGATCAGTTCAATGTGTTGTGCTCTTTTTTTCTGGCACACCTTTCATTAATTCTGCCACAGCTTGGCCAAGAATTCTGGTGCAATATTATCTAGTGCTTCCTTGCACAGTTTTCGTTTTTGCCATCAGCCATGATAGTCATTTCTGCTGAAGTAATGGAATTCAAATAGATTTGATCTGTCAACGGTGCTGAACTCCAGTCAATCTAGCGGGCTCTCATGTCTGGAAGATAAAGAAATATGCATGTAACACATGGAATTCATGCGCATATATTACATGGAATTCATGCGCATATAAAAATGGCTAGGAGCTCGTTGAATTGAATTTCCAACGGCACTTCTAAGACTTCGGCTTCCACTGCAAAGCCATGATGGCTAATCATATAAAAAATGGCGAAGAAGCTCGTTGAATTGAATTTCAAAGGGCTACAATTAAGACTTTTGCATCGACCGCAAAGCAATAATGGTCAAACATATTATTTCCAAGTTAACCTTATTGTAAATGTCAGTTCTTGGACACCGGCGACAAAGTCAATGGTTGACTTTTCGTTGTTTCATTCTGGGTTGTAAATTAGAATGTCATGGTTGAAGTACATTATGGATTTTGCAATTCTGTTCAATAACTTTTGGCCTAATTATTTATTTTTTATTTAAAATTTGTTTTTAGAGGGATAAATCTATTAAATTAGATAAAATGTATTTTTTTTTTTAAGAAGTTAGTTATTTTTTAATTAATTTATCTTAAATAAATTAATTAAAAAAATTGTCATATTAACATGTGTCATATTAGATGTGGTATAGTATTAATAAGCTATAATAAGAATTTTTATAATAAAGCTCATTAAATCTTTATAGTTAAAATATTGTTATATATTTTTTAAAATGTATAGGTGTTTTAAGTCATATATTAAATCTTTTTATAATTAATAATTAATAATAATTTAATTTAAACTTATAGTTTAATTAATTTTTATGATTTTTTTAATCAAACAATGCGACATGTGCTATAGAGTAAGTGTTTTGACGGTTATCATAGATTGATAGTTATTGGTATTTACTAACCATTTAATTTATATGAAAGAGCTAGCTATATATTAAAAACAAAATATCCAAAAATCACACGACAAATATTGAAATGAGAAAACAATAAGTAATTTTAATACAGGGGGATTAAATCTTAAACACTGTGACAAGACTTTTAATTTATTTACCAATCATATATATATGAGATTGAGTGGAGAGGTGTTCATTAGTAGAGTGTTAAGAGATATTGTAATGCCTTGTTAAACATTTATTATAGAGATATTGTAATGTCATGTTAAATATTTTAACTTAAAAACAATAAAATTAAATTAAATTTAAAATACAATAAATAAAATTTAAAAATCTCTAATACAATATAATAATATAGTCAAAATAAAATTGTAATGTCTTCACTATATATATATATATATATATATATATATATATATAGATATATATATATATATTTTTTTTTTTTACTTGATATTACCAAGTAGGGATTGGTCCATTTGACACGTCACCTGGTAACATGTCACGAGACTTTATGTTTTTCAGCATTCCATGTCACTTATCCGACAACTACTTGGTCACTCTCTGAGCGATTGTCCGAGATGTTAGGCCACCTTTGGAAAGACCCCCGCCTCCTCGCGATCTGCAACGGATTGTATGGAGGGCCATTTGGCAATTACCATTTAATGTACACAGGGTTATCTATACGCTTGATCTTCGCTTTGGATTCTGCGTAATTTTCTTATGCTCTGCCCTGTGCGTGGCACGAGCAGGTTTGTTTCTCGCAGTTTCTATTCTCGGGCTTGCTACCCCATCGACGGTGGTCAGGGGGTTTTGGAAATCTATGGCTCCAGATCCTTGCTGGGTTGCGTCAATCATAATGTGTTTGGTTATGTGGTTTTCACTCTTGGCGCCATTCCATTTACCACTGTTTGCTTTCTACGTTCCGCTCTGCCATGGCTCCGAAACCCCGCTTGCATTGGCGCTCATAGAATCAGGTTATGGCGCTAGTGCTGCTTGGCAATGTTCAGGTGAAGTTTATTATTTCTTTTTTTATGAAAAGGATTTCTTGCCTTAAGGCTCTTCTGAGCAGTGTTTACCTAATCATTTTACTAATGGCTTCACGGTATTCCTTGGCAGGGACTTTACCTCCGGACTCCGAAGCTGTGCGTTGACGGGGAGCGCTTTACCAGACTTACCATCCAAATCCCGGGTAAGGGGTTTTACCCTCAGACTGATGGATTCGGCAAAGCTGGTCTTGTAGCATTTTGAGCAGGGATTTAGTGTTCTACGATTAACTAAAAAGGGCCTCCCAGCTGGTTACAGTCCCACAGTAACTAGGATTTCCTTTATGTATTAAACAGACTGTATATTGTAAGAGTATTGGAATCCCTACATGTGGAATTCGAACAACAGTTGTTTATTGTAATTTTGAGTTACTTTTACCAGGGTTTCGTCCCGGGATTTCTTTTCCTTTTTACTAGACAGCAGGGTTTCCAGTGTTATCTCTCCAGGGTAATCCTGAGAGTATTTGGTTACCAAAGAAATTCTGCTCTTTCTTTGTATTAGTTCCTGTGTGAGAATACATATGAATTCAAGAGTTTAAGTAGGAACTGGCTTTTGTCCTGCTACATTTGTTGCATGATGTAAATGATTACCTTAGAATTTTATTTCTTAATTTCATGGGGGGTACGCGGCTGTAACAGCCTCGACCCAGATTCCTTGTCTTATTTTCATTATGGCTGTTGTGTTTACTTCGACAAAACTCACTCTGTCAACCGCAGTTTTACATGTATATATGTATATTTTCACTTATCTGGTCGATGCCAGAGGATTGGGCAAGGTTAATAATCCTATCTCCACTTGTTTTCCGTCATAACAGCTGTTAAGGATTTAGATGTATGCCGCAACTCTGTGCTTCATTCAAACTTGGCGTACACTGGTTCGCCACGACTTTCTTGATTCTTTCGCTATGGTTCGCACGGGAATGTTTTGAACTTTGCTTTTAGTCGCACTCGACTATTCTCTGAAAAATTACTGGGTCCTTGTTTTAGTGAAAGAATGATTTAAAAAGCTATCATGGTTTCATTTATTCTGTATGTTCATTATATAATTATATCACAGAAAATTAATCACCAAACTTATTGTTTCACTCGGCTGCCAGTTCAACACGCAATGGACCTCCCCTGTCGGTAACTTAGGGTGAAATCTTCTTAGCGTTAATGGCACCATTTACCCTGATTAAATTTTTCATGAAATACATGCGCCCCAGATATTTTTCTGGGCATCAAGATTTGCAGTTGTCCAAATTGTTTTACTGTTTCGTTCATATATCCTTTTACATGTCTAAGTACACGTATAACTTCAAGGTTTTTAACTCTAGTTGGTTATCCACCGAACTATAACTATTATAACTAATATTGTGATCCAAATTTCTTACTGAAAGTGAAAATTACGATGGCGACAATTTACGCCAAGTCCTCTGTTCTTCTTTTAATGGGTTATAACGAAGTTCTGAGACTCGCTTAGTCTTACTGTTCAGATGATTTGCAAGGACCATAGTCCTTATATATATATTTTCTTATTTTCTTCTTTAAACAGTGGATACGGATTGTTATAACCTTGTACTGTACACCAACTGTTCCTTGTATAATGCAAACAGCCGCATTTGTTAAACTAATTTGTTTTTCCAGAGTCTTGGTGGTGTCTACTGTTATTATCATAACACTGTCTCAACTTGTTTTTTTTTTTTTAAATCATAGCTACACAGAAATTTCCTGTTTTCAATTTCCAGACGACACAAACTTACTTATTCACAATAGTTAGAATTTTCTATACCTGTCTATTCAGAGTGCCAGTGATACTGCAATAGAATTTCTCACCTCTGCTCCCTGTGTTGTGGTGATCCGCGTAGTCCTACAGAAGCAGAACCTTCTCTTGTTTGTCACTTTTAATTTGCCACCCAACCTTGAGATTCATCTTTCGGGACCAGAATCTCTCCCCCGTGCTCTCTTGTAGGCCACTGCCCTCAGCAAGAATTTCTGCACCTAGTGCTAGACTATCTGGTCCTCACCAGACTTAGTCTTTTTTTTCTTTTTCTTTCTTTTTCCCTCTGCCTGTCCTTACAGCGCAGACCAACTTTTTTCCCTCTTTTTCCTGGAACCTTTCCAGTTATGAGAGGCAGTTAGGGTTGCAGTTCACTGCAACCATTTTTCCCCAACTTCCCTCTCAGAAGTTGCCAACTATCACCAAGAAAACATTTCTTGTTTTTTTTTTAAGAAATAATAATAAATATTATTAAATTCCAAAACAGTAAATAATGTCATATTCAGTTTTTAACCATAGTAACGTTAAATATTTACATTCTCCTGGGGCGTTACATCTCCCCCTCCTGAAATTGGACATCGTCCCGATGTCCGTCAGCTAAGAACAACCCCGGATAAGTCTTCTTCATGAGCTCTTCATCTTCCTAGGTGGCCTCATCAGGCCCAAAGTGCTGCCATTGCACTTTAACTTGGGTAATAGCTCGCTTCCGCAGCTGTACTTCTCTCCGGTCAAGGATGCTCAGTGGCTCGACCAAGACTTCTCCTTCCGGTTCGACCTGCACATGCAATATTCTAAATCAGTTTCTTTTAAAGGAAACTTTTAGACTGATCTACTGGAATAATTCTTACCTGTATATCCTGCCATCGGATCACATGTTTAGGATCATAAACGTATTTTTTTAACATAGAGACATGGAAGACATTGTGGACTCGGATGTGACTTGGCAGGGCGAGCTGGTAAGCCACCGGCCCAATTCTTGCCAAGACTTGGAATGGTCCACAATATCGGGGTGCCAATTTGGCACACCCGCTCCATTGCAGTGTACTCTTTCTGGCTTGGATCCTCACATAAACATGGTCACTGACTTGGTATTCCTTGAACCTCCTCTTCCGGTCAGCAAAGCTCTTTTGCCTATCCTGGGCAGCTTTTAAATTAGAGCGTACCCTTTTCACCATATCCTCCATTTCCTTAAGCATTTCTGGCCCTAACCTTAATTTGTCTTCAGGTCCACCCCAGCTTGAGGGTGTGCGGCATTTCCGCCCGTATAGGACCTCAAAGGGACTCATTTGTAACGAGGTATGATACCCGTTGTTGTATGCAAATTCAACCAAGTGCAAATACTCCTCCCACTGCATCGGTTGTTGCATTACATATGCTCTTAACATGTCTTCTACCACTTGGTTCACTCGCTCTATTTGTCCGTCGGTCTGGGGGTGGTACGCTGTACTGAAGTTCAGCTGTGTCCCCAATTCTGCAAATAATGTCTTCCAAAAGGCCGACGTGAATTTCATGTCACGATCTGAAATTATCGTCTTCGAGAGTCCATGCAGTTTAAACACATTCTGCATGAAGATATGGGCAATCTATACAGCTCTGTAGGTGGATTCCACAAGTATAAAATGTGATGCTTTACTCAACTTGTCTACCACCACCATAATATAGTCGTTATTCTTCTTTGTCTTAGGTAGCCCTATTATAAAATCCATGGAAATGGTTTCCCACTTCCATTCCAGAATGGGTAGTGGTTGCAATAACCCTGCTAGATGTTGATGCTATGCTTTAATTTGTTGGCACTCCAAACATTGTGCTAAATACTCGGCTACATTCTTCTTCATACCTGGCCAATAGTAATATTTTCGAAGCGCAGTGATCATTTTCTGATACCCTGGGTGTCCAACATAGTGATTGATGTGAAATTCGTCCAAAATCATATTTTTAAGACTGCTTTGACTAGGTACATATAGCCTCTTTTTATAATATAACATTCCAACATTATCTACCTCATATCCTTGCTGATTCTTCTTGTTGGTAGACTACTGTACTTGTTGTTTTATTTGCTGGTATTCAACATCTTGTTCTGCTGCCTTTTTTATCATTTCCTCGAAGGGACTTTTCCATTCGCTGAAGGAAATTTCGTACAAACATTGTACCTTCCGACTTAAGGCATCAGCCACCCGATTTTCTTTCCCCTTCAGGTGTTTGATATCGAAGTCAAAACCACTTAGGAAATCTACCCACCATGCTTGTCTCATGTTTAAAGTGGGCTGGCTAAAATAATTGGTCAGACTGTGGTGGTCTGTCAGTAATAAAAATTTCCTCCCCATGAGATAATGTCACCACATCTTCAAGGTGTGTATGACGGCTGCCAGCTCTAAATCATAGGCAGAATATTTCTGCTCATGCTCTTTTAGTTTCCTTGACTCATAAGCTATTACTTTCCCTTCTTGCATCAACACACCTCCCACGCCCTCCTTGCTTGCGTCAGTGCACACCACATAGTCCTTATTAGGATCGGCTATGCTCAAAATGGGTGCGGTGGTGAGCAGATGCTTAAGTTGTTCAAAACTTCTTTGACATTCCGGGGTCCATTTGAATGCTCTTCCTTTTTTCTGTAGGGAGGTGATAGGATACGCCACCCTTGAAAAACCTTCTACAAAGCATCTATAATAACCAGCTAACCCCATAAAGGACCTGATGTCTGCTACATCTTTTGGTACGGGCCATTCCATTATGGTCCTGATCTTTTCAGGGTCCACTGCAATCCCTTCTTTTGTGATTATATGGCCTAGATATTGTATTTCTTCCTTGAAGAAATCACACTTGCTGAACTTAGCATATAATTGGTGTTCTCGGAGGGTTTGTAGCACCAATCTAAGGTGCTCCTTGTGCTCTTCCATGGTACGGGAGTATATCATTATATCATCGATAAATATCAGCACAAATCTATCCAAATATCGATGAAATACGTTGTTCATTAAGCACATGAAAGTTGCAGGGGCGTTAGTTAACCCAAAGGGTAGCACCACAAACTCGTAATGCCCATACCTTGTTCTAAAAGCTGTTTTAGCTATGTCTTCCTCATTAATCCTGATCTGGTGATAACCTGATCGCAAATTGATCTTAGAGAATACTGTTGCACCCTTCACTTGATCGAAAAGCTCATCAATCCGAGGTAGAGGATACTTGTTTTTGACTGTCAGTTTGTTCAGCTGACGATAATCTATACACATGCGAAGGGTCCCATCCTTTTTCTTAACGAATAACACTGGAGCTCCCCATGGAGACACACTGGGGTGGATATAGTTTTTGTCTAACAGTTCCTGTAGCTACATTTTTAACTCTGTCAACTCAGGTACACTCATTCTATAGGGTGCTCGAGATATCGGTGCTGCCCCCGGTATCAATTCGATGGTAAAGTCTATATCCCTCTTAGGCGACAGTTCAGGAATCTCTTCTGGAAACACATCTGCAAACTCTTGTATTATAGGGATGTTATCCAACGTGGCTATTTTATCCTTCGAGTCAGCATAGCCTACTTGGATGGCGTAAATCTGACACCCCTTCCTAATGCATTTTGCTAACTGGGATGCAGTTATCGGTCGAACCTGCACTGGCCGCTTAATTCCTTGCATCTCTTGCCTAGCTCCAAGTTCATCCCTATAATAAATAATCTTATTTTTGCAGTCAACCAATGACCAGTGCTTTTCTAACCAGTCCATACCGATCAAAACGTCATATGAAACAAGGGGGAGCACATTTAAATCTGCCATTACTGGCTGCCCTGCTATTGTTAAAGGACACTCATTGACTTTTGCCAGCACTCGCCTCTTGGCCCCTGTAGCCCATTGTACTAGCCATGGATTCTTGAATTTAACAGGTTGTAGTTTACAATGTTCTACTACCTTTGGACTAATATAACTTAATGTCGCTCCAGGGTCAATTAAAACAGCTACAGTAAGGTCTGAAATTTTACCTTCAAATTCCACCATGGTTAGCTGGTACTCCGCCTAACGACCATCCAGGGCTGCATTAATCCTTGGTATGCTACATCCTACATCGCCAACTGTCGATATTTCATAGATTTGGGATAATTGTTCAGTTCCCTTTCGCTACGGACAATTTTTTACGTAGTGAGGCCCTCCACAACCCCAACACTGTATTGGGGGTCTTGATGTCCCTTCACTATCCAATCTTGCAGGTTGTTCGCCGACTCTCGACTCACTAGTTGGCTTGGATTTGTATGAGTTTTTCTGGATGGTTCTGTTGTTCTGCCCCTTGCCAATTCCCTTGCTTCCACCACTGCGATTTCCTTTATTGTTTCCAGCTGCCTTATTACCTCTTTTCTCATTCCATCTTTTGCCTAAAACTTCTCCTTTCTGTTTACTCTGCTGGTAACAAATCCTGGCTTTACGAATAACTTCGACCATTGTCTTTGGATTGTCAAACTCAATCTTTTCTCGCATATACAGGGGTAAACTGCTAACAAACCTTTTCACCTTAGCCTTTTCTTCTCTAATATAAGGCACATAACGAAGCATGGAAGTAAAACGGGTGATAAATTCGTCCATGATCTGCTGCCCCAACCGTAAGTCATGGAATTCCCTTGCCTTTTCGTCGTAAAAACGTTCGGTCAGGTATCTTTCTTTGAAGTACCTTCGAAATTTCTCCCAAGTTATGGTATGCTCGCTTACCCCTTTTATGATCTTGACTTCTTCCCACCACAGGGTTGCTTTTCCCTGTAATTGGAAGATGGCCAATCATGCCTTCAGGTTATGATCATATTCGTACAGCTAGAAGTATTTGTTCATATTTATCAGCCATGCCTCAGCTACTTCCTCCTATTCCCCATTGAAGTGTGGCGGTTTAATCTTCCGGAATTCCCCTTGCAACTCTATTCGTTGCCTCTTTGAAGTCTGTTGTTCAAATGCATTATCAGATCATTCCTCCCTCTCTTCGGACCCTTCAGGTTCTGTATGATGGTTCTGTTCTTCCGACATTCTTTGTTGTTCCACACTGGGATTAGCTGGCAGCTGGTTCTGTCTGTCAGACAAGCTTTTTATAATTCTTTCTTGTTCCATCGTTAGGCGTGCATTATCTTCACGTAACCAGGCCATTTCATTTTTCAACTCCTGCACCATCTCCAAAATAGCCTGGTTTGTATTGCGAGCTTCCTCTCTGAGCTGTACCCATAGCTTGGGATTACTCTTAGGGCCAGGTACAGGTCCCTGACCCATCGCATATCTGCGTGACGCACTGTCCCCTCTTCTCATGCTGTCAGTCTTCCGGTTTCCTGCCTTTAACATGGAAAAAGTAAATCAACATTTTAACCCCTTCTTTTTAACTGCTCAAATAGGGACAAAATAAATGGTATGTGCTACTCTCTGTTTTCAAATTTATTTATTTTTTTTCAATTTGTTGTATGTACTATTTTAATTTCAATGTCACTATCAATTTCAACTTTAATTTCAATGTCACTGTCAATTTCAATTTTAATTTCAGTTCCCAGAGGCCTCAGTTTTGTAACTGGGCTCTGATACCAATTGTAATGTCTCCACTATATAATTTTTTTTTTTACTTGATATTACCAAGTAGGGATTGGTCCTTTTGACACGTCACCTGGTAACATGTCACGACACTTTATGTTTTTCGGCATTCCATGTCACTTATCCAACAACTACTTGGTCACTCTCTAGTGACTGTCCGAGACGTTATCCTATACATTCAGGTTCATTAACTACTGGCCACCTTTGGAAAGACCCCCGCCTCCTCGCGATCTGCAACAGATTGTATGGGAGGGAAATCTGGAAATTACCATTTAATGTACACAGGGTTATCTGTATGCTTGATCTTCATTTTGGATTCTGCGTAATTTTCTTATGCTCTGCCCTGTGCGTGGCACGAGCAGGTTTGTTTCTCGTAGTTTCTGTTCTCGGGCTTGCTACCCCATCGATGGTGGTCAGGGGGTTTTGGAAATCTACGGCTCCAGATCCTTGCTGGGTTGCGTCAATCATAATGCATTTGGTTATGTGGTTTTCACTCTTGGCGCTATTCCATTTACCACTGTTTTCTTTCTGCGTTCCGCTCTGCTATGGCTCTGGAACCCCGCTTGCATTGGCGCTCATAGAATCAGGTTATGGTGCTAGTGCTGCTTGGCAATGTTCAGGTGAAGTTTATTATTTCTTTTTTTATGAAAAGGATTTCTTGCCTTAGGGCTCTTCTGAGCAGCGTTTACCTAATCATTTTACTAATGGCTTCATGGTATTCCTTGGCAGGGACTTTACCTTCGGACTCCAGAGCTATGCATTGATGGGGGGCGCTTTACTAGACTTACCATCCAAATCCCAGGTAAGGGGTTTTACCCTCAGACTGATGGAATCGGCAAAGCTGGTTACTAAAAAGGGCCTCCTAGCTGGTTACAATCCCACAGTAACTAGGATTTCCTTTATGTATTAAACAGACTGTATATTGTAAGAGTATTGGAATCCCTACATGTGAAATTCGAACAACAGTTTTACTAGACAGCAGGGTTTCCAGTGTTATCTCTCCAGGGTAATCCTGAGAGTATTTGGTTACCAAAGAAATTCTGCTCTTTCTTTTATTAGTTCTTGTTTGAGAATACATATGAATTCAAGAGTTTAAGTAGGAACTCGCTTTTGTCCTGCTACATTTGTTTCATGATGTAAATGATTACCTTAGAATTTTATTTCTTAATTTCATGGGGGTACGCGGCTGTAACAGCCTCGACCCAGATTCCTTGTCTTATTTTCATTATGGCTTGTGTGTTTACTTCGACGGAACTCACTCTGTCAACCGCAGTTTTACATGTATGTGTGTGTGTGTGTGTATATATATATATATATATTCACTTATCTGGTCGATGCCAGAGGATCGACCAGAGGATTGGGCAAGGTTAATAATCCTATCTCCACTTGTTTTCCGTCATAACAGTTGTTAAGGATTTAGATGTATGCTGCAACTCTGTGCGATGCCAGAGGATTGGGCAAGGTTAATAATCTTATCTCCACTTGTTTTCCGTCATAACAGCTGTTAAGGATTTAAATGTATGCTGCAACTCTGTGCTTCATTCAAACTTGAAGTACACTGGTTCGCCACAACTTTCTTGATTCTTTCGCTATGGTTTGCACGTGAATGTTCTGAACTTTGCTTTTAGTCGCGCTTGACTATTCTCTGAAAAATTACTGGGTCCTTGTTTTAGTGAAAGAATGATTTAAAAAGCTATCATGGTTTCGTTTATTCTGTCTATTCATTATATAATTATATCACAGAAAATTAATCACCAAACTTATTGTTTGACTCGGCTACCAGTTCGGCACGCCATGGACCTCCCCTGCCGGTACCTTAGGGTGAAACGTTCTTAGCGTTAATGGCACCATTTACCCTGAGTAAATTTTTCATGAAATACGTGCGCCCCAGATATTTTTCCGGGCATTAAGATTTGCAGTTGTCCAAATTGTTTTACTGTTTCGTTCATATATCCTTTTACGTGTCTAAGTACGTGTATAACTTCAAGGGTTTTGACTCTGGTTGGTTATCCACCGGACTATAACTGTTATAACTAATATTGTGATCCAAATTTCTTACTGAAAGTGAAAGTTACGATGGTGACAACTTACGCCAAGTCCTCTGTTGTTCTTTTAATGGGTTATAACGAAGTTCTGAGACTCGCTTAGTCTTACTGTTCAGATGATTTGCAAGGACCGTAGTCCTTATATATATATATATATATATATATATATATATATATATATATTCTTATTTTCTTCTTTAAACAGTGGATAGGAATTGTTATAACCTTGTTCCTTGTATAATGCAGACAACCGCATTTGTTAAACTAATTTGTTTTTCCAGAGTCTTGGTGGTGTCTACTGTTATTATCATAACACTGTCTCAGCTTGTTTTTTTTTTTTTTTTAAATCATAGCTACATAGAAATTTCTTGTTTTCAATTTCCAGACGACACAAACTTACTTATTCACAATAGTTATAATTTTCCATACCTGTCTATTCGAAGTGCCAGTGATACTGCAACAGAATTTCTCACCTCTGCTCCCTGTGTTGTGGTGATCCTCGTAGTCCTACAGAAGCAGAACCTTCTCTTGTCTGTCGCTTCTAATTTGCCACCCAACCTCGAGATTCGTCTTTCGGGACCAGAATCTCTCCCCCGTGCTCTCTTGCAGGCCACTGCCCTCAGCAAGAATTTCTGCAACTAGCGTTAGACCCTCTGGTCCCCACCAAACTTAGTTGTTTTTTCTTTTGCTTTCTTTTTTCCTCTGCCTGTCCTTACAGCGCAGACCAACTCTTTTCCCTCTTTTTCCTGGAACCTTTCCAGTTATGAGAGGCAGTTAGGTTTGCAGCAACCATTTTTCCCCAACTTCCCTCTCAGAAGTTGTCAATTATCACCAAAAAAACATTTTTTTTCTTTAAAGAAATAATAATAAATATTATTAAATTCCAAAACAGTAAATAATGTCATATTCAGTTTTTAACCATAGTAACCTTAAATATTTACATTCTCCTAGGCGTTACAAAAATTATTTTTATAATTTATTATAATTAATAATGAAATAAATTTAACTCCTAGTAAAAAAAATCAAATCACTTTACATACAAGGATTATCATATAAATATAAATGAATAAAATTATTATTATATAAATATAGGCATATAATAATATTTTGAAAAAATTACAATAAAACACTAAAATTCTCATATAAATATTTAAAAATAATATTACAATTATATTTAAAATATAATATTTATTTTTACAATTTAAACGGATGATAATTAAAAGACAAATTTGGTTATACCCGTGAGTGGCCGAGATGATGATAATAAAGCTAAAGAAATTAGTGGCCTTTCTTGTTATGTTTTTAACAAATTTATTGGAAATCATTTGAACATCTATTAAAACTCAAAAAATTACAAAAAAATTTCAAATAAATTTATATTAAAATAAATTTTAAAAAATAAAAATTACATTTCAAAAAATAAAAATAAAAAAATTATTGATGATGGATTTTAATTTTTATCTATACTATTAAGACAAATATAATATAATAGGTAATTAATATGAAAAAAATTATTGATGATGAATTTCAATTTTTATTAATTTAAAATGTAATATTAAAAAAATATAGTATAATAGATAATTAATATGAAAATTTATATACTTAATTTTTAAATCTCCATATTTGCAACCTTGTTTAAGGAAAGAAACAAAAAGAATTCATAAGAACATATATGTTCCACAAAATCCAAAGTTCAAATCATCATGTTTGAGCCTTGGTTTATGGAATGGAAAGGAGGGTAAAAAAAAACTCATATCAAGTTGCAAGAAATGGATCTAATGTGCGAGTGGCTTGTGACCATCTCCAATCAAATAGAACATCTGCATCGTTTAATACCGGTATATGTTATTCATTTCACACTCACTAGCTTTGATAAACCATGCTCTATATATATATTAGATTTCTGTAACTTCTCATGTATGAAGAAGAGAGATTAAATCTGCTGAGGTGCTTAGCGATAAACCATACTCTATATATATTAGATTTCTGTAACTTCTCATGTATGAAGAAGAGAGATTAAATCTGCTGAGGTGCGATTTTTTCTAAATAGAAAGAAATTTGATAAATGATGTTAAAAATTTTGATCAAAACATATTTTTCATATTAAAATTTAAATTATTTTTTAATATATATGATTTAAATTTTACAATTAATTTATGCTATATAATTATTAATATAAAACAAATTAAAATTTGGTTTGGTTGAATTTTACAACTGCACTTTTTTTTTATGGTTTTTTTTGTTCATTTTTAATTAATATTAAATGGAGTTGTTTTTAGTGCGAATTTTTGGATTTCCAGTGTCCGAATTAGGCAAAAAAAAATTGAGGTGAAATCTTGATTTGTGTTATTTAAACTAGGTTTTTTTACTGTATATATATGGATTCAGCACCCTTAAAAACTTTTTGGACTTTTGGTGTCAGACAGAAAAATTTGAGGTGAAACCTTGATTTGTGTTGTTTACACTGGTTTTTTGACTCTATATATGGATTCAGCACCCTTAAAACTCTTAGGACACTTGGATTGCTCAGGGGTTACCCATCAAACTTGTGATTTCAATAAATTGTGCGGGATATATGGATTCAGCACCCTTAAAACTCTTAGGACACTTGGATTGCTCAGGGGTTACCCATCAAACTTGTGATTTCAATAAATTGTGCGGGATTTTAGAGAAATTAGACTAAAAAAACCCACCGAAAAAACTTCCAAAAAATCACACTAAAAACAACTAGTTTAGTTTTTGAAAAATAATATAAAAATATTTTAATCATTTTAAGTATTTCTCTTTTTTATATAACAAAATATTTATATTTTAAAATGAGTATTTAACATAAATTATAAAGATATTGAGGGAAAATTGCTTGCTAATTTGTTGTAGTAGCCAAAAAAATATTCCTACTCTGAGTTTTAAAAAACTATCTATATAATTAATTGTAACTATCCCAATTTTTTTTTTAAACTAATAAAGCAAGTTATTTGGTTAATGAAATAATGTAAAGGTTAAATGATTCGACACCAGGTCAAATTCCAAACACATTTAAGGGTTTTCTGGAGTTTACACTACCCATATAGATCACAAGTCTCTTAATGTTGATATATGGTTAACACCGCGGAAACAAATATTCCTTTCTAGACTCCATGCCATCTTCATTTTTGTACCTGCATTAATGTTGCCTAAGCGGACTTACCTTGGGATGACCCTCCTCATTAAGGCGGGAGAGCCACGAGGCCCTCCTTTGTCATCACCATCCTTGCTAGCCACACAGTGCGGCATTGATGAGCCTTACCTCGGCCGCTCGGAAGAGTCTCGAACTCATGCAGATGAAACATTCTTCCCCATTGGATCTAGACTGATCTGTGGTCTTGACGATTCAGGGCTGACCAAATATGATAAGGTTTTTCTTCGGTGATGAAAGGTTCATTTGACTGTTGGGTTTGGCTATATAGCTTTGCGACGGAAGGGGTAACCTCAGTCATCGATTCACCACAAGTATCGACAGACCTTAAACTAATAGCTCATGACCTTCCGTTTAAAGCTTCTTTACAATGAATCTATGCGTATTTGATGGGCGGCCAACGAGGGTTCTTACTATTGCCCTTGCACAGATGCCTCTACCACAGAATGGACTTAAATTTCAAGTGGAGCAGTCGATTTCGCACGGTAGCACGAGGTAATGCATAATTCTTTATAAGTTTATCTTGAAATTTATTTTCCAGCTTAATGCTAAGATTCTATGTGCACTTACAGGCTTCAGTCACAACTCCGAGGAATGCTAACCTCAGCCCAGGAAACCTTCGATGGTCAATGATAATCGATTCAGGTCCTCACACCCGTTATTCTCTGTGTAGGCACATATTCCAGTGATTGGAACTCTTCTTGCGGCATGGATTTTTGCATCGCGCCAGTGTTCCAAACTAAGCTTGTTGTTTCTCATTTTTCCAAGTGGGTTGGACTCAAAATCTCCCCCATTAGTTTGTGCTCTTTAGAGACAGACCTCCATGAATAGAGAGTTTTGGAAATGTAATTAAACTTGAGATTAGGCCCTGCGGTCATAATACTTATGCTATTAGGGCTATATTTATTTAATTTTAACGGGTTGGCCTTTGCATTACCACTATGATAGCTTAGCTAGTGGCTTGGTTCCAAGAGTTTCCATGAGAAGTTGGATTGTACATTTTGGCATACAGAGTATAAGTTAAATGCTATGTCTAAATTGTCGTGATAGCTCAGCTTCTGGTATATATCTATATATATATATATATATATATATATATATATATATATTGCGGTTGAATTTAATTCTGTAATAGCTTAATCCCATGAACTGAGCATTTTTGGTTTTTAAGTGAATGATTCAAATGTTAATATGAATATGGTCGTCATTACTCTGTTTCTATATATCAACGTTTCAAACTTGCTCAAAAATAGCCTATGTTTTAATAACTCAAGGGTCTTAGGGTTTTTAATAGAGTCTAGGTACTTGGCTCATGATGGGTTCTCTCCATAACTCGACCAAGAGTCGATAAACCCTAACTCCTTAGTTATTTATCTCCTTAGTTATTTACAATCCCAAGCTATAATAAGGTTTGGGTCGACTATCTTGCATAGTTTTCTTTGTCATAAATAGATGGCAGATAACAATAAAAATTCTGGGAATTGATATTTTGTATATTGAAAATATTTTCAATAGAATCTGTAAAGTCCAATGATATAATAGGTATAGAAAGTCCAGGATCGAATATTGAATCTATGAATTAAGTCCTTCACTGCTATGCTTAAATTGTTCATTGTAATTATTCATTAGAACGTTTAGTGTAGATATTAATGTCATATAAGTAGATATGTTAGTTAGCTATTGTATGCTATGGTTACATATATACCTCTGATAGCAATGCAATATATTAAAATATTGTATTTTTGTTTCCTTTCAATAACCGAATAATGCTGACACAATATCCTAGCCTGCTAACTTAATTTCTATTGTAACAGTAAACAGTATATTCCTTCCTAATAATAATTTGCTAACACAGTAATATTACTTATCTGTTTCTCTGTATGAGTGTGATTTATGCACGTAACTCCTTTATTTTGGAAGGTCTCTCCACCCAGCCTCGGATCTGGAAATTACGTCTAGAATCCCCCTCCAAGCTCTTCCACTTCTGTCAATGATAAACAATTTGGTACCTTGGGCGTCAGGAACATGTCCAGCCTCAAGTCACGTACCCACAGCTATTATCACAATTTCTTTCCCACTAGCTAACTTGCTCAGCTCTAGGAAGAAAATAATCACAGTACAATTTTTGCTTCCTTTTTCCAACCCCCTCAGGATTCTCTCCTTTTTCCTTTTCAACGGAGAAGGTGAAAGAACTGTTTGTAACTGTTTTTCAGAAGTTAATTTAATTGATTCTCCATTTCTTTTACAAACTGATTCAAAATCTTTTAATTAATATTTAACAACCTCTGTTCTAGATTTTCAGCCTAAATGTTTTAACAATTCATATTAAACTAAATAAAATTAACAATGGTAAATAAAACTTGGTAAAAACAATTGTTGGTGTATCACTGGGTGTTACAGCCCCCTCCCCTTGAGAGGAACACCATCTCTGGTGTTCTTTCCCTTAAGTAAATAGTGTAGGATAGACTTTCTACATGGCTTCCTCTTCCTCCCAAGTAGCCTCATCCGGGCCAAAGTGCTTCCACTGCACTTTAATTTGGGTGATAGCTCACCTCCGCAAAGTGGTTTCTCTCTTATCGATGATACGTAAAGGCTCTGCTAGAAATTCTCCCTTGGGTTCTACCTGCACATTCATAATCTACTGTTAGAAAATTCCTATAAACAACAATTCTTAATATATAGACTTCATTCTATCATTACTTGAATACTTTCTCAGTTAATAATATGTTGAGGGTCATACACATATTTTTTTAATAAGGATACATGGAAGACATTGTGCACTTGGATGTGGCCCAGGAGTGCTAGCTTGTACGCCACGGGCCCAATCCGCTCCAAAATTTGAAAAGGCCCACAGTACCATGGTGCCAACTTCGCACAACCTTTCCATTGTAAGGTTATTTTCCAGGGTTTAACCTTCAAGTACATGTGATCCCCCAACTGGAATTATTTATGAGTTCTTTTCTTATCTTCATAAACCTTTTGTCTATCCTCAGAAGCTTTTAAATTATCGCGAACATTCTTAACGGTGGCCTCCATTTCAGGTAACATATCATGACCCGATGCTAATTTATTATCCAGACTATTCCAGTCCATGGGTACCCGACACTTTCTTCCATACAGTACTTCAAAAGGGCTCATACCCAATGATTTGTGATGTCCATTATTGTAGGCGAATTCTACAAAGTGGAGGTAATCCTCCCATTTTTGTGGTTGTTGCATTACAAACATTCTCAACATGTCTTCCAAGACTTGATTCACTTGCTCTGTCTGATGGTCTCTCTTATGATGGTAGGTAGTGTTGAATTGAATTTGATTGCCCAACTCTGCAAAGAGGGTTTTCCAAAATGTGGATGTAAATTTTACATCCCTGTCGGAGATCACCACTTGGGGTATCTCATGTAATCAGAAGGTTTCTCTCATAAATATGTCTGCAATCTCCACCATTTTATAGGTGGATTTTATGGGAATGAAATGAGTATAATTGCTCAGCTTGTCCACCACAACCATGATTGAGTCATGTTGCTTTTTAGTACGAGGTAATCCATTGATAAAGTCTAAAGTGATTGTCTCCCATTTCCATTCAGGGATGGGTAATGGTTGCAACATACCGGCAGGATGTTGATGTTCCGCCTTCACCAATTGGCACTCTAAGCATTTGGATAAATATTCAGCCACATCTTTTCTTAAACCTGGCCAGAAATAACTTTTCTTGATAGAAGAAAATAGTTTCTAGTATCCCGGGTGGGCGGCGTAAGGCTTCCTATGAAACTCATCTAATAACAACTACTTAACAGAGTTTTGGTTAGGAATATAAATTCTATTTCTGAATGTTAACATTTTTTTGGGGTTAATCCCATACTTAGATTGTTTCCCTTTTGCCTGAGCTTCTGAAGCTTGCTTCCATAAGAATGTATATTCTTGGTCTTTGAGGAATGCCTCTGGAATAACCTCTGGTAGGTTAGATTGTGCTTGAATGAATTGTACTTCATAAATGCAATGTAGTTTTTGGCTTAAAGCGTCTGCTACCTGGTTTTCTTTTCCTTTGAGGTGTTTCATGTCAAAGTCAAATTCGCTCAAGAATGCGATCCATCTGGCATGTCGAGCATTTAAACTAGATTGGTTAAAGAAATTTTTAAGACTGTTGTGGTCAGTTAATAACAAAAGTTTCTTTCCCGGAAGGTAGTGTCACCACATTTTTAATGCATGCACTACCGCGGCCAACTCCAGATCGTAGGTAGAGTAGCGTTACTCATAATCCTTCAGTTTATGTGATTCATAAGCTATGACCTTCCCTTCTTGTGTTAATACTCCATCAACACCCTCCTTACTTGCATCTATACATACTACAAAGGATTTTTCCGGATCTGCTACTTTTAGCACCAGGGCGGTAGTAAGAAGTTGCTTTAGTTGCTCAAAACTTTGGTGACATTCCGTTGTCTAGTGGAAAGCAGGCCCCTTTTTCTGAAGTGAAGTCATCAAAAAAGCTATTTTTGAAAAGCCTTTAATAAATAAGTGATAATACCCTGCCAGGCCCAAGAAGGATCTTATGTCGACAACGTTTTTCGGTGTGGTCCATTCCATAATAGTTTTGATCTTTTCTTGATCCAAAATCTTTTGCTTATAGATGTGTTAAAGAATTACATGCATAAATTGTAGCTTAACATAGAAAACTTAATGTGCACATGAGACAAGAGGAGAAACACATAAAGCATGAAAGAAGACAACAAGACTTGATAACGGAGTTCGTCCAACTTGGATTATGTCTTCGGGCCCTGCTCAATCAATGGGGAGGCCTTCATTCATTAAGTGGCATGAGAAAGAAGAGTACAAGTATCAATTAGAAAAAGGAGTCTTATACCTCCATACTGAAAAATGGCTGAAAAATGAATAACTCTGATGGAGAAACGAATAGTTCCATTGTGTTCGTGGCGATGACGAGAGCTGAAACCATATAAAATTTGTCAAATTCTAACAAAGTGAAAATTCGTCCCTCCTGCAAAATTTTGCCTCAAACTGCGTGCACTTCCTCCTCTACCTAGGCGCACTGACAAACTTCGTTTAAGTATAATATGGGTGGTATATTTCTCAATAATGCTGTTGGCAGAGTTGGTTTGAGATCTGTTTAATAAGGAGGAGGTCGGGCGGTCAAACCCCGCCTCCTCCTTTTTTAATACATCGAATCTCTTTAAAATTTAAACAACCTTTTTTTTAAAACTATGGGTTGGTTCGAGCCCGCCTTGGGTGGCCCGCCCACCGTACCCACCTCTGCCTTTGCAATAATTTTTAACGGTCTGTTGGTTTGTTTGTTTAGAGTGGGCATGGTTGGGTCTGTGCCCCAAGGGTCGGCCCACCACCCGTTGTTGGTTACGATGCTAAGGTGTGGGGTGGTGGGCTCATGGCCGCCCACCTCGTGTTAATTTCTACATGCCATGGGTTGTGGGAAGGGGCCAAGGGTCATGGCCCGCCCATCCATATTCAACATTGCAGTTACGTTGGGGTGGCGTGGTTGGTGGCCTGCCACCCCCTTTTTTTAATATTTTTTTGTTAAATAAAAACAAAATGGCGTGTTTTTGAAAATTTGGTTTTCAACCGTAGGAGTCTTTTTAACTAGGCCATGATTTCGCTTGGAATCTAGCCAAAGTTGGCCAAATTCCATCTGCCAGAAAAGTGAAAATTGTGTCCTCGTTAAACCTGCTCACTCATCAAAAGTCAACCCAACTTTGACTGCTTCTATCTCCTTCAACTGGATTCGAATTGGAGTGTCATTCGCACTGTTGGAATTAGGGTGACGAGCACTTCGATTTGATGTCAATTTCATCACCTTTCCACCACTTTGAATTTTGAGCTTTTCCCATGCCAATGTGTCTAAAGATCCACCTGGATCAATCCTCCCCATTGAGGAGCTTTTGGACTGCCAAAAGCTTTATCAGTCAACTGGCAAGTGAGGAAATTGTTCCCTCACTCTTTCTTTTTCCAGCCATTTTTCCTTGCTAGGGTGCATCCCCTTGAGACCAACTCAAAGGTATTCCACGTCTCCCCGTCATGAAGTCCTCGTTCTTCTGTCAAGGGTGATGTCTTCAGGTAACTCATTGAGATACTCTAGTGAAAAGTCATCAACTGTAGGAACTGTGCCCACCTCTTCGGTGTCCATAATCAATGGTGGCTCATACAACTTTAAGTTCTCCACATTCACTACGGAGTACATCTGCATATATATCGGCAAATCAAGATGAAAGGCATTGTTTCCAATCTTCTCCAAGATGTTGAATGAACCATACTGGATTGATCACAACTTCTTCCCTTCTCCCTTCATCCTGTCCTTGCTGATATGGAACCACACTTTGTCGTCCACTTGAAATTGATGGTCGACTCAGTGTTTGTCATGTCGAGCCTTGTAACGGGCTTGACTTTTCTCCAACTGCTCTTGTACTGCTTGGTGAATAAACTGGATCCACTGGATGAACTGCTGTGCTTTGTCCCTATCATTACATCCACTAGAGTCATCTTCCCTTCCAAATACCATATCAAAAGGGTCCTTTGGCAGGTAACCAAAACATGTCTAAAATGGTGAACGTTACGTAGATGAGTGCACTGCTCGGTTGTAGGAATGTTGCACATATGGAAGATGATCATCCCACAACTTAGTATGTTTCCCACAATAGCCTCGAAACAAGTGTACCACAAGGCAGTTGACGACCTCTGTCTGTCCATCAGTTTGTGGATGGAATTTCGTGCTTCTTTTCAACTTGGTGTCCATCATCTTCCACAAGCTGGTCCAAAACTCTCTGAGAAAGCGAGAGTCCCGATCTGACACAATTGATGTGGGCAGCCCAAAATGGACCCTGACATGCTGAATGAAAGGATAAGCAGTTTGCTCTGTAGTGATCTACTTTTTACAAGGCATTAAAATACACATCTTACTAAAACGTTCAATGACGAAATAAGAATAGTCGTGACTTTTTCTAGACAAAGGAAAACCTCCTGCAAAATCCATCGACACACTTTCCCATGGACGACTTGGAATAGGGAGTGGTGTGTAAAGCCCGAGTTTTCTCTTAGAGGGCTTTGAAACAGAACACATCACACACCCCTTTACATAGCAAGTCACAATGTTTTTCATATGAGACCAAAAACAAAATCTTTGTACATGAAACAAATATATTTCAATACAAAAATGACTAGACACAAGGGAGGTGTAGGCCTCCCGGATTACATGTACCCTTTCTCCTGTGGGTATGCACAATTTTCCAAGGTGATACAAGAGTTTCCCCTGCAAGTGATAGTTGTACGCCTGTGAACCATGGGTTAGTTTTGCATAAATCTCCTTAAAGTCATCATTGTTAGCATATTGTTCAGCATAACTTTCAAAAGATAATGAAGCATTATGCAAAATAACAAAAGTAGAAATAGGAGGGCGAGATAACATATCGACCACTTTGTTGCTAGTGCCCTTCTTATACTTTATTACCATATAAAACTGCTGAAGAGAACCCATCCACCTGAAATGACGAGATTGCTGCAACTTGGTTTGTGACTGAAGATACTGCAAGGGTTGATGATTCGTATGGATGATGGTCTCCTTGCCGATCAGGTAGTGTTTCCACTTTTTCACACTCTGGACCAAGGCATATAATTCCTTGTCATAAGTGGGATAGTTTATCACAACCTGAGATAACTTCTCTGAATGGTAACATATCGGTTTCTTTTGCTGCATCAGTACAGCTCCCATGGCATATCTGTTGGCTGCTGTCTCGATCTTGAATGGCTGTTGGAGATGGTAAGGCCAAGACCGATGCGGTGCTGATCTTTTCTTTCAATGTTTCAAAGGACTTCTGCTACTTTCCTCCCCATTGAAATACTTGCTTTACACTTGTCAATGCGTGTAAAGGTGCTACAATAATAAATAAATTGGCAATAAATCTCCTCCAATACTGTACTGCACCCAAAAAGCTGCAAACCTCGGTTACACTAGTAGGTTTAGGCCAATTTACAATTTCTTCAACTTTAGAAGGATCAATTTTTAATTGAACATGACCAACAATATGACCTAGGTAAACCAAAGAGGTTTTCCCAAACTCACACTTTGACAATTTTACATAGAGTTTTTCATTTTTCAATACATCAAACACTTTCTTCACATGACAAACATTTTCATTCCAACTTTTACTAAAGACAAGGATATCATCTAGATATACAAGAACAAATTCATCAATGAAAGGCCTAAAAAGATCATTCATGACCCTCATGAAAGTGGTTGGAGCGTTGCAAAGTCTGAATGGCATCACCATCCATTCGAAAATCCCCTGATTGGTACTGAAGGCGGTTTTCCACACATCTTGCTCTCCAATTCGGACCTGGTGATAACCACTACGCAAATCCAATTTGGTGAAATAGATAGCATTCTTTAATTGATCAAATAATTCGTCAATGCGTGGAAGAGGGTAACGATTTTTCACCGCGATTTTGTTTAGTACTCGATAATCCACGCACATCCTCCATGTGCCATCTTTCTTTGGCACTAAGACAATCGGTGAGCCACATGAGGAAGTGCTCGGCCTGATGACCCCTTGGTCTAGCAATTCCTACACCTGCTTTTTGATTTCCTCCATCTCAATGGTCGACATCCTGTACATGCCAATATTTGGTAAAGGAGCATCATGCTGCAAATGGATCTCATGTTGGATTTCCCTCTTTGGAGGTAATCCCCTCGATTCCTAAAACATCTCATCATAGTTAGAAATTAATTCACATAATTCCTTTTTATGTTCTTGATCACAACCCTGGAAAGCATTGGCTAATTCTGCATCTTTTCCCGTTAAAATCATAATCATGCAACCCTTACTGGAATTAACCAACCTCTTCATTTGTCCTGCACTTATAAGGCTGGCACTGATTTTAGTTTAATGAGCCCTTACAATATATTCTACCCCATATTTTGTGATTTGGTATTTGTTTTCATGACGGAAGAAGATTTCCTCTCTATCATATAGATATGGACTTCCTAAGACCATGCCATAGATGTCCAATGGTATCACATCAAGTTTTACCTCCTCCACTAACTTAGAAGCGATCACAAATTTAACCTTACACTGCTTAGTTACATTTAGTTTTGCTTTATCATGTATCCATCCAAGTCGGTAAGGTATTGGATGTGGTTTGGTTTCGAAACCTAGCTTCTTTACCAAGGAATCTAAAATTAAGTTTGCTTGGGATCTGGTATCAAATAGAGTTTCCACTTTTGTATAATTTATGATAACTCTAATATGAAATAACTCAATTCTCTTTCATTCATTAGGAAGAGACTCATCTATTAAACTAGTGCCTTCATGTGATTCAGAATTAACATGAGGTGTAAGAGTACCTTTTGTTCCTGCTGCTTTGATCAATGCTTCATCTCTGAAATGGGATCCAAGGTCCTAATGCACAGTTGCTACTGTCTTCTGCTTGCCTTTTCCTCCATACTTCTTTGGTCTCTTTTCCGGGTACTGTTTCCAACAATGATCATCATCATGACCTTCCTTTTTGCAGTGACTATAATAAGGTCTTTCTAATTCATTTTTCTTGGTTGATGCCGTCCTCTTCTCCTTTCCTTTTCCTTTCACTTTGGGTTTGCCATTTGGAGGTTTGAAAGACGGTTTCTTGAAATGATCATCTCTTTCATTTTTTCCCCTGTTCTTAAGATGAATTGCCTTCACACAGGCAGAGTCAATAGTAGTTGGTTCAAACAATAATAATGAATGTCTAAGGTAACTATGTAATGATCCAATATATTTAGTTACTACTTCAGGTGAGTCAAGTGCAATGCCCAAATTAAGTGCCTGCTTTCTAAATTCCTCTATAAAGCTTCGAACATCCTGACCTCTACTTTGCCTTAAGTATTGCCAATCCTTTAAGGCTTTTTGTTTATCACCCAAGGGATAGAATTTTTCCTTTAATGTAGAAATGAAGCTAGGCCATGAGGAAATACGATTACCCACATTCTTACTGCTTCACAATTTGCTCTCCAACCAAACGAGAGCAGTGCTACTTAGCCGAAGAGAGGCCAGCTGAATCTTTGCCTCGTCCTCATTGATCTGCTGAATCCAATAGTAGATTTCAATCTGCCTAATCTAGTTGTTAAGATTTTCTGTATTACTTTCACCGTTAAACATGGGAAGATCAAATTTGACATCTAATTTAAAGAAAGGTTTCTTAGATGCATCCCTTGAATTTCTATGATGATGGTGATGAGAGGAAGAATAACTTTCACTCATGGAAGGAGAAGGAGGGGGTTCTTCTCCACCATTTTCATGCGTTGAACCTTGTTCTTCTTGTTTTCTCTCTTCTTCTTTCTCCAGCTTTGAAAGCAACTGACCGACATTATCTGTCATTGAATAGAAGGTTTGGCGGAAATTGTACTCCTCTTCAAGACGAACCTCTTCATCTGCCATGTTTCTCCTTCGATGTGCACGCCCCGCTTCGGGATCGAAAGACTTTAGTTTCCCTTCACCTCTTCAGAGCCTGTTTCTTGTTAGCATAAAAACATTCAATTCACATCTAAAAAAAGACCTTCTATGATACCACTTGATCCAAAATCTTTTGCTTATAGATGCGTTAAAGAATTACATGCATTAATTGTAGCTTAACATAGAAAACTTAATGTGCACATGAGACAAGAGGAGCAACACATAAAACATGAAATAAGACAACAAGACTTGATAACGGAGTTCGTCCGACTTGGACTACGTCTCCGAGACCTGCTCGATCAATGGGGATGCCTTCATTCATTAAGTGGCATGAGAAAGAAGAGCACAAGTATCAGTTACAAAAGGAGTCTTATACCTCCATACTGAAAAATGGCTAAAAAATGTAGAACTTTGATGGAGAAATGGACAGCGCCATTGTGTCCTTGGCGTCGAGAAGTGCTGAAACCATATTAAATTTGTCAAATTCTGACAAAGTGAAAATTCGGCCCTCCTACAAAATTCTTCCTCGAACTGTGTGAACTACCTCCTCGTCCTGGGCGCACTAACAAACTCCATTTAAGTATAATATGGGTGGTGGATTTCTCAATAATTTTGTTGGAGGAGTTGGTTTTAGATCTATTTAATAGGGAGGAGGTCAGGTGGTCAAACCCTGCCTCCTCCTTTTTTAATACACCAAATCTCTTTAAAATTTAAACAACCTTTTTTTTTTAAAACAATGGGTTGGGTCGGGCCCACCTTGGGCGGCTCGCCCACCGTACCCACCTCCACCTTTGTAATAATTTTTAATGGGTTGTAGGTTTTTTTGTTTAGAGTGGGCGCGGTTGGGTTCATGCCCCAAGGGTTGGCCCACCACCCGTTGTTGGTTACGGTGCTAAGGTGTGGGGTGGCAGATTCATGGCCGCCCACCCTGTGTTAATTGTTGCATGTTGTGGGTTGTGGGGAGGGGTCGCGGGTCATGGCCTACCCCTCCATATTTAACATTGCAATTACATTGGGGTGGTGGGGTCAGTGTCCCGCCATACCCTTTTTTTAATATTTTTTTTGTTAAATAAAAATAGAATGGCGCGTTTTTGAAATTTTGGTTTTGGATCATAGGAGTCTTTTTAACTAGGCCATGATTTCGCGTAGAATCTAGCCTGAGTTGGCTGGATTCTGTCTTCTGGAAAAGTGCAAATTGTGTCCTTGTTAAACCTGCCCACTCATCAAAATTCAACCCAACTTTGACTGCTTCTATCTCCTTCATCTGGACTCGGATTGGAGTGTCATTCGCACTGTTAGAATTAGGGTGACGAGCACTTCGATTTGATGTCAAATTCATTGCCTTTCCACCACTTTGAATTTTGAGCTTTTCCCATGCCACTGTGTCTGAAGATCCACCTGGATCATTTCTGGATCCACCGCTATTCCTTCTGTTGATATAACATGGCCTAGGTACTAGATTTGACTTTTATAAAAATTGCACTTGCTAAATTTTGTGTATAGCTAGTTATCTCGCAAAATCTGCAATATTGTTCTCAAGTGTTGCTCATGTTCCTCCTGATTTTTTGAATAGATTAGTATATCGTCAATAAAAATCAATACAAATTTATCTAGAAATGGCTAAAAAATGTCGTTCATCAGGCTCATGAAAGTGGCCGCAGCATTCGTAAGGCCGAAAGGCAGTACCAAAAACTTGGAATGTCCATAACGAGTTCAGAATACGGTTTTGCAGATGTCTTCATCCTTTATTCTGATCTGGTGGCACCCAGATCTTAAAAGTTGATTTTTGAGAACACGCTAGCTCCCTGCACTTGATCAAATAAATCATCAATACGAGGTAAAGGGTACTTATTCTTGATGGTCAACTTATTTAGCTGACGATAATCAATGCATAATCTTAAGGTTCCGTCCTTTTTTCGTACAAATAATACAAGGGCTCCCCAAGGGGACACACTAGGGTGAATGTATCCTTTATCTAACAGTTCCTGAAGCTACATTTTGAGTTCTGTTAACTCAAGAATGCTCATGCGGTAGGGAGCTTTTGAAATAGGGGCTACTCCAGGCACTAGTTCAATGGTAAAATCGATATCACGCCTTGGTGGCAATCCAGGGATGGATTCAGGAAACACGTCCATGAATTCTTGAATTACAGGAATATTCTCTAAAGAGGTCATCTTATTTTTGTCATTATTGTACCGTACTTGGACAACATAAATCTAGCAGCTCATCCTTATGCATCTTCCGAGCTGGTTGGTTGTAATAGGGCATAATTTGATATTTTTCTTGATTCCTTGAATTTATTTTCACTGCCCTGACTCGGTAAGATAAATTACAGTTTTTTCTTTGCAATCCATAGGGACCAACGACCTTACAACCGGTGCATCCCTATTAATACATCATACAAACCCAGGGGAAGGATATTTAGATCAACACGGATGGGTTGTCCTCAAACTATTATAGCGCAGTTTTATGTTTTTGCATACACCTTCCTTTTTGTTCAAGTGGCTACTTCTTAAATTTACTGCTTTGTAGCTGACATTTTTCTACCACTTTAGGATTAGTGTAGCTTAGGCTAGCACCTAGATCAAATAAAACAGAAACAGGTTGATCAACAATCATACCTTCACATTCGATAATGGTGGGTTGATATTTCGCTTGATGATCGTCCAAGGCAGCATTATTTCTGGGCATGCTCCTTGAAATATCTCCACTGTGGAGGCTTCTTGCATGTTTGAAAGTTGTTCAATTCGAGCTTTGTGCAGGCAGTTCTTGTAATAATGCACTTCCCCACATCCCAACATCGTAGTGGCGACTTTGGCGGCTGGTCAGTAGCAGTTTTGCTAACCCCCTCAAGTTGTCTATTCTCGGCATATGTCTGAACTCTCGGAAAATTTCTTGCAAATTTTCCAAAAGACTTTTGTTGATTTTTTCTGCCATTTGTGGCTTTCGGTTGCTTGTTTGGTGGTAAGTTCTTCATTGTCTTGCCAATGGCTCCTTTACGTCCTTCATTTTTCTGTTTCATCTGCTGATAACAGATGCATGCTTTTCATACTACATCATCCTTTGTTCTAGGATAATCGAATTCTAATTTTTCCTTCATGAACTTGGGCAAACTACTAATAAACCGCTGAATTTTATCTTTTTCCTCCTGCATATACGAAACGTATCGCAACAGGTAAGTAAAATGTTTTACATACTCATCCATGGTCAAGGCTCTCATTCTTAACTCATGGAACTCCTTTTTCCTTTTCATCCTAGTAACATTCAGTTAGATATTTATCTTTAAAATGTTTCTGAAATTCTTTCCATGTTACTTACTCCTCATCAATCTTTGTCATTGTTTTAATTTCTTCCCACCACAGGGTGGCCTTTCTCTATAATTGGTAAATTGTCATCTGTGCTTTAAGTTTGTTAGTATATTCATAAATATGAAAATATTTACCCATGTCAGTCAGCCAAGCTTCCACTACTTCTTCAGATTCTCCTTCAAACAACAAAGGTTTGATTTTCTTAAACTCAACTTGTAATTTTGTCTTATGTCTTTTTGTCTTCCTTTGATCCGAAACGTTATCTGAACACCATTCTTCTTCCTCCTTATGGCCTTCCATTGATTCTACATTATCTTCCTCATTATTGGCAGTTGGGGTCTTCACCATATTCTCTATACTAGGGTCTGGACCCCGCTGATTTTGTCAGTCGGGCATAATTTTAAGGATCTTCTCCTGTTCCTGCCTTAGTTTTTCATTGCATGTCTTTAAGTTCATCATCTCTACTCGTAATTGTTGCATTGTTTCCAGCAGGGCAGCATTGGCTTGTCGCGATTCTTCTCCCAGTTGTACCCATAGTTCTGGGTTGGCCTCCACATAAGGCACTTCTGGTTGGCTTGCTTATCTGGGGCTCCTCTGCATTTTTAATTCTTGGTGCTGACCTCTATCTCTCTCTCTCTCTCTCTCTCTGTGTTCATATGCATCCAAACTTAGTTTTTTTTGCATCAATACACATACATCAAAACTTAATTAACTGTACTAAAATAACCCAGAAGTCTCAGTATATGAGCCTGGGCTCTAATACCATTTGTAACATCCGTATCCCAATTTTTTTTTTTTAACTAATAAAGAAAGTTATTTGGTTAATGAAATAATGTAAAGGTTAAATGATTCGACACCAGGTCAAATTCTAAACACATTTAAGGGTTTTCTGGAGTTTACACTACCCATATAGATTATAGGTCTGTTAGTGTTGATATATGGTTAACACCGCAGAAACAAATATTCATCGTTGGACTCCACGCCATTTGCATTGTTGTACCTACATTAATGTTTCTTGCACAGACTTACCTGGGGATGACCCTCCTCATTAAGGTGAGAGAGCCCCGAGGCCCTCCTCTGTCATCACCGTCCCTCTTCCTACTGGACACATAGACCGACATTGATGAGCCTTACCTCGCCCGCTCAGAAGAGTCTCGAACTGATGCAGATGGCACATTCTTTGTCATTGGATCTAGACCGATCTACGGTCTTGATGATTCAGGGCTGACGGAATATGATAAGGTTTTTCTTCGGCGATGGAAGGTTTAGTTGATTGTTGGGTTTGGCTCTATAGCTCTGCGACGGAAGCGGTAACATGTTTCATCAATTCAGCATGCATGAATCCTTCACCTTACATGTATCAACAAACCTTAAAATAATAGCTCGTGACCCTCCATTCAAAGCTTCTTTACAATGAATCTATGCATATTTGATGAGTGACCGATGAGGGTTCTTACTGCTGCCCTTGCACAGATGCATCTACCACAAAATGGACTCACATTTCAGGTGGAGTGGTTGACTTCGCGCGACAACATGAGGTAATGCATAATTATTTATAAGTTTATCTTGAAATTTATTTTCCAACTTAATGTTAAGATTCTATGTGCACTTACAGGCTTCGGTCGCAGCTCAGAGGAATGCTAACTTGAACCCAGGTAAAAACCCTTATTTTATTGCAAGATTCAATTCGGTGATCAATGATAATCGATTCAAGTCCTCATACCCATTATTCTTTGTGTAGGTACATATTCCAGTGATTCAAACTCTTGTTGCGGCATGGATTTTTGGATGGCACCAGCGTTCCAAACTAAGCTTGTTGTTTCTCATTTTTCTAGGTGGGTTGGACTCAGAATCTCCCCCCTTAGTTCAAGCTCTTTAGAGACAGACCTCCATGAACAGAGAGTTTTGGAAATGTAATTAAACATGAGATTAGGCCTTGCGGTCAGAATACTTATGTTGTTAGGGTTATATTTATTTAATTTTAATTGGTCGGCCTTTGCATTACCACTATGATAAATTAGCTAGCGGCTTGGTTCCAAGAGTTTCTATGAGAAGTCAGACTGTACATTTTGGCACACAGAGTATAAGTTAAATGTTGTGTCTAAATTTCCGTGATAGCTCAACTTCTTGTGTGTGTGTGTGTATATCTATATATATATATATAATTCTGTAATGGCTTAATCCCGTGAACTGAGAATTTTTGGTTTTTAAGTGAATGATTCAAATGTTAATATGAATATGGTCGTCATTACTCTGTTTCTATATATCAATGTTTCAAACTTGCTCAAAAATAGCCTATGGTTTAATAACTCAAGGGTCTTAGGGTTTTTAATAGAGTCTGGGTACTTGGCTCGCGGTGGGTTCTCTCTAGAACTCGACCAAGAATCGATAAACCCTAACTCCTCGGTTATTTACAATACCAAGTCATAATAACGTTTGGGTCGACTATCTTGCATAGATTTCTTTGTCATTAATAGATGGTAGATAAAAATGCAAATTCGGAGAAATGTTATTTTGTATATTGAAAATATTTTTAATAGACTCTATAAAGTCGAGTGATATAATAGGTATAGAAAGTCCAGGACAGAATATTGAATCTCTGAATTAAGTCCTTCGTTGTTATGCTTAAAATGTTCCCTATAATTATTCATTAGAATGTTTACTGTAGATATTACTGCAATATAAGTAGATATGTCAGCTAGCTCTTGTATGCTCTAGTTACATATATACCTCTGATAGTAATGCAATATATTAAAAGACTGTATTTTTGTTTCCTTTCAATAACCGAATAACGATGACACAATATCATAGCCTGCTAACTTAATTTCTATTGTAACAGCATTATATTCCTTCCTAATAATAATTTGTTGACACAGTTGTATTACTTCTCTGTTTCTCTGTATGAGTGTGATTTATGCACGTAACTCCTTTATTTTGGAAGGTCTCTCGAGCCAGCCTCGGATATGAAAATTACATATAGAATCCCCTCCGAGCTCTTCCACTTCTGTCAATGATAAACAGTCTGGTACGTCGGGCATCAGGAACATGTCCAGCCTCAAATCTTGTACTCATAATTGTTATCACAATTTCTTTCCCACTGGCTAACTTGCTCAACTCTAGGAAGAAAATAATCACAGTACAATTTTTCCTTCCTTTTTCCAACCCCCTCAGGATTCTCTCCTTTTTCCTTTTCAAGGGAGAGGATGAAAGAAATGTCTGTAACTATTTTTCAGAAGTTAATTTAATTGATTCTCCAGTTCTTTTACAAACCAATTCAAAATATCTTAAATTAATATTTAACAACCTATGTTCTGGCTTTTCAGCATAAATATTTTAACAATTCAGATTAAACTAAATAAAATTAACAATTGTAAATAAAATTTGGTAAAAACAATTGTCGGTGTATCACTAGGTGTTACAGCCCCCTCCCCTTGAGAGGAACACCGTCTCTGGTGTTCTTTCCCTTAGGCAAATAGTGTAGGATAGACTTTCTACATAGCTTCCTCTTCCTCCCAAGTAGCCTCATTTAGGCCAAGTCCTTCCACTGCACTTTAACTTGGGTGATGGCTCGCCTTCGCAAGGTGGTTTCTCTCCGATCGAGGATATGAAGAGGCTCTGTCAAAAATTGTCCCTCGAGTTGTACTTGCACAATCATAATCTGCTGTCAGAAAATATCTATAAACAACAATTCTTAATATATAGACTTCATTCTATCATTACCTGAATACATTCCCAGTTAATAATATGTCAGGGGTCATACACATATTTTTTTAATAAGGATACATGGAAGACATTGTGGACTCAAATGTGGCCCGGGAGTGCTAGCTTGTATGCCACGGGCCCAATCCGCTCCAAAATCTGAAAAGGCCCACAGTACCATGGTGCCAACTTCGCACACCATTTCCATTGTTAGGTTCATTTCCAAGGTTTAACCTTCAAGTACACGTGATCCCCCAATTGGAATTATTTATGCGTTATTTTCTTATCTGCATAAATCTTTTGCCTATCCTGAGTAGCCTTTAAATTCTGGCGAACCTTCTTAACGGTGGCCTCCATTTCAACTAACATATCAAGACCCAATGCTAATTTATTATCCGGACTATTCCAGTCCGTGGGTACCTCAAGTGTTGCTCATGTTCCTCCTTATTTTTTGAATAGATTAGTATATCGTCAATAAAAATCAATACAAATTTATCTAGAAATGGCTGGAAAATGTCATGCATCAAGCTCACGAAAGTGGCCGGAGCATTGGTAAGGCCGATATGCAGTACCAAGAACTCATAATGTCCATAACGAGTTCAGAATGTAGTTTTGCAGATGTCTTCATCCTTTTTTCTAATCTCGTGGTACTCGGACCTTAAGTGGATTTTTGAGAACATGCTAACTCCTTGCACTTGATCAAATAAATCGTCAATACGAGGTAAAGGGTACTTATTCTTGATGGTCACCTTATTTAGTTGATGATGATCAATGCATAATCTTAAGGCTCCGTCCCTTTTTCGTACAAATAGTACAGGGGCTCCCCAAGGGGACACACTAGGGCGAATGTATCCTTTATCTAATAGTTCTTGAAGCTGCATTTTGAGTTCTATTAACTCAGGAATGCTCATGCAGTAGGGAGCTTTCAAAACAGGGGCTACTCGAGGCACTAGTTCAATGGTAAAATCGATATCACGCCTTTGTGGAAATCCAGGGTTGGATTCAAGAAACACGTCCACGAATTCTTGAATTACAGGAATATTCATTGAAGTGATCATCTTATTTCTGTCATTTTTGTACCCTACTTGGACAACGTAAATCTGGCAGCCCTTCCTTATGCATCTTCCGAGCTGGTTGGCTATAATAGGGCGTAATTTGATATTTTTCTTGATTCCTTGAATTTCTTTTCGCTGCCCTGACTCGGTAAGATAACTTACAGATTTTTCTTTGCAATCCACCAGGGACCAGCGACCTTCCAACTTGTTCGTCCCTATTAATACATCATACAAACCAGGGGACGAATATTCAGATCAACACATATGGGTTGTCCTGAAACTGTTATAGGGCAGTTTTCTGTTTTTGCAGACACCTTCCTTTTTGTTCTGGTGGCTAGTTGAACTAGCTAAGACTTCTTAAATTTACTTCTTTGTAGCTGACATTTTTCTACCACTTTAGGACTAATGTAGCTTAGGCTAGCACCTAGATCAAATAAAACATAAACAGGTTGATCAACAATCATACCTTCACATTCGATCATGGTGAGCTGATATTTCGCTTGATGATCGTCCAAGGCAACATTAATTCTGGGCATTCTCCTTGTGATATCTCCCACTGTGGAGGCTTCTTGCATGTTCGAAAGTTGTTCAGTTTGAGCTTTGTGCGAGCAATTCTTGTAATAATGCGCTTCCCCACATCCCCAACATTGCAGTGGCAACTTTAGCGGTTGTTCAGTAGAAGTTTTGCTAATCCCCTCAAGTTGTCTATTCTTGATATATGTTTGAGCTCTGGGCAGATTTCTTGCAAATTTTCCGAAAGTCCTTTATTGATTATTTCTGCCATTTGTGATTTTCGGTTGCCTCTTTTGTGGTAAGTACTTCATTTTCTTGCTAATGGCTCCTTTAGGTCTTTCATTTTTCTATTTCATCTGCTGATAACAGATGTGGGCTTTTCGTATTGCATCGTCCATTGTTCTAGGATAATCGAATTCTAATTTTTCCTTCATGAAGTTGGGAAAACTACTAATAAACCGTTGAATTTTAGCTTTTTCCTCCTGCATATACAAAACGTATCGCAACAAGGAAGTAAATAGTTTTACATACTCATCCATGGTCAAGGCTCCTAGTCTTAACTCATGGAACTCCTTTGCCTTTTCATCATAGTAATGTTCAGTTAGATATTTATCTTTAAAATGTTTCTGGAATTCTTGCCACATTACTTGCTCCTCATCAATCTTCCTCACCGTTTTAATTTCTTCCCACCAGAGGGTGGCCTTTCCCCGTAATTGGTAAACTGTCAGTCATGCTTTAAGTTTGTCAGTATATTCATAAATCTGAAAATATTTACCCATGTCGATCAGCGAGGCTTTCGCTGCTTCTTCAAATTCTCCTTCAAGCAATGACAGTTTGATTTTATTAAACTTGCCTTGTAATTTTTTCTTCTGTCTTTTTGTCTTCCTTTGATCGGAAACGTTATCTGAACTCCCTTGTTCTTCCTCCATATGGCCTTCTGCTAATTCTACATTATCTTCCTCATTATGGGCAGTTGAGGTCTTCTCCCTCTTCTCTATACTGGGGTTTGGACCCTGCTCATTTTGTCGGTCGCACGAAATTTTAAGGATCTTCTTCTATTCCTGCCTTGGTCATTCGTTGTCCATCCTTAAGTTCATCATCTCTACTCGTAATTATCGCATTGTTTCCACTAAGGTAGAGTTGGCTTGTCATGATTCTTCTCCTAGTTGTACCCATAGTTCTGGGTTGGCCTCCACATAAGGCACTTCCAGTTGGTTTATTGATCTGGGGCTCCTCTGCATTTTTAATTTTTGGTGCTGACCTCTCTCTCTCTCTCTCTCTGTCCATATGCACCCAAACTCGGTTTATTTTTTTATTTTTATTTTTTTGCATCAATACACATACATCAAAACTTAATTAATTGTACTAAAATAACCTAGAAGTCTCAGTATATGAGCTTGGGCTTTGATACCATTTGTAACATCCATATCCCAATTTTTATTTAAACTAAGAAAGCAAGTTATTTGGTTAATGAAATAATGTAAAGGTTAAATGATTTGACACCAGGTCAAATTCCAAACACATTTAAGAGATTTCTAGAGTTTACACTACCCATATAGATCACAAGTCTGTTAGTGTTGATATATGTTTAACACCGCGGAAACAAATATTCCTCGCTGGACTCCACGCCATCAGCATTGTTGTACCTACATTAATTCTGCCTGAGTGGACTTACCTCAGGATGACCCTCCTCATTAAGGTGGGAGAGCCCCGATGCCCTCCTCTGTCATCGTTGTTCCTCTCCCTGCTGGCCACACAATATGACATTGATGTGACTTACCTCAGCCACTCGGAAGAGTCTCGAATTGATGCAGATGGCACAGTCCCCGCTGTTAGATCTAGATCGATCTGCGGTCTTGATGATTCAGGGCTGATGGAATATGATAAGGTTTTTCTTCAGCAATGAAAGGTTCATTTAATTGTTGGGTTTGGCTTTATAGCTCTGATGGAAGGGGTAACCTGGTTCATCGATTCACCATGACTAAATCCTTCACCTTACAGGTATCTGCAGACCTTAAACTAATAGTTCATGACCTTCCATTTAAAGTGTCTTTACAATGAATCTTTGCGTATTTGATGGGCGACCGACGAGGGTTCTTACTGTTGCCCTTGAAAATATGCCTCTACCACATAATAGACTTACATTTCAGGTGGAGCGGTTGATTTCGTGAGGCAGCATGAGGTAATGCATAATTCTTTATAAGTTTATTTTGAAATTTATTTTCCAGCTTAATGCTAAGATTCTATGTGCACCTACAGGCTTCGGTTGTAGCTCCGAGGAATGCTAACCTCAGAGGAGGTAAAACCCCTTATTTTGTTGCAAGATTCAATTCGGTGGTCAATGATAATTGATTTAGGTCCTCATACCCGTTATTCTCTGTGTAGGTACATATTCTAGTGTTTCGAACTCTTCTTGCAGCGTGGCTTTTTGGGTGGCACCAACGTTCCAAACTAAGCTTGTTGTTTCTCATTTTTCCAGGTGGGTTGTACTACGAATCTCCCCCCTTAGTTCGAGCTCTTTATATACCGACCTCCACGAACAAAGAGTTTTGGAAATGATATTAAACATGAAATTAGGCCTTGCGGCCATAATACTTCTGCTATTAGGGTTATATTTATTTAATTTTGATGGGTCGGCCTTTGCATTACCACTATGATAGCTTAGCTAGCGGCTTGGTTCCAAGAGTTTCTATGAGAAGTTGGACTATACATTTTGGCATACAGAGTATAAGTTAAATGTTGTGTCTAAATTGTCGTGATAACTCAGCTTCTAGTGTGTGTGTGTGTATATATATATATATTGGTTGAATTTAATTATGTAATGGCTTAATCCCGTGAACTGAGAATTTTTGGTTTTTAATTGCATGATTCAAATGTTAATATGAATATGGTCGTTGTTACTCTGTTTCTATGTATCAACGTTTTAAACTTGCTCGAAAATAGCCTATGGTTTAATAACTCAAGGGTCTTAGGGTTTTTAATAGATTTTGGGTACTTGGCTCACGGTGGGTTCTCTCCAGAACTCGACCGAGAGGCGATAAACCCTAACTCCTCAGTTATTTACAATCCCAAGCCATAATAAGGTTTGGGTCGACTATCTTGCATAGATTTCTTTGTCAAAAATAGATGGTAGATAACAATGAAAATTTTGGGAACTGATATTTTGTATATTGAAAATATTTTCAATAGACTGAGTAAAGTCTAGTGATATAATAGGTATAGAAAGTCCAGGACAAAATATTGAATCTCTGAATTAAGTCCTCGCTGTTATGCTTCATTAGAATGTTTAGTGTAGATATCACTGCCATATAAGTAGATATGTTAGTTAGCTCTTGTATGATCTGGTTACATATATACCTCTAATAGTAATGCAATATGTTAAAAGACTATATTTATGTTTCCTTTCAATAACGGAATAACGCTGACACGATATCCTAAGATATCCTAGCGTGCTAACTTAATTTCTATTGTAAGAGTAAACAATATATTCCTTCCTAATAATAATTTGCTGACACAGTAAGATTACTTATTTGTTTCTCTGTATGAGTGTGACTTATGCAACTCCTTTATTTTGGAATGTCTCTCCACCCAGCATCAGATCTGGCAATTACATCCCGAATCCATTCTGGTACCTTGGGCGTTACGAACATGTCCAGCCTCAAGTTGTGTACTCACAACTGTTATCACAATTTCTTTCCCACTGGCTAACTTGCTTAGCTCTAGGAAGAAACTTGCTCAGCTCTAGGAAGAAAATAATCATAGTAGAGTTTTTCCTTCCTTTTTCCAACCCTCTCAAGTTTCTCTCTTTTTTCCAAGGGAGAGGGAAGTTAATTTAATTGATTCTCCAGTTCTTTTACAAACTAATTTAAAATCTTTTAGTTAACTTCTCTTCTTGCTTTTCAGCCTAAATGCTTTAACAATTCAGAGTAAACTAAATAAATTTAAAAGTGGTAAATAAAACTTGATAAAAACAATTATTGGTGTATTACTAAGTGTTACATCAATTCTATGAATTTTAATGAGACAAATGTGTAAATAGTAATTAACACTCTACATTTTGATCAATCAAATGTGTTTTTTTTACAGTAGCCTCCGCACAAAATGTAGCTTTCCCATGCGCAGTCCATTAAATTTCAGAGAAACCATTTTGATTTTAAATTGAGTTTATTCTTTAGAGAAAACCAATTTAAATCAAATATTTGTTTATATTTGTTAATTTATTTTATCAATATATCTCTAAAAAAAGGACCATATATGTCACCTATTAAATTTAAACAAATACAAAATCCAACCCATAATGTATATGGTAAAATTAAAATAGTAATTAGAAAAAAAGATATTTAAAAATTTTCAACTACAAAATTACTTTAACCCTGTTTAAAATTAAGAAGTCCACGGAAAAAGTTTCAATTTGATAGGGACTTCAACTCACTTGAGTAGACGTTTCAATTTGATAAGAACGTATTTCAGAGTCCAGACAGTAAGTTTGAATAGTCTATACGAATTAGATTCGACGTTTTGGACGGCCAGTCGGGAACCACGCTTCATTGAACTTCCGGTGAGGCTGTCATAGACAATAAGTTTCAAAGCAAGCAATTGGTAAAAACGAGAGCTGAAAATTATGAACTCTAGCAGGGGACCCCGCCCGTGCACCCATGATGTTCCCAGAGAGCTGGGGAATTATAGACTCAACTTGGGCCGCCGCCGCTGCACCCATGATGTTTTCCTCATCCTCCATTTGCACGGACGTAAGACCGACGATGAAATTTGCAATATTTTGCGTAAACTGAAAAGTCAATTGATGCCCAATTCCCAACTGCCAAAAGTGTCCACAGAAGAGAATACCAAATATGGGCGGCTGGTTGAGTCGATCTTTCTCTACTCCTCCACGTCTCTTTTTTCTAGCCTATAAATACTTGTTTTAAAATTTATATAACACACCACTTTTACGTCTGCCCTTGCGGCATATTCACGTTTCACTTTCTCATAAGAAAGTGAATAAAATATGCGCAACCATATCTGGTCTCAAGGTGGGTAGTCACAAGCAAACAATTCAGTTGGGTCCCCTTGCGTGCACCGTTCAGATCCTTCATAAACCACTATGCCCCCAGGAATTCCCTCAACATTTAGTGTGTTCATTCTACATCCCGTCTAAGACGCCCATTTTATCTCCAAGTTGTTAAAATAGCTAATTATTTTAGCTAGCATGAAGAAGTTGGTTAAAATTAAAGAAATCTTAATTTGAGCAGATTTTGAGTAAAGTTGAGTTTAGTGTGTGTTGTATGTCAAGTTGGCTAAAATTAGAGGTCAATGAAGTTGAGTTAAGTCTTATTTTGAGCTTATGTTGACTAAAGCAGAGTTTAGTGTGTGGTTGCATGTCAAATTATTTTAGCGAAGTCTTTAACCTGAAAAGGTTAAAATTTCCCGGGATTCATTGTCATGATCAAATTTTTATGTAATCAATTGAAAAGCGGTTTATTTTGAATAAAGTTAAGTTTAGTGTGTGATTGCATGTAAAATTATTTCAGGCGAAGAAAAAATTATTTAAATACCCCTCACGACGAATTATCAAATTTTTGTGTAAACAATTGCAACTCTTACATGTTAAATTTTTGTTTTACCTCTCTTTTCAACAAATTGGTAAATTGGTATTGGAGCCCAGCAAAAAAAAAAAAAAATCACAAAATCTTTGGAACAACCAAACCAATAAAAAAAAAAGCCAAAGTAAAGAAAATCGGTGATTTTTAAAAAAATTTGAAGTATCTTCATTACTATGAATATGACATGTGTTGATACTCTGAGGTATTAACACTTCAAAAAAGTCATCGTTCCAAAGTGGAATAAGTCACGTGGGCTGCGTAAGACTGCATGGGTTTGAATATTTTTGGTTCCAAAGTGACCCTGTCAGTTTGACTTTTAAATACGTGCGTGGGTTTTTGAAAAATACTTTATTATATAATAAGAAACAAAGATGTTGTTTAATTAAAGGGACGTGACATTCTTTTCAACGAGTGGGGAATAATTTTTATAAAAATGATTTATATGTTTATGAATTTTTTTTATATATATATAAAGTAAAATAAAGGATTTTATATGAAAGTTTATAAGGGTCTTGTTTAAAGATTTAAAAAGTTTTTTGAAAAGAAGTTTAGGGTTTTTATTATTATTGGAGAAGGATAAATACTAATTGTAAGGGCTCCTCATAACTCTCGGTCGATTCCAGAAAGAAGACCATATGTATTCGTCTTTTAAGTTACAAACCAGTAAAGCCATAAACAAGTTTGAAAGAATGGACAATCAGCCTGATTTCGGAAGCCAAACCAAATCAAAAGAGTTCAGATTATAAATGTTTTATGTATATACAAATTTCGGATCTTTAGAATGAAAATAAGAAAAACAAAGATCAAACCCTCAGCCAAGCCTGTATCACGCAGATTCTTGCCATAGTGCATACTTGTTTGGAATCTTTCCACGGCCGAACAACAAAACTCTTGCCCATTTAAAATAACAACAGCTAATCTAATGTCGTCTTGAACCTCGGCTTAAAGGCATTCTTCTATCCAGAGAAACAAAATAATAAATATGCGATAACATAGCCACTTTAACTCTGAAAATATACGAGCTTGACGGTCCGCCATGAGGTTCGATAGTAAGACCAACCTGTGATAAGAAGACGGTAACCCAGAGTAAGGGAGACCCAATCGAAACCATATGGGAAGGGCGTTTGCCTACACATTACCTATAGATGCAAAATGCCGGAGTTAAACCTAATAGCAAGAAAATTGTTTACGACTATTATACGTAATATATACTGAGGCCTCTCCCGGATGCGGGTGTTTGAGGCAGCATTTAACCTGAAGAGACAGGAGTGGGGCGAGGCTGTCTCATACCTGCCCACTCAGTACAATGTGTTAAAAACTTGTAAGTTGGTGAGTGCTTGGCATGCTCGTAGTTTATGGTTAAACATCTCACATTCCAGTGGCTCCGGTTCATATTTCCTGATGGCTCCTCCTTCCGCACGTTTAGATGTGCAAGAGATGGCGGCGTTCTTGAATGCTGCATTAATGGTAGAGGCATCTCGAAGCATGCCAGAATGGGTTAAGGCCCGGCTTTGTCTTGGGTTCGTGATGAAGTCTTTCGGGCCGTTTCACTCGGTTCATTCCCTCGCCTCTGGACTTATTTCGATTTCTAGTTTGTTTGAGGTCAGCTCTGTTATTTCTGAGCCCTCTCGGCTTTTGAAGGGGAAAGTCTGTCTGGAGCTCAGCTCGGCCCTTCTGAAGCCGTTCATGCTGCTCCTCTCGTTCCTCCGCTGGTTCCGAGCTGCTGTTTGGTGGTCTTTGTCTTGACATTTCATTATCCGGTCTCTAGTCTTGTCTCTGGCTTCAGGTGGTGGTTTTTAGGTTGGTTTGTCATAGCCTCTGTCCCTACGCCAAAGTATCTGGTCTCAGGCCTCGTTTATGACTCAGGGTGGTGGGAGATAGGCACTGTCTATCCTAAAGTCGCCCGAACATCTTCTGGAGAGAATCAATTAGTAATCAATTTGGTTTCGCCGGCTAGGGGTTTCTGCAAGCTCCCTTCCTGGTCTCGGTGTCTTTGTTGTTCCGCTTGTATCACTGCTGCTCTGCCTGTCCGGCATCTCACTGTCGCCCCATCTCAGATGCCTCGACTTCGCCAAAGAATGGGGTGCCGAAGAGGCCAGCCCCGGCGCGTGCCAACAAGCTCGTCCTCTGACTCGCCTTCCCTCTCCAGTGAGCTGATTGCCGGTCGCTACCCCAGCACGCGCAGTGGGAGAGGGCGGCTCCGTGCCTCCAGACACCACCCTGGGCCTCCTTCTTCGACTGGCTCAGCAATTTTCTCTTTTAATAGCTCCCTGCATCGGCCTAGGATTACGGCTCACATTACAGTGGCTTTCCATGAGACTACTCAGTTGGAGGACTCTGATTCTCATCTGGGAGGCTCGGGGGCAGTCTCTGTTCCTTCTCCTTCCATCCAGCTAGGAATTGGTAGCGCGCCTCAGCAGGATTTGAATGTTCCGGGTTGCAGCACTCAGGATGTGGAGATGATGCCGGTTGACCCTGGTCCCTCTGATCAGCACGAGGCTCAAGCTAAGGATATGCCAGAATATGGATGGTGTCGTATAGTGGAAGAACCACAAGATGACTAGCGAGCTTCCTACGTTTTTTGGTTATGCTTCGTCTATCTTCGGGCTAGTATGCTATGTAAATTGTGTTGTGGATTTCGTGTGTGTTTTTTGATGTTTTTGTTAAACTATGAAGTACCAAGAGAGTATCATCCTGGTCCCCTGCGCGGGAGCTGAATTCTGTCTTCTCATATGTTTTCTCTTGACAACTCTGCCTCTGATCAGAGCAGAGTCTTGACTTCGGTCCCCATGTAAATATATTTCTCTACTTCGTTAATAGAATTAGTCTTACTTAGAATATATATATATAGATATATTGAACATTGAGACGGATATAATGAGTCCTCAATGTCCAGAATGTAGAAGACTGCATGTATCTGAAAACCCTGCAATAATTATTAGTAACTCGAAGCAGGTATTAAAAAAAGTCAAATAGAAAACAATCCAGTAGCAGACCCTGTCGAAATGGATGTTACCCCCTCGAACCCGGTTTCAACGACGTAAACTAGTGGATCAAACTGATTGTTCGACTAGGACAACTGGTTCAAATGCTACTTATGCTGCTGGTGAAAAGAATGAATCGACTACTGCAGCATCAAGGACTAAAGACTGGAAGGGATGCTGCTGGACCGTAGGAACCTGTAGGCATCCAACCTCCTCCTCCTTGGGGCATGCAGACCAGCAAAATCTCAAATACCCTGCACAGTGAACCGGATGAGTAGAGGAATACAGTTTGCAATTCAAATCGAAGACTGTCAAGGGTATACCTATTAAGAAATAGAGATATGCTGCGGTTACCTGTTGGGTGAGGTTTAACGCCATGCTCCATTGGAACAACGATGGTGGACTGATACGTGCTTCGCTGCAACAAACTCTTAGCCAGATTGCAGAGCCGAGATTCGAGACCATACACAACGCAAAATGAAACCTCAAGTGGCGAAACATCCAGAAACCGGACACGGCACTAAACCCTGAGTAATGGGAGTCGTTGGATTGCGGTACCCAAATCCTAAGGTGCAGGTTTCACCAGATGTTTCGAGATGCCAGACCCTTCTGTTGTTGGGTTCATTCAATGGAATGCAAGAACAACAAGTGTTACGTGGGTACATTGACTTTATCGACCTCCATTAAAACGCCATTACATCGAAAGAGCATGCCATGTGGGTTATTAATTCGAGGTTCATAGGCTTTGGATGTGGAGGGACTGAATCATTAAAAGCTCCCTAGATTATTCATATTTTTCTATATATTATATATGATAAATCCCTAAGGTAAGTTTAGTTTGTTAATTTTTTTTTTAATGTATGTGTTATATGGGTTACAATTATCGTTCATTTACGAGGGATGTTGGGATAGTATATTAATGCTTCTCGTTATGCTTTTTTTTAGTAATAAAAATTTAACGAGGGAATGTATATTTGATAATTATTTATATTGAGGGAATATGTGGAGAATATTATTTAATTTTGTCTAACAGATAGGTGGATACTCCATGTATCTCCAAAGAAAATTTAAAAATAAAAATATTAATTTGATTTTAAAATATGTAAATGATATATTTATATTATTTGAAATATAATTAAGTAATAATTAAAATAAAATTGAGTTCAAATATTCAGTTTATCATTTGTGGTTTTTGGATAACTACAATTCATGGTTTTGCTAATAATATCTTACGTAAGAAATGTATATCTATGTTATTTCAAGATTTATCAAGTTTTTTTTATATACAAGTACTTTTTTAGAGTGAAAAGAAATTTGACCATTGATAAATCCAAAATTAAGATAAATACAACTAATTATTAAAAATATATATATATTTAGTTAAATTTTAGAACTACCATCTTTTACCCATTTTCAAATAATATTTATTAAATATTTACTAAAAATATATAATAATATTTTAATCACTTTAAATCTTTATTTACTAAAAATATATAATAATATTTTGATCACTTTAAATATTTATTTATTAAAAAATATAATAACATTTTAATATTTTAAATATTTTCATTTTTATTAATCAAAATACTTAGCATTTAAATTGAAAATGTTTATTAATCAAAATACTTACCATTTAAATTGAGAATGTTCTCATAGGTTTGCGTACTAATTTGTTAACCTAACCAAATAAAATCAATTATTCTTTTTAAATTAATGCTATAAATTTTAATATGTTAAATGTGTTATTTTACAGTGGCTTGTGCAAAAGGTTAGATTTCCTATGTACTATGTGAAACCAGAGTTCAAATGCATTCTATTGTTTGAGAAAGCCAAATTAGCCAACTCTCCTTAATCTGCCTCATCATGCTTGAGATTTTTCCTTGCTGATATTCTTTGCACCTCTCAATAAAATACATAATCATATTTTAAAAAAAAATTAAAATGTTTTAGCTAACAAATTAATAGATTTAACACTCTTAAAATGTAACTATAAGTAGCTTTGTTACCCTTTCACTGGTTTGTTTTAATGGCTGACATGACATCTACTTCAAGTAACTTGATTATATGCTTCTATTTAATAGAAACGTATTTCAGACGTAATTTTGAATACCCTTTCGCTTGTTTGTTTGAATGGCTGTCATTACATCTACTTCAACTAACTTTGATTATATGCTTCTATTTAATAAAAACGTATTTCATACAGTAAGTTTGAATGGTTTATAAGAATTAAATCCAAAGATTTGGATGCGCGGTGGGGGCGCACTCTTTGTTTAACATACGATGTCTCTAGGGCCGCCTCCGCCAGTGCACCACACGCTTCCTCATCCTCCATTTGCACGGACGTAAGACCTACGATGAAATTTGCTTTATTTTTAGTAACTCAAAAGTCAGTTGATGCCCAACTGGCATTTTCATGCATCCATTAATTCCTAGCTGTCAAACGTGTGGATGTAATCATGGAACTGATGAAGAGAATACCGAGAATGGGCGGCTGGTTGACTTGATCTATGATAGTCTTTCACGTCTCTCTTTTATAGTCTATAAACATTGGTTTTACAATTTATGTAACACACCACTTCTGCGTTCTGCCCTGGCGGATATTCATATGTGGCTTGGTCATAAGAAACGATATAAAATATGGGCAACCATGTCTACTGTGTCACGGTGGGCAATCACCAAGAAACCATTCAGTTGGTTCTCCTTGCCGGAACCGTTCAGGTCTTTCATAAACTACTATGTGTCGTCTAGATCATTCAAGAATTCCCTCAACATCTAGTTGTAAATGTGTTAGAAAATTTGCACAAATGAATCTAGCTAGAAAAGGTTGAACCCACAGCTTTGCAAAGCAAAAACACTCAAAAAAATAAAAAAACAAAAAGAATTATTGATTAATAGAAAATAAGTTACAATGTTTATGATATACTACATGAGAGTCAACTAATATGCATCACTGGGTGAAGATTCCAAGGTAATGTGCCATAGTGGTGATCAATTAGAGGACTTGACACCTACAGCAAGTTCTGGAAAGAACTAACCAGTTGCGGAGTGAAAGGAGGAGCAAATCAGGGAGTAAATTATGCAGAAGGGATCTTGCATGTAGTCCCATCCATGCATGGACAGTCAAAAGCGCCAATCTAGTGAAGATTCCAATGTTGAAGCCTTGCATGTCAGTGAATGCTCTAACTAATTGTCTGCATGTGCCAGTAATGAAGGTCTTAAGTGTGTAGTACCTCGAACACCCCCCCCTGAACACCACTATGCGGAAAAATAGAAAATGGGCCCTGGCAACTAAGGCCAAAGGTCACCCAAAATACAGTGCAACTTGTACTAAAATTGAGGAAAGAGGGGAAACCTCGTGGGAAAAACCCCCCTTCAAAATACAATGTAATCAAAAGAAAAGAGGAAGAAAAGACAGTTGTTAAGCAACTGTGTCCTTCACTCCAAGACGATTGCGCAGAGAGTGAAACTCCTGCTTAGTGAATGTCTTGGTGAAGATGTCTGAAGTCTGTTCTGTTGAAGGACAGAACTACAAATCAATGACCCGATCATGTAATAAGTCTCTGATGTAGTGCATATGGATCTCTATGTGCTTCGTCCGCTGCCGCTGTAATAGATCCCTGCAAAATTTGAGAGTGCTCTGGTTGTCACACCAGATGACAATGGGTTGGTGGAACTGGACGCCCAACTCAGTGAGGAAGTTTTGTAGCCATAGAACCTGAATGGTGATGTTGACTACTCCTTTGTACTCGGCCTCAGCTGAAGAGAGAGAAACAATAGCTTGCTTCTTGCTCGACCAACAGATAGGGCCAGACCCTAGACTGAGTGAATATCCGGAGGTGGACTTGCGATCAATGTTGTTGCCCACCCAATCAGAATCTGTGAACCCAAGAAGATTCAATGCAATGCCTGCTGCATAGTGAATCCCAAAGGTGATGGTGACCTGCACATATCGGAGGATGCGCTTTGCAGCTTTCTAGTGTACCTCATGCGGCTCCTGCATGTATCTAGAAACTGCCCCCACTGCATATGAGAGATCTGGTTTGAAGTGGGTGAGGTACAGTGAGCTCCCCACTCGTTGTAGGTAGAGAGTACTGTCAACTAATGGAGTGTCACCTCCATACTCAAGGCGGACCCCAGACAGAAAAAGAGTCAATGCTGGCTTACAGTCAGTCATGTGAAATCTCTCGAAGAGATCTCATGCATACTTAGCCTGAGAGAGTTTGATGCTTGTGTCATCCTGGCTGATCTCAAGACCAAGAAAGAAGTGTAATGGACCCATGTCCATCATCAAGAACCTATCATGCAAGGTCCTCTTGACTACAACAATGGTTGAAGCCGAGCTGCCAGTGATCAGGGGATCATCCATACAAAACTAAGATAAGAAGAGAGTCATGTATCTTGAGCATGTAAACATTCGGATCAGAATTACATCTTTTGAAGTTTTGTGATAAGAGAAAAGAATCCATCTTCGCATACCATGCTCTCGGGGCCTACTTAAGGCCGTAGAGAGACTTCTTCAGTCTGCAGACCAAAGATGAACCCTAAATGAAACCATGTGGCTGCTCCATGTAAATCTCTTCAGATAAGTCTCCATGAAGAAAGGCAGTCTTCACATCCATTTGATGTACTTCCCACCCCTGGGCAATCGCAATGGCAAGTGCAAGGCGTATGGAATCCGTCTTTGCTATTGAAGCAAAAATCTCATCATAATCAATGCCATGCACTTGTTGGAAGCCTTTGGTTAGTAGCCTAGCTTTCTGTCTGGTGATTTGCCCATTTGTAGCACTCTTGGTCCTGTAGACCCATTTGCATCGGACAAGTTTCCTTCCTGAAGGAAGGAGGACTAGATCCCAGGTCTGGTTCTCGAGGAGGGAGTTGTACTCCTCCTACATGGCGGACTCCCAAGAGGGATGCCCAACAGTCTCAACATAAGACTGCGGATCAAAAGACTGAACCAAATGACAATGTCGAGATGGCGTTGGTTTAGTGGCAGTGAGGGCAAGATGATGCAGGAGCATTCAGCCCAAGGAAAATCATTGTAAATAGTAGACATAGGGGGTCATGCATTTTAGGAATTAGTTTCATAAGTTCCAAGTCAAAGTAATATTTAGGCTTTTAAGTGTGATTTTATTAATAGGAGAATATGTAAATGCTCTCAAAACAAATAAATGAGAACATGAATAGTTCCATGATCCTAGGGGCAAGGGAGAGCTTTTAGGCATAAAAGAGAGAATAGATGTGGACCATTGAGCAATAAGGAGGCTTTTCTGTTTTAAAACAAAGAAAAGATGGAATAAAGTCTCAAAGAGGCTTTTCTGCTATGTATGCATGCATGTAGAGCTTTAGGCTTTTGTTAGAGAATTGATCGGACCTTGAATGATCCGATCCAATGTTTTCATATATATATGTATGTAAGCCTACAAGCAGAGGGGGAGGCCACTAATAGGAGAATCAGGCCTGTGTATGTGTGTGAGCGAGACCTAGGAGTTTCGAATGTAATCCTGCTTTTATATTAATATATATTCTGAGTTATTTCTATTGGGTTGTGTTATATTCTTTCCACGTAGTTAACAGGGGGTTTGAGAGGTACCCGTAACCCCATTTTATGGGGTCCGGGGCAGTGCCTCAGAAAATTTTGGTTTTGGACCCTATGTTAGGGTGGGCAGACCTACCTATGGTTTTGTGCATGATTTTCGCACATGTTTTTGTACGTGATGGTTTTTGGTCCACGATATTGGACACAATGGTTTTTCGGTCCATGGTATTGGATGCTTCGGCATGTATAAATATGTATTGTAACATTGAAAGGAACATAATGAAAAATCAAGCTAGTAGTTCCGATTTTGGGATCGAGTGGAAAATCTCTGTGTATATGTGTTTTATGTGTTCTGCTCTCACATTATTTATTTTCTGTGTTTTAGAATTCGTATGCAGGTAATTTCTGTACGGGGTTAAAACCTACATTTGGTATCAGAGCAGATTTGGCTTCAAGGGGACGTCTTTGTTGCTGAGGGGTTTCGCTCGGGCCTGTGGTAGACCCTATTCAGTGGGAGATCTACGAGATCAATTCTGGTGGTGAAAGAAGATGGCGAGCAGTGGAAAGATAGAGATCAAGAAATTTAATGTTCAGAGTTTTGAGTTGTGGAAACTCAAGATGGAGGATCTGTTGGTGGATAAAGATCAGTGGATCACGGTAAATCCGAGTACTAAACCAACGGGAGTGTCCGATGAAGAATGGAAGAAGTTGGATCAGAAGGCAAAGAGCACAATACGATTGTGTGTCTTAGATTTAGTATTTTTGAATGTATCAAGGGAAGCTACAGCAAAGGCTTTGTGGGACAAGTTAGGGACTTTGTACCAATCTAAGTCTCTAGTGAATAAACTGTTCCTGCGGAAAAAGCTATATAACCTGAGGATGAAAGATGGAGACCCGGTGACAGAGCATCTAAATGTATTTAATACTATGGTAAGTCAGTTAGCATCTGTTGATATTAAAATTTGAGATGAAAATAAGTGCATCAGTTTGTTGTGTTCTCTACCAGATTCATGGGATAGTCTCGTTATTGCAATAGGTAGCAATGCAACTGCCTTGCAATTTTATGAAATAATCTCAGCCTTGTTGACCGAGGAGATGAGACGGAAAAATATGGAGAGCCAAAATGGTGATGCCTTTTTTGTACGAGGACAGTCCCAGAACAGAAACAAAAATTAGTCATCGAGTGGGAGATATAAATCTAGAGGGAGATCTAAATCTCCAGGAAAACCTGTAAAGGTGGTGTGCTGGAAATGCAGAAAAGAAGGCCACTTTAAAAGGGACTGTAAATCTAAAGCTCTTGACAAAGGAAAGGGATCTGATGAGGCTCCTTCTGCAGAGGCGAAAACCACCTCAGATGAAGGTGGAGACGTGTACTTGGCTTCTTCAAGTACACATGTAGATCATGAGGCATGGTTGATTGTCTCGGGTGCATCCTTTCACTTCACTCCCCATAGAGAGTGGTTCTGTGAGTATGGGAAATATGATGGTGGTGATGTCTTCTTGGGGGATGACAAGAAGGCTAAAATCATTGGTCGTAGAAAATTAAAGTTGACGCTGCAAGGTGGAAGGGTTAGAACATTTCCAGGTGTTCTGCATATTCCTGCATTAGCTAGAAATTTGATTTCTGTTAGTAAGCTGGATGATGCAGGTGTAAAAACAGTGTTCAAGAAGGATACTTGCAAGATGGTTTGGGGAGCACTAGTATTGATGCGGGGAGTTCGGATTGGAACTCTGTACAAGCTGCAAGGTAGCACTGTTGTTGATGGGTGCAACAGTTCCGTGGTTCCTGAAAGTGGAGCAGAAAATCTAGTGGTCTTTGGAAAAAAGACCATGTTGTGGCATCAAATGCTTGGACATATTGGAGAGAAGGGCCTTCAAATACTTCATGGTAAAGGTATGGTAGGAGGTTGGAGTAATAGGTCTCTGGATTTTGATTTCTGTGAAAATTGTGTATACGGGAAGCAGAATCGGGTGAGTTTCCCCTCTGGTGGTAAGAGGGTGAAACATATATTAGAGCTTGTGCACAGTGATGTGTATGGACCTGTAAAAGTTCCATCACTAGGTAAGTCTGTGTACTATGTATCATTTATAGAAGACTTCTCAAGGAATACATGGATATATTTCCTTAAGAAGAAATCTGAAGTCTTTGACAGGTTTAAAGAATTTAAGGCTCTAGTGAAAAATCAGACAAAGAAGAAGATAAAGGTGTTGAGGAGAGATAATGGTGGAGAGTTTTGCAGTAAGGAATTTGAAGAATTCTGCAAGAAGTGTGGTATAGCACGGCAGAAGACTACTCCATGTACACCTCAGAAAAATGGAGTTGCAGAAAGAATGAACAAGACGTTGATGGAAAGAGCAAGGAGTATGCTCAGTGGTGTCAGGTTAGGACAAGAATTCTAGGCAGAGGCAGTGGATACTGCATGTTACCTAGTCAGCAAGTCACCTTCATCAACGTTGGAGGACAAGACTCCACAAGAGGTATGGACTAGTAAGAAACCCTCTTTTTCACATCTAAGGGTATTTGGATGTGATGCATACGTACATGTTCCAAAGGAGAAAAGAACAAAGTTGGATAGTAAATCTGAAAAAGTGCATCTTTATTGGGTATAAGGATGGTTTAAAGGGTTATAAGCTTTGGAACCCAGTGACAAGGAAGGTTATGTACAGCTGAGATGTGGTGTTCAGAGAGGTGAAAGATGTTATTAAACATGAAATCCAACCAAAGGAACCTGAGAAGATAGAGTTTGAGCTAAAAGAGGAAGAATTAGACTCTACAGCAGAGGAGGAATCAAAAGATGAAGAGCCACAAACTCCGGCTGTGAGAAGATCAGTTCGAGAAAGAATATAGCCCATCTGCTTTTTGTTCGAATTTTTCTTTGTCTGTTACTGATGATTATCCCAGAACTGTGAAGAAAGCAGTGGATTCAGAGGATGGAAAACTCTGGAAAGAGGCCATGGTTGATGAAATGGCATCTTTGCATAAAAATGAGGCTTGGGATCTGGTGGAGTTTCCGGCTAGAAGGAAACCAATTGGCAACAAATGGGTGTTCAAAAATAAGACAAATGCAGAAGGAAAGGTGGAGAAATACAAAGCTCGATTGGTAGCAAAAGGGTATTCCCAGGTGCCGGGAATTGATTTTGGTGATATTTTTTCTCCTGTTGCCAAGGTAACTTCTATTAGATTACTTTTATCTGTTGCTGCTGCTTTTGATTTTGAGATATAACAGATGTATGTAAAGACAACATTTCTTCACGGGGATCTGGAAGAGGAGATCTACATGAAGCAACCTGAAGGTTTTGCAGTGAAGGGTAAGAAAGAACTGGGATGTAAGTTTAAGAATTCTCTATATGGGTTAAAAAAGTCACCAAGGATGTGGTATCAGAAATTTGATACATTTATATGGGGACTTGGCTTCACCAGAAGCAAAGCAGATCACTGTGTGTATTTTAAATTAATTGGTGACTGTGTTATTTATCTAGTCTTGTATGTGGATGATATGTTGTTGATTAGAAATGACAAAGAAATTATCCAAGATTTGAAGACCCAATTGTCCTCCAAATTCGACATGAAAGATCTTGGTGCTGCAAACTATATTTTGGGCATGGAAATTAAAAGAGATTAGGCAAAGAGGAAGCTCTGGTTAAACCAGAGGAAGTATGTCGAGACAATATTGCAGAGGTTTAATATGCAGGATAGTAAACCGGTGAAGGTTCCTATTCCTGTAGGTGTGAGGTTATCTGTTGAACAATGTCCCAAGCCACAAGAAGAAGAAGAGGAGATGTCCCGTGTTCCATATGCAAGTGTAGTCGGTAGCCTGACGTATGCAATGGTCTGTACTAGACCAGACATTTCACATGCAGTGGGAGTATTGAGCAGGTTTATGTCAAAACCAGGAAAGGAGCATTGGACAGCAATGAAGCGGGTTTTCAGGTATTTGCGTGGCACTAGTGATTATGGTTTGTGCTACCAAGGAAGACCAGGATTGGACAAAGTATTGGATATTCATGGCTTTGTTGATGCAGACTGGGCTAGAGATTTGGATCAGAGAAGATCTACAAGTGGGTATGTGTTTAACCTATTTGAAGGTGCAATTAGTTGAATGAGTAAGAAACAATCTGTAGTGACATTGTTAACTACAGAGACAGAATACATGGTAGCCACTCATGCAAGAAAGGAAGCAATTTGGTTGCAGAGATTGTGTTCAAGGATGGAGTTAGTACAGGAAGCTATAAGGATAGATTGTGACAGCCAAAGTGCAATTTTCTTGGCAAAGAACCCCGCATATCATTCAAAGACAAAGCACATTGATGTTCAATATCACTTTGTGAGGGATATGATAGAAAACAAAAAGGTGTTGCTGGTAAAACTGGACACTTTGAAGAATATTGTAGATGCATTGACAAAATCTGTGAGCTTTGAGAAGTTCTCTTAGTGTAGAGAGACAATGGGCGTTTCAGGGCTGGAAAAATGACTAAGCTCTCTTGTGGCCCCCTGTGGAAAGAAAACAAGAAGTGGGAGAATGTTGGGTTGTGTTATATTCTTTCCATGTAGTTAACAGGGGGTTTGAGGGGTGCCCGTAACACCACTTTATGGCGCCCCAGAAAATTTTGGTTTTGGACCCTATGTTAGGATGGGCAGACCCACCTATGATTTTGTGCATGATTTTCGCACATGTTTTTGGACGCGATGGTTTTCGGTTCATGGTATTGGACACAATGGTTTTTCGGTCCATGGTATTGGATGCTTCGGTATGTATAAATATGTATTGTAACATTGAAAGAAACATAATGAAAAATCAAGTTGGTAGTCCCGATTTTGGGATCCAGTGGAAAATCTCTGTGTATATGTGTTTAATGTGTTCTGCTCTCGCATTATTTATTTTCTGTGTTTTAGAATTCGTATGCAGGTAATTTCTGTACGGGGTTAAAACCTAGAATTTCCTATCTATGTCGATACATTTAAGAAGTATTTCATGAATGAATTACTATAAATTCGTAGGCTTTGTAGGTTGCAGGCAGAATTCTGCAGGACACAGAGGGACAAAGTGATTGAGAGGAATCACAATGGATTTCGAATCCAAGTAAAGAATAAGCAGAGGAGGAGTTGCACGATTCAGCGAAATCGAAAGGGATCATCAAATCCAATTAGAGCATCAGAGTGGCGCAACAGAAGAAGTGAAGGAACAGAACCTTTAGAAGAACCAAATAACCGAGGAACTGAAGAAATAGCGTAAATTTTATAAGTAAAAGGAATTGCAGAGAAGTGAAGTATTGATGCTCAGCTGCCGTTGGATCAGTTAGATCAATGGCTGAGATTGTGTCGCATCGGCGGAGAACCTTTTCAAGTTATCGGAACGAACCTTGGAGAATTACAAAGAGCGAGCAGCGATTAATCGCGGACTGTTGGATCATGGCCAGATCAACGGTCACGATTAAATCACATATCAAAGATCGAAGGCGCCAAGGGTTAGCAGTTTAGGAATGTTGCGATATTGCCAATAGCGATATATTGGCAATCGGAGGTTCGGAGATCGTGAATCAGTGGAGTCGCAGTGGAAGCATTGTGGGGCGATAAGTTGTGGACCCAACGCCAACTATGAATGTGAATATAGAGAATTTGAAATCCATTATAAGGTTTCGAAGTGGGAATTCCTTTGTATTCCCGAATATTTAATGTTTTCGATAGTTATATGGCGCAGGCCTTTTAACACTAAATGTCATGTTAACGACTTCCGATAGTCATATTGGAGTTGGATGAGGGGTGATGGCTCATATATATATGACCTTTGGATATTGCGATAGCCGATTGCGATTGCGATAGAGGTTTTAACCTCGGGTTCTGTGCGATAGTCATACGAAAGGTGGAGGAATGCATGTTTGGGGTATTTCTCCTTTATAAATGGATTTTATAAGGAAAAGTGTGATAAAGCATTTAAGTGTTAACATATATATTAACCAAAGGTTGAGAGGACTAGTTGTATATGTATATCCACATCTAAAGGTTTGAACTAAGGTTCTAAAGGGTGAAAATAGTCCTGATAGAGGATTACAACGGGGTGCTTGAAGTTCCATAAAAAAGGAACTTATAAGAGGGCCACTTGACCATTATTGGTCTGTAGATTTGACTCCTTCGTTGAGTTAAATATCCTGGGACAGGTGTAGATGCATTATTCTGTTAAAAGGCATATTGTGGGTATGGATACGGGTGTAGCCGCGCACCACAAGAGGAGGCTTAATAAACTCTGAGCTAGTCCTTCGCAGATCAAAATTATCCACCACAAGACCATTTCTAGCAGCTGGGTGGTCTTGTGCATATATCTCACTTAAGCTCCTTGTTCTCTGATTTATGATAGGGGAAGTTGATTCACTGTTGGAAGCCCGATCTGGGCTTGGATGTGGATCATCATATGCATGAACTGGATTTGTAAATGAAGACTCTATCTCTGCATCTACATGCTCTACCTCAGCATCTACATGCTTGTATCTGCATCTAAGTGTACTGAGTCATCAGCTCGGTCATGAGGTAGATAAAAGGTGTCTGCATGCGGCAATTGAGGTGCATGTGAGAGACTTTCCTCAAATTTGAAACTTCGCTCAATGATGAGCTTGTCCGTAGAGGAAATTAGGAGTCGGTATCCCTTCACACCATCAGGGTATCCGACAAATATGCACTCAATGCTCTGTGGATCAAGAGCTTTCCTCTTTTCAGATGGGACCCTGGCCCATGCTCGGGAGCCGAAAACACGGAAGTGGGTGACCTCCGATTTAGTGCCGCTCCAACCCTCAAAGGGGGTCCGATCCTTGACAAATCTATGAAGAGATCTGTTTTGTATGCAGTTAGCACAATTAAGTGCTTCATCCCATAGCTTATGAGGTAGTGACTTAGCATGCAGCATGCAGGAAGCCATCTCTTTGAGAGATGGGTTCTTTCACTCAGGAACTCCATTCTGTTGTAGAGTGTATGGAACTATGTGCTGCAACTGTATGCCGGACTCAAGACAAAGGTTCTGAAGTGCTGTGTTAACATATTCCCTCCCATTGTCTGTATGGAGGGCTTTGATCTTTCTCTCTGACTGTGTCTCAACTAATGCTTTGAAATCTTCAAAGTGCGCAAAAAATTCAGATTTGGCCCTGAGAAGATACACCTAAGTATACCATGAGAAATCATCAATAAATGTAAGCACATACCTTGTTTTGTTGATGGAAGAATGAGGAAAAGGCCCCATGAGATCACTATGGATCATATCTAGAGGAGAGGATGCTTTGTGAGTCTTACCAGTGTCAAAATTTTCTCTAGGATGTTTGCCAATGACACACCCTTCACAAACTCCTTTGGAGAAATTGATATTTTGCAAGCCTTCCACCATCTCATGATTTCTGAGTTGTTGCATATTCTTGTAATTTAAGTGACCAAACCTCTCATGCCAAAGCCTACTACTATCATCAGCATGTGTAAGCAATAAGGAGGATTCAGATTCAATAAATTCAGAAAATGTATACAATCTAGCTCCATTGTTTACCTCACCGGTTGCAATTTTGGAGTTGTTGTGTAGGTCATATATGTTCACTACATTTGGAGTGAATTCCACTCTTTTTCCGATGTCGGAATGAGTGATCTAATAAACTGAAAGCAGGTTTACCGAAAGTTTTGGAACATGAAACACATCTTCAAAGTTTCCGTGTAAAAGTTCCACTCTACCTTTTTCGGTGACCTCAATAGGTGAGTCATCTCCCATGAGGATGGGAGGTCGTTTGCATGCATCCAAAGAGGAATAGGCTTCCTTTGCAGCAGCCATATGATGTTATGCACCAAAATCTATAATCCATGCATCAAGGGAAGAGTTAATTGCAACTAAAGCATGAAAATTGTTACCTTTCCTGTGTAACAGATCCTCAGTTTTCTTCTTGGCGCCCTAAGGGATGTGGTCCCCAAGGTTGTGCTTCTGAAAGGATTTCTGCCATTTGGTCAATTTGTTTCTTCATGCAAGAGGATTCCAGATGGAATCCTCGGTGACTGTAGGTGCATTTGTCTCCTTTCTTCCCTTTCTAATTTCTGGAGCCGGAGGAGTCATTGAAGGACTTGGTGGACCCTTCCTTCTTTGGATGGGAATGCGCTTTTCCCTTGTCTTTTTGCTGCTAATTTTTCTGATTTGAATCAAATTTGTGATTTTTATTGTGGCTGCCATCATGCACAGCAAGTACATGCGCTTTTGGAGGTTTGATTTTCCCCATGCCAATGAGTTTATCTTGCCCAAAAGTGAGGGACTCCATGTACTCTTTGAGAGAAGGCATAGTGTAGGATTTACCTATTGCAAGCCTTACTGAATGAAATGTATACATAAAGACATAGTATTCTAGTCCGAGCTTTGACATAATAGAGAGAACTTGGCGACTCTCCTCATTGGATTTGTCAATTCCACAATCCTTGAGTTGTAGCAATAGATCATTATATTTGTTGAAGAAGTCTTGAATTCTGTCATAATTCCGTGGATCTAATGAGAGCAGCTCCACTTAGAGCAAATGTCCTTTCATCTCATCTTGTTTCCCGTAGAGTTCTTCAACCTTCTTCCAAATCTCATTGGGAGTACTGCAAGCAGATTGATGAAACTGCAACTCTGGGGAGATGCACATGCACTTGGATTTCTCTATGGCTGAAGTGGGTTCCACTTCTGCAGCCATGGTAATCCTATGCAACCCTTTCTGACGAAGGTATCAAGCCATTTGGTCCTTCCATTCGTGATAGTTGTACGGTGTTAGGATTGATGCTCTGGGAAAATCCATTTTTCTGTCAATCTTCGATCTCCAAGTTGTAATACCTGCAAAATAAAGTACTGGTGCGCCTTTTATCTAGCAACCTGTGGGCTCTAATACCATGTAAATGTGTTAGAAAACCTGCACAGATGAATCTAGCTTGAAAAGGTTAAACACATAACTTTGCAGAGCAAAAACACTAAAAAAAAGGAACAAAAATAATTATTGATTAACAGAAAATAGGTTACAATGCTCATGATATACTACATGAGAGTCAACTAATACGCATCACTGGGTGAAGATCCCAAGGTAATGCGCCATAGTGGTGATCAATGAGAGGACTCGACACCTACAGCAAGTTATGGAGAGAACTAGACAATTACAGAGTGAAAGGAGGAGCAAATTCGGGAGTAAATCATGCAGAAAGGATCTTGCATGTAGTCCCATGCATGCATGGACAGTCAAAGGCGCCAATTTGGTGAAGATTCCAATGTTGAAGCCTTTCATGTCATTGAATGCTCTAACTAAGTGTCTGCATGTGCCAGTAATGAAGGTCCTAAGTGTGTAGTACCTCCAACATTAGTCTGTCACTCCGATTCATTCTACATCGGCCATAAGACACCCACTTTATCTTCGAGTGACCAACTGAAGTTGGGCAACAAGTACTTCCTTCTACCCCAACACTTCTTTCACTCTCCCTTATCTCTCCTATCGGTCGCTTCCTTAATATCGCCGCCTCCGCCCACAAAATCTCCACTTACTTCCACAGCTCGCCTAGCAGGACTGCTTTGCAGTATCGAACGCGCTTCTGCTTTGTGTCAACAGTTTGAGATACAGGAAAGCGACGTTGGCGGAGGACTTTGGATCAGAGTCTGCCCCGAGTTTATTTCAAAGCTTTTGGATGATCCAGGGATCTTTTGCTTATAGATGTATTAAAGAATCACATGTGAAAATTGCAGCTTAACCATAGAAATTTAATGCGCACATGAGAGAAGAAGAAGAAACACATAAAGCATGAGAAGAAGACAACAAGACTTGATAACAGAGTTCGTCCAACTTGGACTACGTCTCCAGGCCCTGCTCGATCAATGGGGAGGCCTTCATTCATTAAATGGCATGAAAAAAAAGAATACAATCATCAGTTACACAAAAGGAGTCTTATACCTCCATTCTGGAAAATGGCTGCAAAATGCAGAACTCAGATGGAGAAATGGATGGCACCATTGCGTTCGTGGCATCGAGAAGGGCTGAAACCATATAAAATTTGTCAAGTTTTGACAAAATGCACTTTCGCCCCTCCTGCAAGCTTCTGCCTTGAACTGCGTGCAAATTCCTCTCTCTCCCCTGTGCTTTTCTTCATTCATCAGGTTTTATAATAATTTTTTTTGTTACCAGAATGCTCAAATTGGGGGTCGGATTGTTTATAATAGAATTCGTTCAACGAAAGGATCGGAGGTCACGATTAATCTGATCGTCTGACCTTTCTTCACAACAAAACCCCAAAAATGGCCCTTTTTCGTTCAAAACCATAATACACAGAAACACTGAAAATTCCGACCACAAAGCTTAAAAGCCAAACTTCAAATTTATCAAATCCACTTTAATCTCCTGTCAGGTCTGCGCTTATTGAAAATCTCAATGGCCTTTGTCATGGGGATCACCAATCATCGATCGCTGATCGCCGATATCAGCATATCGCTGTTAGCATATCACATATATAACAGCCCGGGGTTCTTCCATATGGCATACACCAACGCCGATCGCCAATGCCGAAATCGCATGTCGCCTGCCTCCGATTACGATTAGTCAGAGATCGTTGATCGGGGGTTCCGTCCACCTGCCTTAATTCCGCCCTTTGGACCCCTCTGATTGCGATTTTCCTTTAGAAGGCTTTAAACCCATTTTTTAGAAGAAATGCCTCATTTTTCAAAGGAACAAAGGCAACTTTTTTTCGTGATAACTTCATCATCCAAAGTCCATTTTAGCCCGTTCAAGTTGCAGTAGATTCAGAATGAAAAGATCTCTGTAATGGGACTATTTCTAGGAGCATCCTTGGACTTTCATTTTCTCCTATTTCCTGCAAGTCAACTTAGAACTTTGACTGCTTCTATCTCCTTCATTCGGACTCAGATTGGAGTGTCGTTCACACCGTTAGAATCAGGGTGACGAGCAATTCGATCTGATGTCAAGATAGTTGCCTTTCTACCACTTTGAATTTTGAGTTTTTCCCATGCCACTATGTTTGAAGATCCACCTAGATCAATCCTCCCCATTGAGGAGCTTTTGGACCGCCAAAAGCTTTATCATTCAATTGGCAAGTGAGGGAATTGTTCCCTCACTCTTTCCTTCTCTAGCCATTTTTCCTTGCTGGGGTGCATCCCCTTGAAACCAACTCGAAGGTATTCCACATCTCCCCATCGTGAAGTCCTGGTTCTTCTGTCAAGGATGATGTCTTCAGGTAACTCATTGAGATACTCTGGTGCAAAATCATCAACTGTAGGAACTGTGCCCACCTCCTCGGTGTCCATAATCAATGGTGGCTCATACAGCTTTAAGTTCTCCACATTCACTACGGAGTACATCTGCATATATATCGGCAAATCGAGACGAAAGGCATTGTTTCCAATCTTCTCCAAAATGGTGAATGGACCATACCGGATTGGTCACAACTTCTTCCCTTCTCCCTTCATCCTATCCTTGCTGATATGGAACCACACTTTGTCACCCACTTGAAATTGATGGTCGACTCGGTGTTTGTCATGTCGAGCCTTGTAACGGGCTTGACTTTTCTCCAACTACTCCTGTACTGCTTGGTGAATCAACTGGATCCGCTGAATGAATTGTTGCGCTTTGTCCCTGTCATTACGTCCACTAGAGTCATCTTCCCTTCCAAAGACCATATCAAAAGGGTCCTTTGGCAGGTAACCAAAACATGTCTCAAATGGTGAATGCTGCGTAGATGAGTGCACTGCTCGGTTGTAGGAATGTTGCACATATGGAAGATGCTCATCCCACAACTTAGGATGTTTCCCATAATAGCCTTGTAAAAAGTGTACCACGGTGTGGTTGACAACCTCTGTCTGTCCATTAGTCTGTGGATGAAATGTCGTGCTTCTTTTCAACTTGGTGTCCATCATCTTCCACAAGCTGGTCCAAAACTCTTCGAGAAAGCGAGAGTCCCGATCTGACACAATTGATATGGGCAACCCAAAATGGACCCAAACATGCTGAAAGAAAAGACAAGTAGTCTACTCTGCTGTAATCTGCTTTTTACAAGGCAGTAAAATACACATCTTACTGAAACGGTCAATGACGACATACAAATAGTTGTGACTCTTTCTAAATAAAGGAAAACCTCCTACAAAGTCCATCGACACACTTTCCCATGGACGACCCGGAATAGGGAGTGGTGTGTAGAGCCCGAGTTTTCTATTAGAGGGCTTTGAAACAGAACACACCACACAACCCTTTACATAGCGAGTCACAATGTTCTTCATATGAGGCCAAAAACAAAATCTTTGTACATGACATAAAGTCTTTTCGACACCAAAGTGACCAAACATAAGAGAGGTGTGGGCCTGTCGAATTACATGTACTCGTTCCCCTGTGGGAATGCGCAATTTGCTAAGGTGATACAATAGTTTCCCCTGCAAGTGATAGTTGTCCACCTGTGAACCCTAGGTTAGTTTTGCATAGATCTCCTTAAAGTCATCATCGTTAGCATATTGTTCAACATAACTCTCAAAAGACAACGAAGCATTATGCAAAATAACAGAAGCAGAAATAGGAGGGCAAGATAGCATATCGGCCACTTTGTTGCTAGTGCCCTTCTTATACTTTATTACCAAATGAAACTGTTGAAGAAAACCCATCCACCTGAAATGACGAGATTGTTGCAACTTGGTTTGTGACTGAAGGTACTGCAAGGGCTGATGATCTGTATGGATGATGGTCTCCTTGCCGATCAGGTAGTGTTTCCACTTTTTCACACTTTGAACCAAGGCATAAAGCTCCTTGTCATAAGTGGGATAGTTTATCACAGCCTGAGAGAACTTCTTGGAATGGTAACATATTGGCTTCTTTTGTTGCATCAGTACAACTCCCATGGCATATCTGTTGGCATCTATTTCAATCTCGAACGGCTGTTGGAGATCTAGTAAGGCTAAGACTGGTGCGGTGCTGATCTTTTCCTTCAATGTTTCGAAGGACTTCTGCTATTTTCCTCCCCATTGAAAGACCTGTTTCACACTTGTCAATGTGTGCAAAGGTGCTGCAATAATAGAGAAATTGGCAATAAATCTCCTCCAATACTGGACTGCACCTAAAAAGCTGTGGACCTCGGTTACACTAGTAGGCTTAGGCCAATTTACAATTGCTTCAACTTTAGAAGGATCAATTTTTAACTGAACATGACCAACAATATGACCTAGGTAAACCAAAGAGGTTTTCCCAAACTCACACTTTGACAATTTTACATAGAGTTTTTCTTTTTTCAATACATCAAGCACTTTCTTCACATGACACACATGTTCATTCCAACTTTTACTAAAGATAAGGATATCATCTAGATATACAAGAACAAATTCATCTATGAAAGGCCTAAAGAGATCATTCATGACCTTCAGAAAGTGGCTGGATCGTTGCAAAGTCCGAATGGCATCACCATCCATTCGAACAACCCCTGTTTGGTCTTGAAGGCCGTTTTCCACACATCCTGCTCTGCAATTTGGACCTGGTGATAACCACTACACAAATCCAATTTGGTGAAATAGATAGAATTATTTAACTAATCTAATAAGTCATCAATTCGTGGAAGAGGGTAACGATTTTTCACCGTGATTTTTTTTAGTGCTCGATAATCCACACACATCCTCCATGTGCCATCTTTCTTTGGCACTAAGACAATCGGTGAGCCACATGGAGAAGTGCTCAGCCTGATGACCCCTTGGTCTAGTAATTTCTGCACCTGCTTTTTGATTTCCTCCATCTCAAGGGTCGACATCCTATACATGCCAATATTTGGTAAACGAGCGTCATGCTGCAAATGGATCTCATGTTGGATTCCCCTCTTCAGAGGTAATCCCCTCGGTTCCTGAAACATCTCATCATAGTTAGAAATTAATTCACATAATTCCTTTTTATGTTCCTGATCACAACCCTGGAAAGCATCAGCTAATTCTGCATCTTTTCCCCTTACAACCATAAGCATGCAAACCTTACTAGAATTTACCAACCTCTTCATTTGTCCTGCACTTACAAGGTTGGAATTGATTCTAGTTTGATGAGCCCTTACAATATATTCTACCCCATCTTTTGTGATTTGGAATTTGTTTTCATGACAGAAGAATATTTCTTTTCTATCATATAGGTATGGACTCCCTAACACCATGCCATAGATATCCAATGGGATCACATCAAGTTCTACTTCATCCACTAGCTTAGAAGCGATCACAAATTTTACTTTACACTGCTTAGTTACATTCAAGTTTGGTTTATCATATATCCATCCAAGTGGGTAAGGTTTTGGCTATGGTTTTGTTTCTAAGCTGAGTTTCTTTACCAAGGATTCTGCAATTAAGTTTGCTTGGGATCCAGTATCAAATAGAGTTTCCACTTTAGTATGATTTACAACAACTCTAATATGAAATAACTCAATTCTCTTTCGTTCATTAGGAAGGGACTCATTTACTGAACTAGTGCCTTCATGCGATTCAGAATTAACATGAGGTGTAAGAGTACCTTTTGTTCCCGCTGTTGTGATCAATACTACATCTCCGGAATCAGATCCAAGGTCTTTCTGCACAGTTGCCACTGTCTTATGCTTGCCTTTTCCTCCATACTTCTTTGGTCTCTTTCCTGGATGCATTTTCCAACAGTGATCGTCATCGTGACCTTCCTTTTTGCAATGAGTGTAATAAGGCCATTCTCCTTCTTCTTTCTTGGTTGATGCCGTCTTCTTCTCCTTTTATTTCCATTTCACTTTAGGTTTTCCATTGGGAGGTTTGAACGGTGGTTTCCTGGAATGATCATCTCTTTTATTTTTGCCCCTGTTCTCAATATGAATTGCCTTTACGCTGGCAGAGTCAATAGTAGTTGGTTCAAACAACAATAATGAATGCCTGATGTAACTATGTAACGATCCAGTGTACTTAGTTACTACTTCAAGAGTATCAAGTGCAATACCCAAATCAAGTGCTTGCTTTTTAAACTCCTCTGTAAAACTTTGAACATCCTGACCTCTGCCTTGCCTTAAATACTGCCAATTCATTAATGCTTTTTTCTTGTAACCCAAGGGATAAAATTGTTCCTTTAATGCAGAAATAAAATCAGGCCATGAGGAAAATAGGTTAACCACATTCTTACTGCTTTGCAATTTGCTCTCCCACCAGACGAGAGCGGTGTTGCTCAACCACAGAGAGGCCAACTGAATCTTTGCCTCATCCTCCACGATCTGCTGAATCCTGCAGTAGATCTCAATCTGCCTAATCCAATTATTAATATTTTCTGCATTACTTTCACCATTAAACATGGGAAGATCAAATTTGACATCTAATTTAAAGAAAGGTTTCTTAGATGCGTCCCTTGAATTTTGATGATTATGGTGGTGAGAGGAAGAATAACTTTCACTCATGGAAGGAGAAGGAGGGGGTTCTTCTCCACCATTTCCATGCGTTGAACCTTGTTCTTCTGGTTTTCTCTCTTCTTCTTTCTCCATCCTTGAAAGCAACTGACCGACATTCTCTACCATTGAATAGAAGGTTTTGCGGAAATTGTGCTCCTCTTCAAGACAAGCCTCTTCATCTGCCATGTTTCTCCTTTGATGTGCACGCCCCACTTCGGGATCGAAAGGCTCTAGTTTCCCTTCGCCTCTTTGGAGCCTATTTCTTGTTAGCATACAAACATGCAATTCACATCTAAAAAGACCTGCTCTGATACCACTTGATCCAGGGATCTTTTTCTTATAGATGTATTAAAGAATCACATGTGAAAATTGCATCTTAACCATAGAAATTTAATGCGCACATGAGAGAAGAAGAAGAAACACATAAAGCATGAGAAGAAGACAACAAGACTTGATAATGGAGTTCATCCGACTTGGACTACGTATCCGAGCCCTGCTCGATCAATGGGGAGGCCTTCATTCATTAAATGGCATGACAAAAAAATAATACAATCATCAGTTACACAAAAGGAGTCTTATACCTCCATTCTGGAAAATGGCTGCAAAATGCAGAACTCAAGTGGAGAAATGGATAGCATCATTGTGTTTGTGGCATCGAGAAGGGCTGAAACCATATAAAATTTGTCAAGTTTTGACAAAATGCACTTTCGCCCCTTCTGCAAGCTTCTACCTCGAACTGCGTGCAAATTCCTCTCTCTCCCCTACACTTTTCTTCATTCATCAGGTTTTATAATACTTTTTTTTGTTACCAAAATGCTCAAATCGGGGGTCGGTTTGTTTATAATAGAAGCCATTCAACGAAAGGATCGACAGTCGCGATTAATCCGACTGTCCGACCTTTCTTCACAACAAAACCCCAAAAATGGCCCTTTTTCGTTCAAAACCATAATACACAGAAACATTGAAAATTTCGACCACAAGGCTTAAAAGCCAGACTTCAAATTTATCAAATCCGCTTTAATCTCCTGTCAGGTCCGTGCTTATCGCAAATCTCAACGGCCTTTGTCGTGGGGATCACCGATCACCGCTATCACCAATATCGGTGTATCGCTGTCGACATATCGCATATATAACGGCCCGAGGTTCTTCCATATGGAATACGCCAACACCGATCGCCGATGCCGATGCCGATGGCCAACGCCGAGATCGTATGTCCCCTGCCCCTGATTGCAATTAGTCAGAGATCGCTAATCGGGGGTTCCGTCCGCCTGCCTTAAGTCTACCCTTTGGACCCCTTCGATTGCGATTTTCCTTTAGAAGGCTTTAAACCCACTTTTTTAGAAGAAATGCCTCATTTTTCAAAGGAACAAAGGCAAATTCTTTTCGCAATAACTTCATCATCCGAAGTCCATTTTAATCCATGCAAGTTGCAATAGATATAGAATGAAAAGATATACGCAATGGGACTATTTCCAGGAGCATCCTTGGACTTTCATTTTCCCTTGTCTCCTGCAAGTCAACCCAGAACTTTGACTGCTTCTATCTCCTTCATCCGGACTCGGATTGGAGTGCCATTTGCACCGTTGGAATCAAGAAGACGAGCACTTCGATCTGATGTCAAGATAATTTCCTTTCTGCCACTTTGAATTTTGAGCTTTTCCCATGCCATTGTGTGTGAAGATCCACATGGATCATTGGAAGACGGATGGCATGACGCTACTGAACATGGGTGTTCAGTAGGTGGGGATTCCGCAGATTATGAAAATAGACTCTTGAATTCTACCGATTTGCAGAAAGCCTATGCACAGTTGGTCAATTGCAAAGCCCAATGTTGGAAACCTAGGCTTGAGAGCATCAGGGAAAATGACAAGATGGTCGGCCATAGGAGATTCATGAAAGTTAAAAGATTGGAACAGATGAACAATTCGTTCTCTTGATCAGTTCAATGTGTTGTGCTCTTTTTTCTGGCACACCTTTCATTAATTCTGCCATAGCTTGGCCAAGAATTCTGGTGCAATATTATCTAGTGCTTCCTTACAGAGTTTTCGTTTTTTCCATTAGCCATGATAGTCATTTCTGCTAAAGTAATGGAATTCAAGTAGATTTGATCAGTCAACAGTGCTAAACTCCAGTCAATCTAGTGGGCTTTCATGTCTGGAACATAAAGAAATATGCGTGTAACACATTGAATTCATGCGCATATAAAAAATGGCTAAGATCTCGTTGAATTGAATTTCCAACAACACTTCTAAGACTCCAGCTTCCACTGCAAAGCCATAATGGCTCATCATATAAAAATGGTGAAGAAGCTTGTTGAATTGAATTTCATACGGCTACTATTAATACTTTTGCATCGACTGCAAAGCAATAATGGTCAATCATATTATCTTCGAGTCAACTGTATTGTAAATCTCAGTTATTGGACACTGGCAACAAAGTCAATGGTTGACATTTTGTTGTTTGCGTTTCATGCTGGGTTGTAAATTAGAATGTCGTGGTTGAAGCACACTATGCATTTTTCAATTCTATTTAATCAATTTTTCCCTAATTATTTATTTTTTATTTAAAATTTGTTTAGCCCAAGAGGGGAGTATTTAGTGTCTCTTCTTGGTGAGATAGCTTTGGTGACACTTAGAGAAGGTGATTTTGATATAATGATATAATATTATGCACGAGAAATTTATGTACATGCTTATATGCTATAGACCTGGTTTGGGTCACCTAGTTGTTATGTGCTTAGAGTAATATCTATGATTGTGTGTATAAGAATTGATTTTGGTTAAGAACATATTATCGATGTTTTCTCTTTTGGTATCTTAGTTTGGCAATATGCGTATGACATGGATGTTGATTTAGGATTGAGACACATAGATCCATGGATGATCATGGTTATGTGGAACATATGGTTAATTATGATTTATGGATGATACATGATTTATATGATTATATATGTTTAATCTTGTAATGAGAAAGATGTGGTAGGTACATAGTTATTTGCAAAAAAGGATGCTCAAATTATAAATGATTATGGAAGTCATGATACATGATTTTTATAATTTTATATGCTTGATCTTGTATTGAGCAGGATGTGATATGGAATGTGGTTATTTTCAAACAAGGATGTTCAAATTTTAAATGGCTACATAAGTCATTTCTCTAGAACGAAAATGGTTGTGGAAGTCATGCACAATTTTTGGTAAAATGTGAATAAGTTAATTATGAAATTCATTGATTCCTTTGATCTATGAGATTGTAATGTGTGTAGGTTTTGGAACAAGGCCTTACCAACGAACCATCAGATGGCTATGAGCTCACAATCAGTACCTTAAGTTGAAGCGTGGAGTTTCAAAGCAGAGTAGATGAGAAGCCATGGAAATTAGGGTGCAGAGTCCTAAATCCATGAAAGTTAAAGACGTGGAATCTTGAATCAATAATAAAATTTTTAGGGCATGGAGTCCTGGATGTTTAAAAGGATCAAGGTGTGGAATGTGGATCTTTAGAGTAGATCAAGGCGCGGAGTCCTCAATCTACTAAGGCACGAAGATGCATGCAATAGGAGTACGTAATCCCTATTCTGTGGAAGAAAAATACCACTCATGGGAAGTTCAAGGATGAATTTCCTTAATAAAACCTCTTTTCTAACAATCCTAGAGTGACTTTCTAAACATAGAAAGTCATGTCTAACATCTCAAGCATGACTTTCCAAAAATAGTAAATCACCTTACATAAATTAACAATCAAGTATAGTTGAAGGAAAATCACTTAACTTATCATTAATCAATCTTAATAGTTCAATATCAAATTAATCCTCAATATTTTTAATATTATTATTATTAAAAGAGAATTACAACTCACCTTCATCTCCTCAATCACTTCACACCTCTCTCCTTGATGAATCTCATGGATCTATGTAAATCTCTCTCTTTTAATAATACATTACACTCTATTTTATGCACTCATCAAAGAATGACATATTCCTCTTCAACTCATTAAAGACATGTCATAAAAAATTCATCTTACGCTCTCTTTAATGCATAAGTTACACTATCCTTAACTAAGGCATTCATACCTCTCCTTAATGGCATGAATTACACTCCTCTAAATGGAATAAAATGCATGCATATTAATCCTCCTTTATGACAAAATTTTTTTGCTCCTCCTATATATGTGTTTCATGTATTCTCACTTAGGGGGAGGGAAGTGCATTGTGATACCAAGAGTTGGAGAGATTTGAAAAATATTATGAGAGTGAGAGACTTGGAGAGTAGCCAAGTTATTTCGAAATGATTTTGAAATTCCTATTCTAAAGTATTATGTAGCTCTACCTGGTGGAGCTAACCATGAGTGGTGTTGGGAGGAAGTGAAACTTATCTTCCTTAGCTTACCTTCGATATCTCTCTATTGCTATATTTTGGTAGTGTTTGTGAGCTCTTACAGCTCGGGGGTTCCAAGGGGAGAAGTTATCCCTGGATATGGTTGGGAGGAAAACCATATGGTTCACAATGAGTTGGTAAGGATATTGGAGCAAGAGCACAATCTCATTGGAGCTGGAGCATATTCCCATCTTTTTGGAATTGTATAAATACACTATGAGGTATGTTCATAAACATTCTTGAAATTTTAGTTTATTATTAATTTAAAAGTGTTGTAGAACTTTAAAATTCATTGGAAATTTCTACTTGTGAATGCTTATGAGATATTTACAGATTTATTTATGATCTAACCAATAATGAATGGTAGTTGTAGTTGAGAATGTACATGTAGGGGGATTAAAACAATAATGTGTTGCCAAAGTTTTAAGTTCTTTTTATAATGAATTTTTGTCCATTGCATGTTGCCATGCGTTGACTAAAATACCATATTATCATAAATTTGAGTTTTTTTTCCTCCATGTACAGTTTGACCATTCAACCCTCCATTTGATTCCAAAAAATTACTTTGCAGAACCCAGATCGAAAATTTGGGCGATTTTACAGATTGTTGCTGTCAATTATATGCGTTTGTTTTCGAGTTTTTGATGAAAAACTAAGATTGTTTAGTCCCTATTTTAAGATGCCAACATTTGAAGTTTCAATTTCTGAATTTTCTGAGTTGAATAGGTTGAAGAAAAATCTCAAATTCATTGTTGCCAAGTGTTTGGCAAAATGCCTCAATGGTTGTAGATTGCATGCTTGCAAAGTGTTTGTCAAAATGCCTCAATGGTTGTAGATTGCATGTTTGCAAAGTGTTTGTCAAAAGACATGAATGGTTGTAGTTTTTGTGCATATAAATTGTTAGAGTAAAAGTCCTACTTACCGTCATGCAAAGTGTTTGTCAAAAGATATGAATGGTTGTAGTTTTTGTGCATATAAATTGTTAGAGTAAAAGTCCTACTTACCATCATGCAAAGTGTTTGTCAAAATACATGAATGGTTGTAGTTTTTGTGCATATAAATTGTTAGAGTAAAATTCCTACTTACCATAGTTTTTATGTACTAGAAATTTATGAATAAACTATTTGATGGATGTAGATTTTTATGTCTGCAAATTTTTGGTATGAATGTGAAAATTAATTTAATAATTTTCTAAAGTGTGAATAGAGAATAGGATTTTTGTTACTTTTATTAGGTAAATATTTCATAAAAAAAAGGGGGGTTGTTGGAAAAAATTTTATAATGACTTTTTATAGGATTTGTGCAAGTGAGCATAATAAGTTTTGTTTGACCTGCATGTGTTCATGGGTGCAATTTTGTTCTTCAATGACTATAGAAAACAACTACTTGTGCCCTATTTATGCAATTTCATTGTTTTACATGACACCTTTTGAAGAATAACATGCTTTTGAATTAGTAATAGTGGTTTCTTTTGTTTCAACATTCATTATATAATTCTCATGATTGCGACATTACCTTAATAATTGGGATTGAGAATTTTAATTGATGAATTTGCAAATGTTGTTGGGTCAATATATTTTGTGATTCTATTTCATAAACATATCATATTTATTAGATTTATTGATGAAGAGAGACATATTCTTCCCTCAGTTATCAAGGTAGGTTAATACTCATACACTTATATGTGATTTTTGTAAAAGAAGTATAATACTTTTGTGATTATGATATCAAGAGCCAATAAATGAAGCTTATTTACCATAATCTATGAAATCAAATAGGTTGATCTAGCTTAATGTTCGCACATGGAATTATGGTAGAATTTATTTCCACTCTTACTTAGAGCTCATGTATAAGTATGAAAAGAGCACATGTTATGATCTTTTAAACTTGAGAGGAAATGTGTTTTGGAATTGGTCTTAAGGGAAAGTTATCCCTGACTTCTTATGTTATATTCTTACATTGAAATAGTTGAAGGAACATGATTACATGATAGCTAAGTTAGTCATATTATGAGTAAAACAAAAATAAAATAAAAATAAAAATTGAGTAATAGTATTCAATGTGACCTTTACTTCTCTATACTATTGATGGTTGGTAAGGTGGGACCTTACATATGGTATCAGAGCCAAGTTAAAACACTAGGGCCTAATGGGCCAACATGCTTGCTTGTAGGTTGATGCATGAATGGTTATTTTGCATGCATGTTGAATTATTGTGTATGTTGACTTGGAAGCATATTGGTTGCATAAAGGATATTATTATTATTATGTCATTTAGAAACTCGTGAAAGAAAAAGAATGGCTTCTTATATTCCTTTATATTTTTGTTAAGACAAATTATAAGAAATATGATAAAGGACTTAAAGACATGTAGGGAAAGGATGTGCTTGAGAAGTTGGGGTTAAACCCAAGCATGTGAATGGTTTGATTTTCAATGGGTGAGTGAGATATGTGGAGTGGGTGCATGGTTTCATATATGTTTAATGCGTCATTATCAATGTGATATGGGCCTACTAGCCATCTCTACTATGTTTAATGTTTAATGCTTATTGTATGCAAATTTGATTGTTAGATGGGATGGACCATTATTGTTTTTTTTACAACCAATGTGTGAGCTATTTATAGCTTGGCAAGCTCAACGTACTATAGAACCAAGAAGATCACATTTGTAGGATTCATGTAGACTATGAAAAAGAACATGTAGAATATCAAAATATTATATATATCTTAATTAGATGTCATATCAATTACATAAAATAGTATTTTGATATGGTACTATAAATTGTATGGTTGGTTTTGATATAGAAATATTTGGAATTTTATATAGAAACATGCCTAATATGGCATGGATATATTTTCTACTTGATTAAGAATGGTATGTTTCGGTTTTCATGGAGTTGCTTCCAATTTAGAAAACATTAAACTATGGTTTGGCTTGAAGGAAAATATATCAAATACATATACATAAGTTTAACACCTTAGTGATAGGAGAATCGAAAATAACTACGTATCTTATGAAAACTCTTAGCGAGATTGCAGAGCCAAGGTTCGAGACCGTGCATAACGCAAAATGAAACCTCGAGTGGCGAAACATCCAAAAAGTGAACACGACGCTAACCCTAAGCAATGGGAGTCGTTGGATCGCCATACCCAAATCCTAAGGTGCAAGTTTCACCAGATGTTTCCATATGCCAAACCCTTCTACTGTCAGGTCCATTCCATTGAATGCAAGAACAACAAGTGTCAGGTGGGTACATCAACTTTATCCACCTCCATTAAAATGACATTACATCGAAAGATCATGCCAAGTGGATTATTAATTTGAGGTTTATACGCTTCAAATGTGGAGGGATTGAATCATTAAAAGCTCCGTAGATGATTCATATTTTTCCATATATTATATATGATAAATCCCTAAGGTAAGTTTAGTTGGTTAATTTTTTTTATGTATGTTCTATATGTGTTACAATTATCATTCATTTAGGAGGGATGTTGGGATAGTATATTAATGTTTCTCATTAACTAAAGATCAGATGCCATTTCTTTTTGAGTAATAAAAATTTAATGAGAGAGTGTATATTTCACAATTATTTATATTGAGAGAATATTGGTGATGAAACTGTGTGGAGGATGTTATTTAATCTTGTCCAACATTTGAGGTGGATACTCCATCTATCTTCAAAGAAAATTTAAAAAACAAAAAAATATTAATTTGATTTTAAAATATGTAAGTAATATATTTATATTATTTCAATATAATTAAGTAATAATTAAATACAATTGAGTTCAAATATTCAGTTTACCGTTTGTGGTTTTTGGATAACTACAACTCATTGTTTTGCTAATAATATCTTACTTAAGAAATATATAACCATGTTCCCTCAAGATCTATCAAATCTCTTTTGAGATACAAACACTCTTTTGGAGTGAAAAGAAATTTGACCCTTCGTAAATCCCAAATTAAAATAAATCCAGCTAGTTATTTTATATATATATATATATATATATATATTACAACTGCCATCTTTTACTCATTTTCAAATAATATTTATTAACTAGCAATTGTCCCAAAAGGTACAAAGAAAGGCTAATAAGATTATTAAATTGGAATTGTTGAATTTTTCTAGAAGAGATGTTGGTTCAAGCAGCCCGGTCACCTACACTGCCCCGACTCTTCCCGATAAACCCTGACAACTATTATGCATTTGTGAAAAATTAAAATTTGCACCAGTAAACATCATAGATATACCTATACAGCTGGATTGTTGATTAATATCTTTGGACGTTGAATAATTTAGGGTAAATCTATTCGTTATTACGCGTTTGTGAAAAAATGAAAATTTGCACCTGTAAGCATCACATATATATACAATAATGAATAATTTAGGGTATAATCTATTCCGTAAACAAAGGATCAAAGGGGGAAGGGTTGAGCTTTGTGTACTGGATCAAACCTCTGAGATTCATGGGAGAAACGAAGGAAGAATCCCCACCCAAAACTTCCTCTGTAATCCACTGTACTCTCTTGCAGATTGAGCACCCTGGATCCAACCCACAACCTACACGACCATTGTATGGACCATCTCCATAGCATGCTGAAACCGTATCACTAAAACCTGCATACCCATTCATATATCATCAGTTCATCATAAACATATGTAAAAAAAAAAGTTTCAGAGAAGATAATTTTGGGGAAAATTTAATGGATTTAACCAGTTAAATGTTCGTTACGATTTTTTTTTGGAAAAATAACATTATCAAACTATCCGGTGTAATTCATTGTCAAAAATGTCCTCCGGAATCCCTAAAACTATTTTATATATTCATTGTTGTCCAATGATAATTACCTAATGCCTTTCCATTGTTAATTAGGTTGAGCATGAAATCGTAGTTATTCACATAGATGAACATTTCTAAATTTTCTGAGCTAATAAATCGCCTAACCTCAACAAATTCTGGAATAAGGCGTACTCATATGCTTATAAATTTATTAAAAATGCTATCCATAATATGTCTTAGAATTCACATAAAATCTCCCAAAAAAATTGGTACTGATACTTCCCAGCAAATAGTTTTTATAAACAGGGCCTGCACTAATACTTACCAGCAAATAGTTTTCATAAGCTTTTAATAGTGACTCCACAAACAGTTGAGGACCAACGGTCGCCTGCAGAGACTCGTTCACCATGTAATTCCCCACAATATCGTTGGCTCCAACGTTGATTGCAAGAACAACATTAGACAGAAAATATTTTGCGGAATAACCAGAATCATTCCGCAGCATATGAAAGAAATTTCTGAACTCCTTCACCTGGCGCTCAAAGGGAATGACGTTCTGAAGAAAATTTTATCAAAACTTCAGATAATCAGAAAAGATCATCCTAAACAGGCAAGAAAAGGCATATACTGCGATCTTTAAAGAAAACCCAATGTCAAAATGAATGAATTGTTACCAGGTGTTGAAGAGTGGAATCAAGCAAGCCACTTCCAGCAGAAGCAAAATTAGCACCATGAGAGATATCCAAATACACTTTAGGTTGAAACCAGGGAGTAGGAAAGGGTAACCCTAAACCAGAGGCTGTGAATCCAAGATCATAATATTAATTTCAGAGAAGAGGGATTTGTGAGAAGAGTAATTTTGTTCTTCCATATACAGATTACAGATTACTCGCATCGAATTTTTTTAGTCAAATTGATCGCAAAAACTGAGATATGAGTAATCCAGAAAAATATTAAATTTATATATGAGAAAACATAAAATATACAGGTAGCCATGTCAGTGCCAGAATGTTGCTGAGCTATCTATTTTCTTTAACAAAAATACCAGATAATGAAAAAGCAACCAGATTGATCATGGAACTCACCTATGAAATCGAAAAGTGTTCGGCCATCAGAGAACCGACCAGTGGGTTTCTGGAAGAAAGATTGGCCATATGGAGCAAAGTCAGCCTGAGCCTCGATACTCGCATTCACAAAATTATTATTCCCAGCATCTGCTAATGAGTAACTCGATTTCATTTTCTGAATCCTATAGCCACCGGCATTTCCTTACTTCTTCCATTCAGTTCTCCCAACACATGATTGTCTGCATCTAAAATATTTGTAATCAAAAGGTTATACACTAAATTTTAGATAAGCATGAAGAGATTAAAATTGCTGAACCATTTCCAAAGAAATCAAGGCAAAAAGAGAAGTGATCATCAACCATTGAACTTCTCCACCCAGCAATCTGGTTGATCATTAACCACCGGAAGTCCAGGGTACAGTAACGATTTGATCAAAATAGTTTGACAGTGTCATTTGGTAGTCTTCAAGGACCTTGAGCAACAACCACCTATTGTATCGCTTGGCCAAATAAATACCGCTGCACGGAATGGACGAAGAACTAGTTGTCAACGCCATTACAATAGATTCATGAACATCTAAAGACACAGATGCATACGCGCTAAGGCCTTTAAGAATGCATTGAACCCATACAAGAAATTGTAGGGGTTGTATGAGCTGTGCACATGCAAGATCATTAGCTTTTGTGTTTTTTTGTGTTTAAAATCTTTGCTTTTTCTGAGTTTTTTCTTTCAATCCTTGCTTTTTATGAACTTAGCGTGCTTTCTTGATTTTCTGCATAGAATCCTTTTTCGTGAGCTTTTGTGCTTTTTTTGACTTTCTATGCTTTCTTGATTTTCCGTTGTTTCGTTTTCTGGTTCAGATCAATGGTTGAAAGTGTCTCACCTGATCAAACGGATCAAAGTAAAAGTGTCGACGAAAAATTGACGCATAGGAAAAACCTATCGGCCTAAATATTTACTAAAAATATATAATAATATTTTAATCACTTTAAACCTTTATTTATTAAAAATATATAATAATATTTTAATCATTTTAAATCTTTTCATTTTTATTAATCAAAATACTTACCATTTAAATTACTTACCATTTAAATTGAGAATGTTCTCTTAGGTTTGCGTACTAGTTTGTTAAGCTAACAAAATAAAAACAATTTTTTTTTTAAATTAATGATATGAATTTTAATATTTCAAATGTTTTTTTTTTTAAATTAATGGTATGAATTTTAATGTATGAAATGTGTTATTTTACAGTGGCCTGTGCAAAAGGTTAGCTTTCCTATGTACTATGTACAATGTGAAACCAGAGTTCAAATTGAATCTATTGTTTGAGAAAGCCAAATTAGGCGAGTCTCCTTAATCGGCCTCATAATGTTTGAGATTTTACCTTGCGAATATTCTTTGCACCTGTGAATAAAATAGAGAATCATATTTTTAAGAAAAATTAAATGTTTTAGCTAAAAAATTAATAGATTTAACACTCTTAAAATGTAACTGTAAGTAGCTTTGTTACCCCTTTCACTTGTTTGTTTTAATGGCTGACATGGCATCTACTTAAGTAACTTGATTATATGCTTCTATTTAATAGACACGTATTTCACACAGTAGAGTTTGAATACCCTTTCACTTTTTGTTTTAATGGCTGACATTACATCTACTTCAACTAACTTTGATTAGATGCTTCTATTTAATAAAAACGTATTCATACAGTAAGTTTGAATAGTCTATAAGAATTAGATCCAAAGTTTTGGATGCCCACTGGGAGCCCACCCTTTGTTGAACGTAGGATGTTTCTTGGACTTGCTCGAGGCAATCATTGTCAATATGCTTCAAAGCGAGGAAACGATAAAAGTTCCCCCCAGAGAGCTGCAAATTACATACTCAACCAGGGGCCCGTGATTTTCCCAGAGAGCTGCGAATCATAAACTCAACTAGACCGCCTCCGCCAGTCGCCATCCTCCATTTGCACGGACTTAAGACCTACGATGAAATTTGCTTTATTTTTAGTAAACTGAAAAGTCAGTTGATGCCCAACTGGCTTTTTCATGCCTCCATTAATTCCCAGCTGTCAAACGTGTGGATGTAATCATGGATCTGATGAAGATAATACCGAGAATGGGCGGCTGTTGACTTGATCTTCGATAGTCCTCCACGTCTCTCTTTTCTAGTCTATAAATACTGGTTTTACAATTTATGTAACACATTTCTGCGTTCTGCCCTTGCGGCATATTCAGGTTTCGCTTGCTCATAAGAAACCAAATAAAATATGGGCAACCATGTCTGCTGTCTCACGGTGGGCAATCACAAAGAAACCATTCAGTTGGTTCTCCTTGCCGGAACCGTTCAGATCCTTCATAAACCACTTTGCGCCGCCCAGATCATTCAAGAATTCCCTCAGCATTTAGTCTGTCACTCCGATTCATTCTACATCGGCCATAAGACGCCGATTTTATCTCCGAGTGACCAACTGAAGTTGGGCAACAAGTACTTCCTTCTACCCCAACACTTCTTTCACTCTCCCTTGTCTCTTGTATCTTTGGCTTCCTTAATATCGCCGCCCCCGCCCACAAAATCTCCACTTACTTCCACAGTTCGCCTATCAGCACCGCTTCGCAGTATCGAACGCGCTTCTGCTTTGTGTCAACCGTTTGAGATACAGAAAAGCGACGCTGGGAGAGGACTTCGGATCAGAGTTTGCCCGGAGTTTATTTCAAAGCTTTTGGAAGACGGATGGCATGACGCTGATGAACGTGGGTGTTCAGTAGGCGGGGATTCCGCAGATGATGAGAATAGACTGTTGAATACTCCCGATTTGAGGAAAGTCTATGCACAGTTGGTCAATTGCAAAGCCCAGTGTTGGAGACCTAGGCTTGAGAGCATCAGGGAAAATGACAAGATGGTCGGCCACAGGAGATTCATGAAAATTAAAAGATTGGAACAGATGAACAATTCGTTCTCTTGATCAGTTCAATGTGTTGTGCTCTTTTTTTCTGTCACATCTTTCATTAATTCTGCCATAGCTTGGCCAAGATTTCTGGTGCAATATCATATAGTGCTACCTTGTAGAGTTTTCGTTTTTTCTATCAGCCATGATAGACATTTCTGCTGAAATAATTGAATTCAAGTAGACTTGACCTGGTCAACAGTGCTGACCTCCAGTCAATCTAGCGGGCTCTCATGTCTGGAAGATAAAGAAATATGCATATAAAACATTGGAATTCATGCGCATATAAAAATGGGTAAGAGCTCGTTGAATTGAATTGAAGTGAATGGCTAATATTTATTTTTTAAATTTAAACTAATAATAATCAAAGGATAAATTTGGTTAAACTTGGTTATAGCCGTGCGTTGGGAGATGATGATAATAAACCTACGAGAAATTAGGGGCATTTCTGGTTATACCTTTTTTCAGGAAGAAAAAGCGAGATTATATTATATGAGAAATATAAAAAGCATACATATGTCCAGATGCTGAAGATTGTCGCTATACAAAACCTGCTAATAAGACTGTAGCCAGCATATCCAGGGTGCAAAGGAACAAAAGCAGATCACGCCTCTTGATGATGTTCTTCTTATACCTGCCTAGTAGAATATATTGTAAGTAATTTGTTGGAAATCATTTTGACATCTATTACCGTTCAAAAAATTATAAAATTTTGAAATAAATTTATATTAAAATATATTTATACCATTCTAGTAGAATAGGCTGTAGAATATATGGTAGTAATTTGTTGGAAATTATTTTGACAAAACATTATAAAATTTTCAAATAAATTTATATATATTACATTTCAGAAAATGAAATTTCTTATTTTTATTGATGACGAATTTTAATATTAAATTTTGTTTGTTTTAAAATGTATTAATAAAAAAAAAATCATTGTCTTCACCCAATTCAATCCGTAGTCAAAGTAATATGAAATCTATGAAAATTCAGATATGCAATCTTTAAATAACTATTTTTAAATCCCCATGTTTGCTACCTGGTTTAAGGAGAGGAAGATATAAAAACAAATCTCATAAGAACATACATGCTTCACAAAATCCAAGGTTCAAATCCCCGAGTAGAGAGAAAGATTAAAAAAAAAACTTCATAATATCATTGCATGCTTCACAAAGATATTGTTGTTTTGATTGACATAATTTCATGTGTTGAGATACTCGTCACTTCGACCAATTTCACTTAATTACGTTGTAGGAAATGGATCCATAGCATCTAATGCCCCAGTGGCTTGTGACCATCTCCAAGCAAATAGAGAATGGTGCATCATTGAACACATGTATATGCTATTCATTGCATAGTTACTAGGTTTTGACAACCCATGGTTTTGCCAATAATATATGATGATGATGATGGTGGTGGTTAACGTCCACTGAGACCAAATTGGTCTATCGGACCTATAATTTTCTTAGTTTTTAATTATCTGGCTCCTCGTCTTTCTTGGCGAGATTGGTGCTATAGCTTTCTTTTTTTTCTCTACGGTCTTCCAACTTCCTTTATCTTGCATCTCCTTCATCTCTTCTGGTTCTTGGGACATTGGTATCTTAGCTTCGCGATCTATTGTGTTCGTCCTTTTGAAGATAGTCGAAGAAGAAGTTTGGTCTAGGAGATCTGCTTTGCTGTTAAATGAAGATTTATTTTGTGCAGTATTCGAATCCTCATAACTGTTGATTTGTTGGGCGGGGCTTTCTCCCTGCTTGTCTTGAGAGTTGTTTCTTTCTTGCCCAATTTCTTATGATTCAGAGTTTTCTCTAGAGTATTCTTCTTTGATGACAGTGTAGTGTTCTTTTTGTGCTCCTTCCCACCATGTAGATCTGTGGTGGTTTTTTCTAGCAGAATTTTTCTGGGAGACTTTTGGGCAATTTTTGGCTAGATGGCCTGTTTCAAAGCAGGATCGACATCTGAAGAGGACACTTTCATAATCGAGTTTCTGGTTCCACACATAGTCTTTACTTGTTAGGTTTATGTCAGCTGGGAATACGACACTGAAGTCCATTTCCAAACAGATGCATGCATAGGTGGTTTTGGCATATTCCTCTGTTTCTGGGCACCTGCAGTAAAATTTCCCAAGCATTTCCAATGGCTTTTAGAGAGGAGAGATTCCAGAGATGCAAGGGCAGGCTTGGCAATCTCACCCAAACTGGTGCTGAGTTTATGACTGCTGTAGAGGGATCGAATGATGGGTTCCATGGCTTCATGAATAGGCCTGATTTTTCCCAAAACCAAGGGCCGGAATCTAGAATACATTGTCTGCTTTCAGGATTTTCAAAATCTACTATAAAGAAATCCCTAGCACAAGGGTAGATATTAATTTTATCAGAAATGACAGGCTTCCATACTTCCGAGATCCAATTGTGGAGCGCTATCAGCCGCGGCCAAAAACCATTGAACCGGCAGATTAGGGCACTTTCGGAAAACTTCAAAGCCTCATTGAGTGAGGCCTGGACCACCTGGGCAGTGGGAGCAAGGGCTTCACTGACGATATGGGCAAGAGCTTGCCTTCCAGAAGAGGATGAGTCAACAACTATTTTCGCGAAGCTGGGAGCCATATTTTACTTGCCTGTAGAACCCATCCGTAGAGAAATAAAGCAGAAGATAAAATTAGATCTAGATTTAGTCCCAGAAAATTAGAACTAAAACCTAGCCATCTAGATCTAGATCTAGCCGCAGAAGATTAGATCTAGAACCCAAAATGTGCAAAACAGACTTATTCACTCAAAATTTTCTGATACCGGTGACTAATCAGATCTCACCTAAACAACAAGTGCAGATCAAAATTATTAAACCAGCGAGAGAAGAACCTCTTTAGGATTTGAATCCATGTTACCTCCCACTGTTGACAACTTGACTTGATCTTATGCACTCAAAAGCAACGGCTTTCTGTCTTGCTTTCGTGTACCTCAAAAGCAGGCACCTTTTCAAAGCCTTCCATCCGCAGAAAAAGTCTCACCAAATCACCATTCATCTCATTGCTTCTGAGCAGAGCCGAAGACAACTCAACTCATACTCCTGTTCTCAGCTTTCAACGGATCTGTTATGGAAAAAATCCGCGATCTATTGCTCCAGAGTGTTGAACCCAGATCCAAATTCCACGCTACAGAGCTGCGAGCCACACGGATTTCATATCACAGGTCAACAACGTTATTTCAGAGGGATGGCACCGCTCTGATGCATAGATCTTCCCAGCAGACGGCTACATGCACCCAACAAATCTACCCAGCAAATCTATATTGTTCTCAACTTTCAACGGATCTGTTATGGAAAAAATCGTGATCTATTGCTCCAGAGTGTTGAACCCAGATCCAGATTCCACGCTACAGAGCTTCGACCCACACGGATTGCAAATCATAGGTCAACAACATTATTTCACAGGGATGGCACCGCTCTAATGCATAGATCTACCCAGTAGATGGCTACATGCACCCAGCAAATCTACCCAGCAGAAAAATTCTTGTAACTAGTTATATATCTATATATAACAAGTTTAAATTCTTGTAACTCCTCAATAGCAAAGGAAAAAATTTTATAGCTCCCTTTATTTAGTAAATCTAGCTCCCCTTATTTAGTAAATCTAAATTTATTAAAAATTTCTTCACATTAAATTTAATTTCATTTTTAATATATATAATTTAAATTTTACCTTTAATTTATGCTATATAATTTGTAATATAAAATAAAATCAAAAAATAATTTATTTGAATTTAAATTCATTTTTATTATATATAATTTAAATTTTACCTTTAATTTATGCTATATAATTTGTAATATAAAATAAAATTTAAAAATAATTTATTTGAATTTTATAGTTGCACTTTTCTTATGTTAAAATCTTTAGGTTATTTTCAAATAACATTTATTAAATATTTAAAAAATAATATAAAAAAAAATAATCATTTTAACTTTTTAATATTTATTAAATATTTGGGGAAGATTTAGTCTCGCTATGTGTTGATAGAGAGGAATTGAGAAAAAACCATGGCTGGAACAACGAGCTCTTGCGCTTTCTCACCTACACGGCTCTTTTGCCACAAGGGAAGCGAATCACTGAGAAGAAGCAGTTTCACTGTCGCCGCCGTGCCACTGCTCAACGTTGAGAGACCCATTGGTCTAGTCCTCTGGCGATCTGATGGTGCTTTCGATTTATTTGGGGCAAAGATCGGTAAGGGAAAGAATGGACGTGGATTAGAATACTGGTGGCCAGTGAGCGTCTGTAGGGACCTCAAGGACTTCACCCTTCCCCTTGAGAGGCCGATTCATGAGATTAAAAACAAATCTAGTGAGATCCCAATCGCTTGCATCAGAATAAGATATAAGGAAACTGGAGAAGAAACAAGCGCGAAGCAGGTGGAGAGGGTACATGCAGGACTCTTTCATGGGTACGCCCAGATCCGCGATCCGAGGAATAATGACGACTACAGTCGTGGATATGACCGCCCACATGCCACTGGCTCTGAGGTTAGGGACAGACTGCCCTATGCGTATCTCCTCCAAGAACCAACGTTTGACAAAGGCCAGTCCGATCCAGAGCACACACGAAACAGGCAGTATTCAAAGCTTTGTGAGGCCCTCAAGGGAAGTTTCATGACCTAGGTTTTCCAAGCAAAATCCATCCCGCATCAGGAGATATGGGCTCCTCTGATAATAGCAGGCACTTGTACTTTAGATCTGGTGCCCCCTGAAATCGTATGGAATCCGATAAGCTTACACTCCTCTCATCGAGGAATCTATGCGGTGCATGGCCCTGGATCAATCTCCCTCATCATGGAAGGGTGGATTAATCTCAGATCTGCCAATGATCTAATAGATCTGGTGCTAAACAGACGGATCAACCCACGCCAAGCTTAGACATGGAGGCATGCTCACACAAAGGCTCTCTTTTGCACTAGATCACAGCCCCAGAGCGTAGATCTGACTCAGGGACTCGCATCTGTTAAGATAGATCTGGAGGGATCAGATCCTGAAATACCTGAGGATAAACAAAGTTCACTCTTTATCAGATCTAGGGAAAGGAACTGATACAAATCTTTATCAAAACCCTGTCAGGAAGAACGATTTGCAAGCGAACTAGGAAGGGGACGTTGATAGAAGAAATAAAGTATGAAATACAAGCATATACAGGCATACTAGCAAACATGCAAAGCTTGATATATGCAGGACAAATCTTACAAGACCAATACACAGCACAAGACTATGGAATTGTGTCAGACTCAACTATCATCCTAAACACAAGGCTGAGAGGTGGCAGCTTTGGATCTAGCTCAAAGGGCACAGGTTCTTTCAAGGATGTCGTCAAAGGGAAGGGGGAAGCCATCAACAAACCAACACCACCTCAAGACCTACCTGGACCCTATATTGTGGAACAAAAAGCGCAGACTCCAGTACTGACAATTGATCTGCCTAAGGGAAATAACTTTTATACTGATTTTTACACAAAGGCTGTCATATGCAGATTCAATGGCTTCTGGCCCAAAACAGATGCATTACAACAATGGATCTTTTCCACATGGAAAACAAATTGTGACCTCCATTTATGCTCCAAAGGTTTTTTTATTGTCAGTTTTGACATAGTCAAGGAAAGGGAATATGTCCTCCATGAGGGTCCATGGTTCTGGGGCAATGCATGACTCTTCATGATTCCCTAGTTCCTAGGTTTTGATGCCACTACTATGGTGGTTTCCAAAATGCCAGTATGGGTCAGACTACACAACCTCCCGCTACATTTTTGGCTACCCAGAGTCTTCGAAGCAATGGGGAATGTGATAGGAAAATACCTCAAGATAGACGTGGAAAGAGTTTCAAGAGGCATACATACTTTTGCGAGAATTTGTGTAGTGATAGACCTTAGCCAAGGCTTACTCGATAGCATAATTCTGATCCATAATAACACACAGTGGAAACAACCATTAGATTATGAGAATACAACATTCAGGTGTCGTGGCTGTCAACAAACAAGTCACCTTCTCAGTAACTGCCCGCAAGTCAAAAAAGACACCAGAAGAAATAAGAAGCAATCACAAAAACCAAGAGGCTGGCAACGCACAGAGAATCTATATGAAGCAACAAAGGATGAGGAGGCAACTATCCCTCCACCAGTTCCTGATGATGGGCCAATTGAGGAGGTAGCTACAGAAACCATTCCCAAGACACACAAGGCGCCAGAAACTAAGGAATCTGTAGCACAGGATCTAATGGACTCTTTGCCGGAAAAGATACCAGACATAACGGACACCAGTGGAGCCAAAAGACATCATTCTCCAGACCCCTCCGATTCAGACAAAGACAATCCTCACCCTGCGGAGGACACTTCTCTGGTACTTTTTTCGTCCTCACTGACACAAGGGGAGTGGCAAAAGGTTGGGGAGAAAAAAGGGAGAAAAACATAATTTTTCCCAATTGTACATTAATTTCTATTTTCTGACTTTTCTTTTGACAGCATTCTTTTAATCTGCTTTTGCATATGCGATTTAGCATCTACAAAATGTAATTTTGTTATTTTTAATAAAATTACAATATTTATTAAATATTTAAAAAATAATATATAAAAAAATTAGTCATTTTAACTTTTTAGTATTTGACATAAATTATAAGGATATTGGGAACGTTCTCGCCCTACAATTTGCTTATATATAAAAAAAAAAGGACCGTGAAAAACAAATATGCAAATAATAATTAATGCTCTGATTTTTGATTGATCAGATGTGTTCTTTTTACAGTAGCCTGTGTACAAAATGTAGTTTTCCCATGCGCAGTGCATTAAATTAAGTTTCGGTGAAACCATTTTTAGTTCAAATTAAATTTCGGTGAAACCAAGTTTGAGTTCAGATTGAGTCTACTGTTTAGAGAAAAGAAAGTTAGATCAGCTCTTTTCAATTGGTCGATTCATATTTGTTAAATTATTTTTGTGAAATTTTTTGAACGTTTTTTTGGGTTTTTGGTCTAATTTCTTTATAATTTGGTAGGAATTTAAAGAAATCATAAGCTTGATGGGTAACTTGTGTACGATGGAAGTGCTTTAAGAGTTTTTCAGGGTGTTGATTCCATATAAACAGTGAAAAAACCAGTTTAAATAACACAAATCAAAATCTCATCTCACATTTTTAACCCAGAGAGAAATTCCAAAAACTCTCACTAATACAATTCCATTTTCTTCATGAGAAAAGTCTTCAGCAAAAATCACATCATAATTTTTTTGTCGAAATGTTTTGAACCAACAAATGTGATTCATTGTCAAAACTAATGTGATCTATTTTTCTTGTTAATATTTTTTATTTATCAATATTTTTAGAACTATCTATCTATTAATACACAAGACAATATATCTCACTCTATATCTCACTCGTTAGATTTAAACGAGTACAAAAGCTAAACATATAACATATACCGCCTGGTGCATATACATCACTACACGGAGCAGTAGAAATAATGGAAGTATGAATAGCTTTGTTACCATTTCACTTTTTCGTTTTAATGGCAGAAATTAAATCTACTTCAATGAACTTGCTCGGTAATAAGAAGGTATTTCAGATGATAAGTTTGAGTAGTCTTATAGGAATTAGATTTGACGTTTTGGACGGCCAGTTCACGACCGCTCTTCGTAGAACGTCGCATTCTCTTGGAGTTGCTGTGAGGCAGTTACGGCCTGCATCTGTGATGTTCACAGAGAGCTGCGAATCATAAACTCAACTAGGGCCCATTCTCCATACCTGCTTTTTATTGGTTTGGACTCTGGATAAAGAAGTCCACGGTAAAAGTTTCAATTTGATAGGGAGAAATAAGAACGTATTTCAGAGTCCACAAAGTAAGTTTGAATAGTCTGTACGAATTTGATTCGACGTTTTTGAGGGCCAGTCGGGCACCACTCTTCGTTGAACTTCCGGTGTCTCCTGGACTCGGCTTGAGGCTGTCATAGTCAATAAGTTTCCAAGCAAGCAATTGGTAAAAGCCCTCCCAGAGAGCTGAAAATTATAAACTCAAGCAGGGGACCCCGCCCGTGCACCCGTGATGTTCCCATAGAGCTGGGAATTATAAACTCAACTGGGCCGCCGCCGGTGCACCCTTGATGTTTTCCTCATCCTCCATTTGCACGGACGTAAGACCGACGATGAAATTTGCAATATTTTGCGTAAACTGAAAAGTCAATTGATGCCCAACTGGCCTTTTCATGCCTCCATTGATTCCCAACTGTCAAATGTGTCGACGGAAGAGAATACCAAGAATGGGCGGCTGGTTGACTCGATCTTCTCTACTCCTCCACGGCTGGTTGATCTGATCTTCTCTACTCCTCTAGTCTATAAATACTGGTTTTAATTTTTTTTATAACACACCACTTTTGCGGTCTGCCCTTGCGGCATATTCATGTTTCACTTTCTCATAAGAAACCAAATAAGATATGGGCAACCATATCTGCTGTCTCAGGGTGGGTAATCACAAGGAAACCATTCAGTTGGTTCCCCTTGCCGGCACCTTTCAGATCTATCATAAACCACTCGGGACTCTGCCGCCATGTATTCCTTCAACATTTAGTGTGTCACTCCTAAATATTCTATATTCTACATCCGGCATAAGACGCCCACTCTATCTCCAAGTTATTAAAATAGCTAATTACTTTGCCAGGGAGAAGTTGTTAAAATTAGAGTGTTAACATAGTCAAGTCGAGTTAAGTTGTATTTTGAGAGTATTTTGAGTAAAGTTTAGTGTGTGGTTGTATTTTAAGTTGGCTAAAATTAGAGAGTGAGTTAACTGAGTTTAGTCAAGTCGAGTTAAGTCGTATTTTGAGTGTATTGAGTAAAGTTGAGTTTAGTGTGTGGTTGCATGTCAAGTTATTTTAGGTGAGTCTCTAGTATGAAAAAATTTAAATATTCCTTACGGGGTTCATTGTAATCATAAGTTTTTGTGTGATCAATTGAAGAGCCACCTATTTTGATTAAAGTTGAGTTTAGTGTGTGGTTGCATATCAAGCTATTTTAGGCGAGTTTCTAGTCCGAAAAAGTTTAAATACAAGTTTTTGTGTGATGAGGAGTTTAGTGTGTGGTTGCATGTCAAGTTATTTTAGGCTAGTCCGAAAAAGTTTAGATACAAGTTTTTATGTGATGAATTGAAGAGCCACTTATTTTGAATAAAGTTGACCTTAGTTTGTGGTTACATGTCAAGTTATTTTAGGTGAGTGGCTAGTTTGAAAAAGTTTAAATATAAGTTTTTGTGTGATCAATATAAGTTTTTGTGTGATCAATTGAAAAGCCGCCTATTTTGAATAAAGTTGAGTTAGTTTGTGGTTGCATGTCAAGTTAGTCCGAAAAAATTTAAATATAAGTTTTTATGTGATCAATTGAAGAGCCACCTATTTTGAATAAAGTTGAGATAGTTTGCGGTTGCATGTCAAGTTATTTTAGACGAGTCGCAAGTCAGAAAAAGTTTAAATACCTCCTATAAGGTTCATTGTAATTATCAGGTTTTTGTGTGATCAATTGAAGAGCAACATCTATGTGTTTTATGTGTTAAATTTGTGTTTTACCTCTTTTGATTTTCCAACAAATTAGTATCACACTAAATTCATAGAGTCTTAAAAAAAATTCAATTAAATAAAATCCCTAAATTGGCCAAGTGATTAAAGTGGGTAATTTTTTCTTTAATTTTGAAGTAGCAGAATTTTCTGTGATATCTTCATTACTATGAATGTGACCTGTGTTGATACTGTGAGGTATTAACACTCCAAAAAAATCATCGTTCCAAAGTGGAATAAGTCACGTGGGCTGCGTACTCATGCGTAAGTTTGAATATTTTTGGTTCCAAAGTCACGCTGTTAGTTTGACTTTAAAAAACCTGAGTGAGTTGTTGAAAAGTCCTTTATTATATAATAATAACCAAAGATTTTGTTTAATTAAGGGACGGGACTTGCTTTTCAACGAGTTGGGAATAACTTTTATAAAAAAGGATTTATAAGTTTATGAAAGGTTTTTGGTTCCAAAGTAGCGCAGTTGGTTTGACTTTTAAATACGTGAGTGGGTTTTTGAAAAGTCCTTTATTATATAATAAGAACCAAAGATTTTGTTTAATTAAAGGGACTTGACTTTCTTTTCAACGAGTTGGGAATAACTGTTATAAAAAGAATTTATAAGTTTATGAAAGGTTTCCTTTTTATATTAAAAAAGTAAAAGATTTTATATGAAAGTTTATAGGGTCTTGCGGACAAATTTTAAAAGTTCTTTTCGAAAAGAGAGAAGTTTAGAGTTTTATTATTATTGGAAGAGAATGATTTTTTCTTAAGAAAGATGGTTTGATTCAGTTTCTAGCCATAATTTCTATTATTTACAGGGAAAGATTATGATGTGTGGGCTATTAAGATGGAGACTGTCATGCCCCTACCTTGGTGGCGATCTCTCAACCGCACGATTGGGGGTGCGGCACCATCAACCACTTCTTTTTTAACAATACTCGCGGTTGTGGACTACGCCTACTTTTTATACTTAGTTTATTTTTCAATTGCTAAGTACACTTTCATTAACACAACGGAAACTTTCATACATTATTCATCATTATTATATTTTAACATAAATGCACAGCGGATAATAAACCAGGAGGGGCAACTGCCTGAAATATGAGTCTGCCCAATAATAACAATACTTCACAAAATATTCAATTTTACAGCCTTTACAGGAAACCCTAAGTTTCTTGGTACAATATCTGTCAAAATGTTCAAGTCGGCGTGTACTGTTCGGACCACCCAAACCACCATTCGGAGTGCCCATGGATACTTCTGCCCATCGCACCTCATTCAACAAAACTCGTGTCGTTCAGCCTGTGCCTATGGCATGTCGCCCTACTCGGCGCCAACCCGCAACTTACCGAACTTCCAAACACCTCGTTCGCACTTCTGCCTGGTCGCAGCTCGTCGTCGTGCCGACTGCCGGCCAACCGTTCACCTCAACTCGCCGTCGTGTAGCAGCACTCGTGCTCATTTCATTGTGTTCACAACGTACCCCCTTTGCCTGACGCCCATTCGTTGTTCGCCCAACTGTCTTAGCGCCCATCCACACTCCACCGCAGAGTTTCGCACAACACTGGCTCGTCATTTAACCGTCGTGCAGCGGTGCCCTTCGTGGGTCACTCACCCACCGACCAATTGAAACATAGACCCGTCGCCGAGTTCATCCACCCGCCTGAACGCGCCCACAAAACCTGCATTTTCCTGCCAGTTGCGGTGCGACTGCCCACCCGACCTACAGTCCACCCTCCTGAACAGTGTTCACTCCTCGCCTTAGTGTTGCGGCTATGACCGTCTGCACCTCGCCTCAACGCATCCGCCCAACACTTGGCTCATCCACCAAGCACCGAACTCACCTTTGTTGAACTCTGACTTGTTTCCTTTTGCAAGTGACTCGCCTCCATGTTTATATGGCTGCCCGCCAAGGTGGGGGCTTCGGCCGATGGCCAAGCCGACCCAACCTTTGGTGGTTCCAACTTTCAACACGGCCCAGGGGTAGGGCACCCGCACATGGGACCGCCCACTTCTTTTTTAACAATACTCGCGGTTGTGGACTACGCCTACTTTTTATACTTAGTTTATTTTTCAATTGCTAAGTACACTTTCATTAACACAACGGAAACTTTCATACATTATTCATCATTATTATATTTTAACATAAATGCACAGCGGATAATAAACCAGGAGGGGCAACTGCCTGAAATATGAGTCTGCCCAATAATAACAATACTTCACAAAATATTCAATTTTACAGCCTTTACAGGAAACCCTAAGTTTCTTGGTACAATATCTGTCAAAATGTTCAAGTCGACGTGTACTGTTCGGACCACCCAAACCACCATTCGGAGTGCCCATGGATACTTCTGCCCATCGCACCTCATTCAACAAAACTCGTGTCGTTCAGCCTGTGCCTATGGCATGTCGCCCTACTCGGCGCCAACCCGCAACTTACCGAACTTCCAAACACCTCGTTCGCACTTCTGCCTGGTCGCAGCTCGTCGTCGTGCCGACTGCCGGCCAACCGTTCACCTCAACTCGCCGTCGTGTAGCAGCACTCGTGCTCATTTCATTGTGTTCACAACGTACCCCCTTTGCCTGACGCCCATTCGTTGTTCGCCCAACTGTCTTAGCGCCCATCCACACTCCACCGCAGAGTTTCGCACAACACTGGCTCGTCATTTAACCGTCGTGCAGCGGTGCCCTTCGTGGGTCACTCACCCACCGACCAATTGAAACATAGACCCGTCGCCGAGTTCATCCACCCGCCTGAACGCGCCCACAAAACCTGCATTTTCCTGCCAGTTGCGGTGCGACTGCCCACCCGACCTACAGTCCACCCTCCTGAACAGTGTTCACTCCTCGCCTTAGTGTTGCGGCTATGACCGTCTGCACCTCGCCTCAACGCATCCGCCCAACACTTGGCTCATCCACCAAGCACCGAACTCACCTTTGTTGAACTCTGACTTGTTTCCTTTTGCAAGTGACTCGCCTCCATGTTTATATGGCTGCTCGCCAAGGTGGGGGCTTCGGCCGATGGCCAAGCCGACCCAACCTTTGGTGGTTCCAACTTTCAACACGGCCCAGGGGTAGGGCACCCGCACATGGGACCGCCCACCCATATATTACCATGAGCTCACCCTCACACTTCGTTGTTTTAACTAAATGACTTTGTGTGTTCGCTCGCCCGTTTAGCCAACTCGTTGCCCTCGCCCGAGCACGCGCCCAACTCGTTGCTTCGCCTGACCAACTCATCTGCCCGCCCTTCATGCGCCTATCGTCGACACTGCAAATCTTAGGTTAAACGCATTTGTTTCGCCTTGTAAGGCCCACGAGTTACAGATCGTTTGGCAAAGGGCACATGACGGGCAAGCGACGAGCTGCGAGGTAACCGATGAATTGGGGCGCACCCGCACAATGTGACGAGCTGACCGAACAGAGGAGACGAGCCAACGTGCGACGCGAAAGTCATACTGAAAAATGACTAAGTGTTGGGCGGTGAAAAGTTTATATGTGGAGGCGGTCCCGCACATGGGCGGACGCGATGGAGGGGCGAGTTGGACGAAACAGTGGGTCGGCTTGGTAAGTCGACGGACCCCAACAGATGGGCGAACCACTATATAAGTAAAGCGTTGGAATGGTGGCAAAATTTATTCAAGCAAAGCTTCCAAGTGTTTATATAAGTTAGTAGGGTTAGCTACTTGGAGAGTTTGAAATTGGGTGAAGTGCAGGCACACTCTTGGGCCGTAGCACGAAGCTGCAGTGAATGCAGAAAATGGAGTCGTAGGTCGTGCGAAGGCATTCAGGAGAGGGCATCCGAGGGTGTAGGCCAAAATGACTGAACAGGCGAGGGCGTTTGAGGGAATTTGTCTAAACGACTGTTCGGGCGAGGTCGTTCAAAGGTGTTCGGGTGAGGGATTGTGAGGGCACCAGCCTGAGCGACTGAACAAGCGAGGTCGTTCGAAGGCATTCGAAGTTGTGTGAAGGCGAACGGGCGAGGGCGTGTGAGGACATCTTCCCGAACGACTGAACGGGTGAGGGCGTGCGAGAGCATCGTCCCGAACGACTGAATGGACGAGGTCGGTCTGAATGACGGAACAAGCAAGGGCATATGAGGGAGAGCAAGGGCGTCCGCCTGAATGAGTTGAGGGTGTTCGGCCGAATGAGATGCAAGTGAACGACGTGCTGAACAGTGTGATGGTGAATGAGTTACGACGGACGGTAGAACCGATGGGCACTTCGAACGGTGGTTCGGGTAGTCCGAACAGTGCAGACCAGGTTGCACAGTTGTGATAGATATTGTACCAAGAAAACTTGAGGTTTCCCGCAAAGATTGTAAAACTGTATATTTTATGCAGAATTTTTATTATCATTGGGTAGACTCATATTTCAGGGAGTTGCCCCTCCCATTAAAATATCCGTTATGCATATGTGTAAATGGTAATAACGATGAAGATGATTATTTAAATGTTTCCGCTGTGTATGTGAATGTTATACTTAGGCGTAGTACACACTTACAAGTATTGTTAAAAAGAAAGTGGGTGGTGGTGCCGCACCCCCCATCGTGCGGTTGGAAGAGTACCGCCAGGGTAGGGGCGTGATAGGTGGTATCAGAGCCCTGATTCAGAGAATCGTATTTGCAAAAAAAGTTGATTCCACTGCACTTCGTGACAGGTGGTATCATAGCTCCATATTCCGCGGGCTTTGGTGATTCAGAGAATCGAGGAAGATGTCCATTTTGCAGAAAATGGGTTTTGCAGGGATTATGACCTTCGAAGAATGGCAAGGGCACACATCGAGGCCAAGTCAATCTGAAGGAAGTCTACTTGAAGAATCAAGTGATTTGGAGCAAAGAATTGCAGAATTGAGCAAGGACTTGTTCGAGACAAGGGATGCCCTTCGTGCTTTTGTCAAGGAAGGGATCTCTGACATGAATAGAGGTGAAGCCTATTGACTTGCAGGGAAAGTGGACTTGTTTGGTGTAGAACTCAAGGAGTTGAAGATAAGGCAGAACTTGCTTCGAAAGAAGCTGGAATGGCTAACCCTTGAGAAAAATCAGTTCATAGCTTTCATTCATGATAAGGAGAAAGTTGCAGATTGTGATGATAAGGAAGAGAAAGTCGTGATGTATGACTATGTTGCATATATGACAGCGATGGAGGATGAACTTGAAATTGTTTAAGTTGGACCAGGATCGTGCAGTTTGCAGACATTGGCAGATGAGGATACTCACATGGAGGAGCCTCATCATGAAGTAAGTACTACTTATACTTTTGTTTCATTTGAGCTTTTGGTAGATGGGCCATATGCAGGGAAGGGAAAAATTAGTTTGCCGATGTGATGGAGGATCTTACCATGGACGTCTACGATGAAGCCTTATATGGAGAGGAAAGGACCATTGATTGTTGCAAAACTTGTTGGGGTTGTTTGTGACCTTATGGCAGAAGGTGCAAATACCCATGATAAGGGAGGAACGTGATGCTCATTATGGAGGAATGGGTCATGCTTTAGCCATATGGAGAAATTGGCTAAGTGCCCGACATGACTCATGGACAGATTAGAGAAGGGCACATTGAGTTTGATGATACTTGGGTGGACTTCTCACGGTCAAGACCAAGAGGAAATCTTGGTGGAACCGTTAGTGGGGGAGCCATGGTGGGAGAGACTCATGTGACGATGATATTGTTTGGGTGACCGAGTTCACTAGACCGGATTGTAGACTTGGATGATGATGGCCGATTGTTGTGATGGGTCTACTTAGTTGGAAAACATGGGCAACTTGAGTCATGGACATCGAGTTGGAGACATGGAGCATGGAAGTCTTATGTAGGGACACTATGCAGGAGCACTTGCAGAGGTGTCATTTGTGAGCATCCAATTGGGAATACCAAAGCAAGGATGTTATGCGGATGGATTTGCTGATGTAACATGGAGATGTTTTATCTATGAGCCGATGGGGATGTTGTGCACTTGGGTACAACAAGGCCGTGGACTTGGTTGGATTTGTGAGCAGACTATGGAGCATTCCTACTACAGGAGAGCTGAGTCATCTTGTAGAGACCTTTGGGCCGAGACATGTATGCTTGCTAGGGTGTTGGTTGGAGATGGCTCAAGGAGCTCATGATGACATGAGGTTTTGACTTTTGGGACTTCATATTATGGTGGAATTGGAGGATCTGATGCATTGAGGAGCTGAGGTCAGGGAATTTGATGCAGTATGGGGTGCATACTTTTGAGTACATGTATGGGTGTGCTTGAGAGAGTGACTTGATGTGGAGGATCGATATGATACACTTTGGAGTGATGGAGTTCCAACGATCATGATGCCTTATTGGAAACACTTGGGCATGGGTTGAGCCGAGGCTTAACCACTTTTGATACATGGGAGTTGATTGATCTATGATCATGGGTAGCATATGGATGATGAGACAGGTGTATACTTGTTTTCTTGGCAGACTTGAGGGATGACACATTATGGATATGATGGAGGTTGCTTCATGGACGTGGATGTGGCACATAGAGAGTCGGTTTGATGAGAGGATCTCTTCATTTTGAGGAGATGAATTTTACACATATATGGATGATGATGTTGGGATAGATGCGGCTCATTTCATGCAACACATTGACACCAAACGTCATGGATAGCATGTTGCAGATGAGATGGGGACTACCTCATGGACTTGGGCATCACTTACATTTTGATAGAGATGGAGATGGATTCTTAATCAAGTTGGTGTTGTGACAGGAGGCTAGGAGAAATTATTGATGATGGCATGAGGATGTGCATTCTCATGGTTTGAGCGTGATAGTTGGACTAATCACCTGACTAGTTCAAGTCATGGGGGCTATAGTAGTGTATAGATATGTGTTAGCATTGTGTTGGAGTATCATGACGGCAGTTCACACAATGACGATACATGATGAGGTCAAAACGATATGTTGCAGTGGGCATGTCGCTTGAGTTGGACAAACCAACAGTCCACGGTGGGGTAGCATGTGGGGATTGCGACGGATGTGGTTGATGATCATGGATTGAGGAGACTTTCCGATTCATGGAGACATAAGCCTTTATGGTTTATGCGATGGCAGAGTAGAGGTAGGCAGCATGAGCATTTTGATGTTGGAGCTAGCGACACTTTGCGATGTCGTATGACGGTGTTGTCGAGGACGACAACCATTTAGAGTGGGGGAGAATGTAAGGCCCACGAGTTACGGATCGTTTAGCGAAGGGTGCACGACAGGCGAGCGAAGAGCTAGGAGGTAACTGACTAATTGGGGCGCGCCCACACAGTGCGACGAGATGACCGAACAGAGGAGATGAGCCAACGTACGACGCGAAAGTCATCTTGAAAAATGACTAAGTGTTGGGCGGTGGAAAGCTTATATGTGGGGGCGGTCCTGCACATCGGCAACCACACCATGGGCCGACGCGACGAAGGGGCAAGTTGGACAAAACAGTGGGTCGGCTTGGTGAGTCAATGCCCCAACCAATGGGCCAATTGCTATATAAGTAAAGTGTTGGAAAGGTGGCCAAAATCATTTAATAAAAGCTTCCAAGTGTTTATGCAAGATAGGAGGGTGAGCTACTTGGAGAGTCTGAAGTTGGGCGAAGTGCAAGCGAACTCTTGGGCTGTAGCACGAAGCCGCAGAAAATGCAAAAAACGGAGCTACAGGTCGTGCGAAGGTGTTCAAGCGAGGGCGTGCGAGGGCATCGGCCTGAATGACCGAATGGGCAAGGGCGTCTGAGGGCGTTTTTCTGAATGACCATTCGGGCGAGGTCATTTGAAGGTGTTCGCGTGAGGGCCTGCGAGGGTGCCAACCTAAATGAATAAACGGGGGATGTCATTCTAAGGCGTTCAAAGTTGTGCGAAGGCGAATGGGCGATGGCGTGCGAGGATGTCTGCTCGAATGACTAAACGTGTGAGGGCGTCCGCCTGAACGACTAAACGGGCAAGGTCATGCGAGGACATCCACCCGAACGAAGGAACGGGCGAGGTTGGTCTAAAAGACGAAATGGGCGAGGGCATGCGAGGGTGCCAGAATGAATGACTAATCGGGCGAGGGCATCCGCCTGAATGAGTTGAGAGCATTCGGTCGAACATGCTGCAGGGGAACGAAATGATGAACAATGTGATGGTGAATAAGTTGCGATGGACAGTAGAACCGGTGGGCACTCCGAACGGTGGTTCGGGTAGTCTGAACGGTGCAAGCCGGGTTGCACAGTTGTGACAGATATTGTACCAAGGAAACTTGGGGTTTCCTGCAAAGACTGTAAAACTGTATATTTTATGTAAAACTGTTATTATCATCGGGCAGACTCATATTTCAGGGAGTTGCCCCTCCCATTAAAATATCCATTGTGCATATGTGTAAATGGTAATAATGATGAAGATGATTAATTGAATGTTTCCGTTGTGTATGTGAATGTTATACTTAGGAAAGTTGAAAAATAAACTAAGTATAGAAAGTAGGCGTAGTCCACACTTACAAGTATTGTTAAAAATAAAGTGGGTGGTGGTGCCACACCCCCCATCATGCGGTTGGAAGAGTACTGCCAGGGTAGGGGCGTGAAATGCCTGAACACGCCAATGCCTTGTGGGCATTACATCCTCCCCCACCTAAGGTCATCTCTGTCCTCAGCAATCCGGTCACACGACATCGCAAAGTGTCGCTAGATCCAACATCAAAATGCTCATGATGCCTACCTCTGCTCTGCCATCGCATAAATGATAAAGGCTCATGTCTCTATGAATCAGAAATTCTCCTCAATCCATGATCATCAACCACATCCGTTGCAATCCCCACATGATGCCCCACTGTGGAAAGCTGGTCCCTCCAACTCAAGCTATGTGCTCACCACAACATATATCATGTTGACTCCATCATGTATCGTCATCATGTGAACTGCTGTTATGACACTCCAACACAATGCTAACACATCTTTGTACATTGCTCGAGCCCCATGATCTGAACTAGTTGGGTAGCTAATTCAATTGTCATGCTCAAACCATGAGAATGCACTTCCTCATGCCATCATCAATCGTTTCTCAGACTCTTGTCACAACACCAACTCGATCAAGAATCCATCTCCATCTAAGTAAACCATGCCCAAGTCCATGGAGTAAACTCCATCTCATCTCCAACATGTTGTCCATGATGTTTGGTGTCAATGTGCTGCATGAAATCAACCACATCTATCCCAACATCATCATCCATATGTGTAAGATCCATCTCCTCAACATGAAGAGATCCTCTCATCAAACCAACTCTCGATGTGCCACATCCAAGTCCATGAAGCAACCTCCATCATATCCGTATTTTTCCATCCCTCAAGTATGTTAAGGAAGAAAGTATACACCTGTATCATCATCCATATGTTGCCCATAGGTAGAAACCAATAAGCTCCCATATGTAAAAAGTGGTTAAGTCTCGGCTCAACCCATGCCCAAGTGTTGCCACCAAGGCATCATCATCGCTGCAACTCCATCACTCCAAAGTGTCTCATATTGATCCTCCACATCAAGTCACTCTCTCAAGAACACCCATAAATGTACTCAAAAGTATGCACCCCATACTGCATCAAAGTCCCTGACCTCAGCTCCTCAATGCATTAGATCCTCCAAGTCCACCATAATACGAAGTCCCCAAAAGTCACAACCTCTTGTTATCATGAGCTCCATGAGTCATCTCCAGCCAACATCCTAGCAAGCATACATGTCTCGGCCCAAAGGTCCCTACAAGATGCCTCAACTTTCCATGTAGTAGGAATGCTCCATAGTCTGCTCACAAATCCAACCAAGTCCATGGCCTTTTTGTACAAGAGTGCACAACATCCCCATTGGCTCATAAGTAAAACATCTCCATATCACATCAACAAATCCACCTGCACAACATCCCTGCCTTGGCACTCCTCATTGGATGCTAATAAGTGAAACCTCTACAAGTGCTACTGCATAATGTCCCTGCATAAGATTGCCATGCTCCATGTCTCCAACTCGATGTCCATGACTCAAGTTTCCCATGTTGTCCAAATAAGTAGACCCATCACAACAATCGGTCATCCTCACTCAAGTCTGCAATCCCGGTCTAGTGAACTCGGTCACCCAACCCATATCATCATCACATGAGTCTCTTCCACCATGGCTCCCCCACTAAAGGTTCCACCAAGACTTCCTCTTGGTCTCGGCCATGAGAATTCCACCCAAGTATCATCAAACTCAAGTGTGTGCCCTTCTCCAATCTATCCATGAGTCATGCCGAGCACTTAGCCAATTTCTCCATATGGCTAAAGCATGACCCATTCCTCTACAATGATCATCACGTTCCTCCCTTGTCACGGGCATTTGCACCTTCTGCCATAAGGTCACAAACAACCCCAACAAGCTCTACAAAAGTCAATGGTCCTTGCCTCTCCATACAAGGTCTCATCGTAGACATCCATGGTAAGACTCTCCATCGCATCGGCAAATTGATTTTGCCCTTCCCTGCATATGGCCCATCTACCAAAAGCTCAAGTGAAACACAAGTATAAGTAGTACTTACTTCACCATGAGGCTCCTCCGTGAGAGTGTCCTCATCAACCAATGTCTACAAACTGCACAATCTTGGTCCAACTCAATCAATTTCAACTTCATCCTCCATTGCTGTCATATCTGCAACATCCTCAAACATCACGACTTCCTCTCCTTCGTCATCGCAATCTGTAGCTGCACCCTGCTCCATTGCCCAACCAAGTCGAAGAAGTTCATCTTCAAAATTCCTTTCCAAGGCTTCAAGTTCATCTCGAATCCATGGGTTCTCCTCTTTCATCAGCTTCAGCCTATATAAGGTCAGTAAGAGCTTCCCTTCACATTCTTCCAAACCTGTCATGTCTTGTCATTCAACTTGGCCCAAGCATGATGTGTCACCCCTGCTAAACTTGTCACGGAGTATTATACTTCCTTCAGTAAGCCTGGTTCGACTAAATCAAGCTCTAATACCAACTATCACACCCCTACCCTGGTGGTGATCTTTCAACTGCACGATCGGGGGTGCAGCGCCACCAACCACTTTCCTTTTAACAATGCTCATGGTTGTGGACTACGCCTACTTTCTATACTTAGTTTATTTTTCAACTACTAAGTACACTTTCATTAACACAATGGACACTTCATACATCATTCATCGTTATTATATTTTAACATAAATGCATAATGGATAATACACCGAGAGGGGAAACTCCCTAAAACATGAGTCTGCCTGATAATAACAATACTTCACAAAATATTCAGTTTTACAGTCTTTGCAGGAAACCCCAAGTTTCCTTGGTACCGTTCGAACCACCCAAACTACTGTTTGGAGTGCCCAAGGATACTTCCACCTGTCGCACCCCGTTTAGCAAAACTCATGTTGTTCATTCCTTGCCTACGGCATGTCCCCTTGCGCGGTGCCCACCCGCAACGCATCGAACTTCCAAACACCTCGTTCGCACTTCTTCTCGGTCACAGCTCGTCATTGTGCCGACCGCCCACCAACGTTTCACCTCAACTCATCGTCGTGTAGCAGCACCCGCGCTCATTTCGTTGCATTCAAAGTGTGTTGCCCTTGCTCGACACCCGTTCGCTATTCGCCCAACTCTCCCGGTGCCTGTCCGCACTCCACCGCAGAGTTTTGCACAACACTGGCTCATCGTTCAGCCGTCGTGCAGCGACACCCTTCGTGGGTTGCCCGCCCATCGACTGACCAAAACTTAGACTCGTCGCCGAGTTCGTCTACCCCCCTGAACACGCCCGCACAACCTGTGTTTGCCCGCCCGCCCGACCTGTGGTTCGCCCTTCAAAACCGCGTTCGCTCCTCGACTTGGTGCTGCGGCTATGACCGTCCGCACCTCGCTTCAATGCATCCGCCCAACACTTGGCTCATCCACCAAACATCGAACTTGCCTTTGTTGAACTCTGACTTGTTGCCTTTTGAAAGTGACTTGCCTCCATGTTTATATGGCTACCCGCCAAGGTAGGGGCTTTGGTCGATGACCAAGCCAACCCAACCTTTGGTGGGTCCAGCTTTCAACACGTCGCCCCGGGGGTAGGGCACCCTCACACTTAGCCGTTTTCACCAAATGACTTCGTGCATTCACTTTCCCATTTAGCCAGCTCGTCGCCCTCACCTGGGTGCGCACCCAACTCGTCGGTTCGCCTAACCGACTCGTGCGCCTGTCGCCAACACTACAAATCTTCGATTAAATACGCTCGGAGGGCGCACCTGTTTCGCTCGAACACACCAATTCCTTGTGGACATTACATGAAATTTTTTATATGAAAGTTTATAAGGGTCTTGTGGACAAATTTAAAAAGTTTTTTTTGAAAAGAGAGAAGTTTAGAGTTTTATTATTATTGGAAGAGAATAATTTTTTTCTAAGAAAGATGGTAACATTCAACTTCTAGCCATAATTTCTATTATTTACAGGGAAAGATTATGATGTGTGGGCTATTAATATGGAGACCATGTTGAAGGCACATGATGTTTGGGACTATGTCACGAATGGATTTCCCAAACCTAAGAATGAAGCAAAAGAACGAACTCTCACTAATGCAGAGAGGGAACTATGGAAGAAAGAAAAAAAGAAGAATACATAAGTTATCCAATAAGGAGTGGACCTAGCAGTGCTACAAAAAATTATAATCACGTCTTCAACAAAGACAACATGGTAGACTTTCGCGACAAGCTATAAAGGTATGGCCAAAGTCAATATTGTTAATTCTAGAATACTAGAAGAGATTTTGAAAGTATGCAAATGAAGGAGACAGAGGACATCGATTCATTCATGAATCAGGTCATGACTATCATAAATTAGTTAAAAATTTATGGTAATAATATTAAAGATCAAATAGTGGCTGAATGTCACCATTTCTTTGTCTGCCGAATTTGACGTTGTGGTAGCAACCATAGAAGAAGCCAATGATTTAGATACATTCACAATCGATGAGTTGATGGGATCACTTCTATCCCATGAGGTAAGGATAGACAAAAATAAATATTCCACCTTTGAAGTCACTTTTAAAATTGAGGTCCATATCTCAAGAGACATAAATCGAGGCAGAGGTAAATCGAGAGGGAGAGGACAAGGTGGAAGACACGATGGTCAAAGAGATGGCTGAGAAGAGCATGCACATGAAAGTGGAAGCAACAATAGAAGCTTCAACAATAATCAAAGATGAGATGTTATTATTGTAATAAATTTGGTCACTATGCCTGTGATTGTAGGAAGATGATAGTTGATCAAAGAAACCATAGAGCTAACGTCACTATAGAGAATACTAACTCCCTGTTAAAGCTTGTCATACCATGCATAAACCTTCTAACAATGTGTGGCTATTAGACAATGGTTGGAATAACCACATGATAGGCAACAATAATTTGGTTGCAAATTTGGAATAATTTGTGAAGATAGAGGTAAAGTTGGGCATCGACAAGACTGTGGATGTAGATGGAAAAGGAGTGGTCAACATTAGCGCAAAACAAGGGGAGTTGAAGAAAATATCAGAGGTATATTATATCCCTGGTCCCAAAACTAATTTAATAAGTGTTGGTCAATTGATACAAAAATGATGCAAAGTTATCTTTCAAGGACAAGAGTGTGTTATATATGACAAGTCCCCGAGCAAGCAGTTGATAGGAAATTTTCGGATGACGAGGAAAAGGCTATTTCCTCTATTTATAAAATATAGTGATTAGGTCAGTTTGTTTGTAGTTGCATGTTCGAATAATTAATTGTTATGGCACTTTCGGTTTTGACACCTGCACTTCTCTGGTTTAAGATTGTTGTAGCAGAAACAAATGATTAGAGGGTTACCTCCCATCAAAGAACCTACTAGTACTTGTGAGTGTTACATCTTGGGAAAACACCACCGTGAAAGTTTTCCAAAGGGAGTTGCATACAGAGCAAAGAAACCTCTTGAGCTAGTGCATTCAGACCTGTTTGGACCTATGAGGACACAATTGATGGTGGAAGTTACTTCCTCACTTTCATTGATGACTATAACAGAAAGACTTGGGTTTAGTTTCTAAAGCAGAAGTCTAAAAATTTTGCAAAGTTCAAAGAAGTCAAAGACCTAGAAAAGAACCAAAGTGATCAGAAGATCAAGGTATTGAGGTCAGACCGTGGTGGAGAATATGATTCAAAGGTATTCCATGATTACTCCAAACAACATGGAATCAAAAGACAATTTACAACTAGATACAAACTGCAACAGAATGGTGTAGCAAAGAGAAAGAACATGACAATTATGAACATGGAAAGGAGCATGTTGAAAGGAAGAAACTTGTCTAATGAGTATTGGGTAGAAGCAGTTGCATGTGTTTTTTATGTGATAAATAGATCTCCTAAAAAGGGTGTGATTAACAAAGTAGCAGAAGAAGCATGGTCAGATATGTCTTATAGTGTATCTCATCTCAGAGTGTTTGGATGTGTAGCTTATGCACATGTGCCTAAAGAGCTAAGAGGTAAGTTGGATGATAAAAATGAAAAATGCATATTTATTGGTTATAGTGAGCAGTCAAAAGCTTACAAATTGGAAAACCATGCCACCGAGAAGACCAAAATTAGTAGAGACGTGTTCAAAGAATAAGATTCGTGGAACAGGACTATAGGAAAAGAATTTGATGCACAAGCACCATTGATGGAAGAGGATGTAGCAGAGAAGGAGCAACAAGAATCACAATTGCAACCACCAGCGAGGACTCCAAGATTTTCTGAGTAGCATGGATCTTCAAGAATATCAACAGATTAGAATTCTCCTAGTAGTCAATTAGGTGATGAATCAAGCAATGGTAAGAGAAAAATGAGAACTCTGAAAGATATTTATGATGATTCAGATGCTATTTCATTACATTGTTGTCATTCCAACGTTCTTCATTTGAAGGAGATGAAAATTGGGTGCAAGCCATGGATGAAAAAATTGAAGCTATTGAAAAGAATGATACATGGGATTTAGTTGATTTTCCAAAGGAAAAAAACCTCGTTGTTGTAAAATGGGTGTATAAGACAAAGTTGAATGAGAAAGGAGAAATTGACAAATTTAAAGCAACACTTGTTGCAAAAGGATTCTCGCATCAACTAGGAATAGATTTTGGAGAAATGTTTGCTTCGATAGCCATATTAGATATTGTAAGTGCAGTTCTAGCCACAACAACTCATAACCAATGGAAAGTATATCTGATGGATGTGAAATCAAACTTCTTGAATGGAATTCTAGAAGATTTTTCTTTTGTGCAGTAGCCTTTAGGTTATGAAGTTGAAGGTAAAGAAGATACAGTTTACAGGTTGAAGAAAGTGCTTTATGGACTCAAGAAAGTTCCTAGAGCTTGGTATAGTAGAATCGATATCTACATGATCAAGAATGGATTTTGCAGAAGTAGCATTGAGCCTACCTTGTACACAAAGGTAAATGAGCATGGACAAATTTTAATTGTTTGTTTATATGTGGATGAAATGATTTACACTGGTTATCTTGATTTAGATGAATTCAAAGCATCCATGATGAAATAATTTGAGATGACAGATCTTGGTCTCTTGAAATATTTTCTTGGCATAGAATTTGAGTAGTCTGAAAAAGGAATTTATATTTGTCAAAATAAATATGTTAGAGATTTTCTGAAAAGGTTCAGGATGGAGAATTACAAACTCATCACTACACCAGATGAAATAGGTGCAAAGTTAAGTAAGGATGATGAACGATCAAACATAAATCCAACTCTATTAAAAAAATTGGTTGGCAGCCTCATGTATCACACAGCTACAAGACCAAATATTATGCAAGGAGTGAGTTTTATTTCTAGATTTATGGAGACTCCAGAAGACACACATTGGAGAGTAGGAAAAAGAATTCTGAGATACATAACAAGAAATAGATATTGTGCCATAATTTATGCAAGCACAGAAAAGAATGATTTGGATGGGTATACATATAGTGATTTTGCAGGCAGATTGGATGATAGGAAGAGCCCTTATGGTTATGTGTTCCATCTTGGTTTAGGTGTGATTTCACGGGCATCTAAGAAGAAGCCTATTGTAACATTTTCGTAAGAAAAATATGTAGCATCAAAATCAAAAACATGCCTTGCAGTATGGTTAGGAAGGGTATTTGATGGAATCAAGCAAAAACAACAAGTATCAACAACAATATATTGTGACAACACCTCAACGATTGCACTATCCAAGAATAGTATGTTTCATCAAAAGAGCAATCATATTGATAATAGATATCATTTTATTGGAGAACTTGTGAGAAATGGATAAGTCCACTTTTAGCCTTATAAATCTAGTGATCAACTCGCTGATATATTCACTATGCCATTAGCGAAAGATGTATTTGAGTTTCACAGAGGAAATTTGGGTGTTGTAATCTTGAGTGAGACATGGACTAGAAATAATGTTTGAGTAGTCATGATTCATGTCCTAGTTTAGTGATCGTAATTAACGAGGCATGTTAAAATAGGTAATTACTCCCGCATGAAGAACATGGCTAAAATTAGAGAGTCATTCAACTTAGTCAAGTTCAGTAAAGTCGAGTTAAGTCGTATTTTGAGTAAAGCCGAATTTGGTCTGTGGTTGCATGTCAAGTTATTTTAGATAAGTCGTTAGTCGGAAAAATTTTAAATACCCCTCAATGGGTCCATTGAAATCATCAAGTTTTTGTGTGATCAATTAAAGAGCATAAACTCGTGCGTGTTTCGTGTGTTAAATTTCTATTTTACCTCCTATGCATTTCCAACACAATTGACCAACTGAAGTTGGGCAACAAGTACTTCCTTCTACCCAACGCTTCTTTCACTCTCCCTTGACTCTTATTTTTTTGACTTCTTTAATATCGCTGCCCCCGTCCTAAAAATATCCACTTACTTCCACAGCTTGACTATTAGCTCTACTTCACAATATCGAACACACTTATGCTTTGTGTCAACCGTTTGAGATACATAAAAGCAACGTCGTCCAAGGAATTTGGATGAGATTCTGCATAGAGTTTATTTCAAATATTTTGGAAGGCATATAGCATGATGCTGATGAATGTGGGTGTTCTAAGGTTGGCGGTTCTAGAGATAAATATAATAGGCTCTTGAATAGTCCCGAAGTGTGGAAAGTCTATTCACAGTTGGTCAATTTCAAAGTTCAATGGTAGAGGTCTAGGCTTGAAAGCATCAGGGAAAATGATAATATGATTGACCACAAGAGATTCGTGAAAATTAAGAGATTGGAACAGAAGAAAACATCGTGCTCTTGATTAACTCAATATATTGTGTTTTTTTTCTTTTGGCTCTTCTTTTATTCATTCTACCATAGCTTGGCCAAGATTTCTGGTGCAATATTATATAGTGCTTCCTTGTAGAGTTTTCGTCTTTGCCATCAGCCATGATAGTCATTTCTGAGAAAGTAATGGAATTCAAGTAGACTTGATCTGTCAACAGTGTTGAACTCTAGTCAATCGAGCAGTCTCTCTTGTTTAGAAGATTAAGAAATATGAATCTTACATGGAAGCCAGGTGGATATAAAAATGGCTAACAACTCATTGAATTAAAATTCAAACGACACTTTTTAGACTACAAAGCCATAATGCCTAATCATATAAAAAATGATGAAGAATCTCATTGAATTGAATTTCAAACGAGTACTTTTAAGACTCCTGGTTCAATAGCAAAGCAATAATGGCCAATTATATTCCCGCTGACACCTGAGGTTAATTGTATTGTAAATTTAAGTTATTGGAGGCCATGGACAAAGTCAATTGCTCACTTGTGTGAGAGTCTTTCCATGTTGGGGTTATAAATTATATTGTCGTGGCTTAGGGTTTGAAACTATCTTCCTGGTAAAATTATTTTTTAAATGTATAAATGTGTTCTAGGTAAATTAGATAAAAAAAATATTATTAATGAAATTTTTTAAAATTGTAGCAAGAATTTTCACTGTGACTATTATACAATTTAGTTATTTTTTAAAATTAATTTATGTTAAATTAATTAATTAAACAAAATGTCATATCAACATGTGTCATATTAGATGTATTGATAAGCCATGATATTTTAACAAAAGTTATTCAGAATAATTTTCAAAATAAAGTGGACTAAATATCCATTGTTAAGGATATTGTTGCATAGTTTTAAAATTGTATATAAAATTATGTCATATATTAATTCTTTAATAGTCGATAATAATAATAATTTAAATTAAAGTTATAGTTGAATTAACTTTTATGGATCTTTTAATCTAATAATGTAACATGTACTATGGAGTAAGTGTTTTGGTATTTATTATGGATTGTTAACAATTGGTATTTACTAGCTATTTAATTTATATTAATGAGCTAGTTATTAATTAAGAATAAAATATCCAAAAATCAAAACACAAATATTGAAATGAGAAAATGGTAAGTAATTTTCAATACACATGATATTCTAATGCCCTTTTAAACATTGTAATGTCTTGTTAAACATTTTGACTCAGTCAAAATAAAGAAAAAATACAAATAAAATCAAAGTTAAAGTTAAAATAAAATTTAAAACATAAAATTATCGAGCTCGTAGGGTAGAGATGTAACAATGTTATGTTTACCAGTGTAGATCCATCTTAACTCTAGATCTATCAAGCCTCGAGAGGGATCAAATCTCGAGTTGCAAACCTTTTTTTTAGTGCAAAACCTGAGGAAAGGTTTGCACCTCGAGATATTTGATCCATCTCAAAGCTTGATAGGTTCAAAGTTAAGTTTGATCTACGTTTGCTTAAATTATATATAGAATACCAATGGAAAAATCAAGGGTTGTCAAAACCTAGAGCCCAAAAACCACCAATAGTAAATTATCTCTACGACCTCAATTTTACATAAGCTTTAAATAGTGCGAAAACATATCATAACTTTGTTGTCAAACCAAGAGTGGGGAAAACTGTTAATGGTTTTTATCTGCAAACACAGGTTGGCTCGTCATTATTATTTAAAAAATCCATGCCACTTGTAATTACCTGTTTTTGTTCCGTAATGGGGATGTCACACACCCAAAATTAGAATAACCCATAGTAAAAAAAAAATATTTACTATATGAATATTCCAACCCTTGAATAATTATGAAGTACTGATATCATAAAACAATTCAAAATTAACATATACAGTTGGCATCAAATTGATATATAAACTTTTCTATGGTTTGCACTTTACAATAATTACATATCTGTTTAAATGTCAGCTCCATAGTTTTGAACCCCGAGGAATGGAGTTATCTAAGTTCATGTGTAAGTCTTTATGGTAACAATAATTGGTTTACTGCAATTCGCAATCCCACCATATCTTGTTCGTATTAACTATACAAACTATGTATTTACTACCATAACTCAACCTTACAGTGGCATTAATGGTTCTCGAGCTATTGAATGCCCTAGGGTTGCGGTCCACTTCTGAGGTGAATGTCCTGGCGCCTCCAGCTGTATTTTTCACATGGGTAAATGTGTTGATCTACGGAATCTGGTCCTCCTCCAGATCGAACGGCTAGAGTTTCGTCTTGATGGACATAGTGTGGGTTGTAAGGGAAAATTCGTGATTTGGTATCTCTGCTAAATGCTTGCCCGGTCCTCTGGTTGGTTGGGAAGCCTCCTTTCTGGTAAGGGAATTCTAACTTGCGTCTTTATTTTCACAGGTACTGGATCGACTTCTGATTCATCAGAGTTCGTTACTAGGTTGAACTACATTTTCTGGTTGCTGTAGCCAGTCTCCGGTTCGCATCTTGCTCTGGAGAGGGTTGGCTTGCATGGTTCGACACTCAAACAGGTACCCATCTCTTAGTGACATCCTCTATCAAACTCCTCACTGCTCCTTTCCTTGTTTACTGATTTCAAAAACGCAAGGATGCTATATTCTAATTCCTATGCTTGTTTTATTGCAGGTTGGTTCGGCTCTTGGACGGAACCCTTGAGATCTTTTCAATTCACTGTGGTGACATCAGAGTCCTTGGAATTTCTACCGGGTATGCGGGTTTTATTAGGATGGCCCTAAGTTGTTACAGACTCTGTGGTTATTTTTTATTTTAAAATCCATTGTCTTGAAGCCGAGAACTCATGGTGTAATGTTTTAAAGGATGATTGTATAACTTTGTAAATCCCTTTCTAGATATTTGACTCTATTTAGCTGTAGAGCTTTACATTCATTAATTTCTCTGTTGGACTTATTTTAATTGTCATTTGCCTATGGCACGAATATTTTGTTATGCAATTCTGTCATTCTGCAAGCTATAAATTTTGGTAGTTGCTACTCTGCTATTGTGTAGTATGTATATAGTCGTATTTCTTATTTTCATTTCGAAAACCGCAATGTAATTTTCTATTGCTCTTGGGTTGGAGGGGATTCTAGGAAACCTTCTGTCAAATTCGTTCGGGAATATTGCCATGAATGTTTTACCTGCTTTGACATCATAAGTAATCTTCTATTGGTTTTCCCATAATGGGAACATTATTATTGTTTTTCTTTATGAATTACTTTCCAGTGCTAGGATTGTCTGTTATCTTTAAATTAATTATTTGATAACTCAAGCCCTTGCTAACTTCTGGGGTTTATGCAAGTTTTAATGATTGTTTCACTATCGCAAGGCTTTCATTGGGTCTTGCACTGGAATAAAATATAGCAGGCCATACTTTCTTCTGATTATTTGTGGTGATTTGTCACGACTGTTCCACTATTCTATTGTTCTTTCTTGAAGTTGTGGTCTATTCATTTCTCCTCTGTTTTTTTAACTACAATAGTTCTCTACTATGTTTGCTTCTAGAATCATTGTGGTAGAATGAAATTACTTACAGGTTAATTAATTTCTTTTCTTTAGTGAGGGACAATATCCCAACCTGTTCTGGTTCTATTTGTAACATTTCTTAACTAAATTATCAAACTAGTTAATATTCTACTTCTTTAAGACAGAAGTTATACAAGTAAATAGTACCTTCTATAATTTTAGAGAAGTTATTCAGATTTACTTATCTGTCCTTGCCCTTCCAGATATATTGAATTAGATTCTTCTGATTATTTGCCTCCCAACCTTGAGACCAACGTTGTTGTACCCAAGGTCTCCCCCCAAGCTACCCTTCACAGGGTATTCTCTTCAAGATTTTATGTACTTGAATGTAGGTCTTAACCAGACATAACCAAGGTAGCATTGTCTGTCCCTACAACACAGTCCATCTCACAGTTTTCCTCTTTTCCTCCAGGTCTCAGATGCCCCCCATCCTCTTGATTCTTGGAATAAATCTTCCTTATGGAAGTAGTTAGGGCTAGGGTAACTACCCAACCTAACTGTTTGAGAATAAACTGTCATCCTTAGATGACTTATTCTCACTTAAATTAAACCAATTAATTATTGCCAAGATTCCAGCAATTCACTTTTATAAAATTAAGATAAAATTACTATTTATATCAAAGTTAACCAATATTCAGTTTGTCCAAAAAATATAGTAAAATAAATATTTACACATATATGGGGGACATCACATTTCCCCCCCATAAGATTGAACATCGTCCTAATGTTCTTCTGTCGAAAATAACCCAGGAAATATCTCCCTCATGGTCCTTTCATCCTCCCAGGTAGCCTCTTCAGGCCCAAAATGTTGCCACTGTACTTTAACTTGGGTGATAACTCGTCTCCGCAACATTACTTCTCTCCAATCGAGTATACCCATTGGCTCGACCAGGAACTCACCTTCCGGTTCTACCTGTATAGTCAAGATAAAAGAAAGTTATTTTAATTATTTGGTAAAATCAGAATGTACTTCTACTATGCATAATTACATACTCATATATAAGATAAGTCGACGAGGATTTTTTTATTTTTTTTCTCCCCTTCACCTGTATTTCTTGCCAGTTTATTATGTGTTTGGGGTCATAAACATATTTCTTTAAAATCGAAACATGAAAAACATTGTGCACCCGTATATGGCTTGGTAAAGCAAGTTGATAAGCTACGGGCCCAACATTACTTCTCTTCAATCGAGTATAACCATTGGCGCGACCAAGAACTCGCCTTCCGGTTCTACCTGTATAGTCAATATAAAAGAAAGTTATTTTAATTTTTTGGTAAAATTAGAATGTGCTTCTACTATGCATAATTACATACTCATATATAAGATAATTCGACGAGGATTTTTTTATTTTTTTTCTCCCCTTCACCTGTATTTCTTGCCAGTTTATTATGTGTTTGGGCTCATAATGATCCAAGTGGATGTTGGTGGCCACCCACCAACCCATTTGGACCCTCACAACTGTCTCTTTTAGTCTTTTCAGTTTCCTAAATTGCAGCACAGTTTACTATTTTTAGCAGTTTTTCGGGTCCTAAACTTTCGGAGCCGTTTTGAGGCCCTAAACGACGTTTTTTTGGGATTCTGGGGCAACATGGGTCCATAGATCGATGTTTCCTCCCAAAGTGGTAGTACTCGGATAGATCTTTCTAACGAGCTATCGTACGCGTCAAACGGAGATCGTATGCCAAAGTTACGACCCCAGGAAATTGATGTACCAATTTACCCAAACGGGGCCCACAATTTGGCGTTTCATCTTCTAGGGTTAGGTTTCGGGATGTGAAGGGTTTTTTCATTGTTTCTCAACAATAAATAGGCCTTCGAGCCTCATTGTAATACAGTTCAGAACAGTTCAAAGGCATGTAGCCACCACATCTCTTCTCAGAGATAAGCTACCATCGCCCTAGCTGGTTTCTTTCCATTTCTGTTTGTAAGCATATTTCAGTATTTTACAGTAATGAAATGAAGTATTATTTCCGCTACATCTCAGTATTTATGGTTATCTCATCTCTGTATTTATGGTTATCTCTGTAATTTATTGCGTTCCTGTTTAAATCCGAATCAGTGGTATCAGAGGGGTCTGCTTTTTCTCTGTTTTTCTTTGCATGTCCCCAACGAGGTCAGGATATAAGGAGTTAGGGCTTGAACTGGTCGAACCTTTGCAAGACCAGCCTCGCAAATCCCGACGGCCTCCCATGGCGTATGAGAAGAAAGACGAGGGGGCAGGAGATCCTATCAAAATCTTGCTCGAAGAAGCGCTCGAGCGGCAAAGGAACGTGATGATGGATAGCTTTGCGCAGATCCTTCAGCGGCTACCCAGAGGCGACGCATCGACTTCCAACAGCGACTCTGGAAACGCCACACCGTTTAAGGTACAAGTTAATTTTGAAATCCCCATCTTCGAGGGTCAAATAGACGCAGATGCCGTAGATAAATGGTTAAATCTGTTAGATGGGTATTTTTCTGTTCATGAATTTTCAAGTCGGGAAAAGATTGTTTTCGCTCTTCTCAAAGCAGCCCCCCACGTCAAGGACTGGTGGGAAACCTACTGCGAGCAGAAGGATGAAAGTACAGGCTCACTATTTTCAGCCGCACCCACTTGGAATGACTTCCGGGATGCCATCAAGGAGCAGTACTACCCTGTCGGAAGCTATGAGGACAAATACATCAAATGGACCACACTGCGGCAGGGACGGGACCAAGATGTGCCAGAGTTCACAAACATTTTTCATACCCTTCGCACACAGTTGGGTATCAAAGATTCTGAGCTGCATCTGGTACTCAAATACCGCGGCTGCCTACACAGATACATCCAGGAAGAGATGGGGTTCTTGAACATCCCCTCACTCGGAACAACATACCGATACGCTGTCAAAATCGAGCAAAAGTTCAAACAGAAGAAGCGAGACTTTGGATCTGCAAATCCGAAGCCCAAAGGACAAAGCCAAGGCGGGGTGACCCAAGACAACCCATCGAAGCCGCAAGAAAAGAACAACACCACGAAGTCGAAGAAGGACACAGGAAAGTGGTGTGAGTTCCACAAGAGTCCCACTCATAACACAAGTGAGTGTCGGACCAGGCAGTCGCTCGTGGCTGAGTTGAAGGCTTCCGAGTCAGATGCATGTTCCGACCGTGAGCCAGAACTCGAGAAGGGGAATGGCAAAGGGAAGTAGATCATTGATGCGGATCCCAGCGCCACTGTTGCCACCGCCAAGATCCAGAAAGATGAGCTCGAAAATCCAGAGGAAGGGGAGCGTCTTTTCCACTGACAGATGTGGGTGAAGGGTTCGCCGCTGCAATTCATTGTCGACAGTGGCAGCCAAAAGAACCTTATTTCAGCAGAGGTCGTGAAGCGGTTGGGCCTACCGACTACACCACACCCACAGCCGTACAGTATCGGGTGGCTTCATGAAGGACGAGATCTGAAAGTTCGCCAGCAATGCCGCCTTCCATACAGCATCAAACCCTTCACAGACGAGGTATTGTGTGATGTTACACCTCTGGATGTTTGTGATGTATTATTAGGCCAGCCATACTTGTGGAAGCGACATGCTGTGTATGAGTCAAGGCCTCGTGCTGTTATTATTTCTTTGAATAATTCATTATATAGGATACCAGAGGTAGCCCCACCTACTGCCACATCCTTGATCACTACCAAGAAACGCAGCAAGCTCATATCACAAACTAGGAAATTCATCTGTCTGGTTCACTCCCAAAGTAAGGGGAAGATCGTTGCTACATCCATGACCCCCGCAAAGGGTTCCTCCACGCAGCAGCAACAACAGAGGGATACGGTCATGGCAGAACACAGGAACAACTTCTCCTCATTCACAGAGATACCACACAAGTTTCAGGTGGGCAACAAAGTCTGGTTGCATCGACAGAAAGAACGCGTTACCAGAACCCATCAGAAGCTCAGACCACTCCGACATGGTCCTTACAGCAGTACCAAGGCTATGGGGAACAATGCTTTGGAGCACATCATTCCTCCATTCCTTCGCCTGCACCAAATGTTCAATGTGGACCATCGGTGACCATGCTTCCCACCATCACTGGACACATCAGAGTTTGCAGGACAAGTTCAGCAGATGGAGGAACTCAACGCAATGGGGACTTCCTAAGGGGGGAGGAATGATCCAAGTGGATGTTGGTGGCCACCCACCAACCCATTTGGACCCTCACAACTGTCTCTTTTAGTCTTTTCAGTTTCCTAAATTGCAGCACAGTTTACTATTTTTAGCAGTTTTTCGGGTCCTGAACTTCTGGAGCCGTTTTGAGGCCCTAAACGACGTTTTTTTGGTAGTACTCGGATAGATCTTTCTAACGAGCTATCGTACGCATCAAACGGAGATCGTATGCCAAAGTTACGACCCCGGGAAATTGATGTACCAATTTACCCAAATGGGGCCCACAATTTGGCGTTTCATCTTCTAGGGTTAGGTTTCGGGATGTGAAGGGTATTTTCATTGTTTCTCAACAATAAATAGACCTTCGAGCCTCATTGTAATACAGTTCAGAGGCATGTAGCCACCACATCTCTTCTCAGAGATAAGCTACCATCGCCCTAGCTGGTTTCTTTCCATTTCTGTTTGTAAGCATATTTCAGTATTTTACAGTAATGAAATGAAGTATTATTTCCGCTGCATCTCAGTATTTATGGTTATCTCTGTAATTTATTGCGTTCCTGTTTAAATCCGGATCACATAAACATATTTCTTTAAAATCGAAGCATGAAAAACATTGTGCACCCGTATATGGCTTGGTAAAGCAAGTTGATAAGCTACGGGCCCAACCCATGCTAAAATTTGGAAAGGACCATAGAATCTGGGTGCCAATTTGGCACAACCCATCCATTGAAGTGTACTTTTCTTGGCTCTAACACGCACGTAGACATGATCACCCACTTGAAATTCCCGAAAGCTTCTTTTCCGGTCAGCAAAGTTCTTTTGTCGGTCCTAAGCAACCTTTAAATTAGATCACACTTCTTTGACCATTTCTTCCATCTCTGCTAACATATCAGGCCCCAACATTAACTTATCTTCCGGACCACCCTAGTTTGAGGGAGTCCTGCATTTACACCCATAAAGCACTTCAAAAGGGCTCATTTGTGTAGAAGTGTGATAATTGTTGTTATAAGAGAATTCTACAAGATGCAAGTATTCTTCCCACTTAGATGGTTGTTGCATTACATAAGCCTGTAACATATCCTCCACCATCTGGTTTACTCGCTCCGTCTGCCCATCCGTTTGAGGATGGTAAGCAGTACTAAAATGTAGTTGAGTACCCAACCCTTCGAACAAGGCTTTCCAGAATGCTGATGTAAATTTTACATCACGATCTGAAATTATAACCTTCGGTATTCCATGCAACCTGAAAATATTTTTCATAAATATATTAGCAATATGTACTACCTTATAAGTAGATTGTACCGGTGTGAAGTGGGCAGATTTGCTCAGCTTATCCACGACCACCATGATTGAGTCATTATGTTTTCTTGACCTGGGCAAGCCTATTATAAAATCGATGGAAATAACTTCCCACTTCCATTTCGGAATGGGTAATGGGTGGAGTAAACCAGTTGGATGACGATGTTCTGTTTTAACTTGTTGGCATTCCAAATAGCGGGCCAAAAATTCAGCCACCTCCTTCTTCATGCCAAGCCAAAAATATTCTTTTCTAAGAGTTGTTATCAACTTCTGATATCCAGGATGGCCAGCATATGGAACCTTGTGATATTCATCTAAAATTAAATCCTTAATGGCTTTTATATTGGGTACATACATTCTTGTTTTATAAATTAGCAAACCCTCTTGGTTTACTTCATACCCAAGCTATTGTGCTTTGCTGTTCAGAATTTTTGTTTGTTGCCACAAAGTTTGATACTCTGGGTCTTGCATTGCTGCCTCCTTAATTTGCTCCTTAAATGTGTTTTGTGCTTCACTAAATGATATTTCATATAAACAGTTAGCTTTTCTACTTAGTGCATCTGCGACACGATTTTCTTTACCTTTTAGATGTTTAATTTCAAAATCGAACCCGCTCAGAAAATCAACCCAACGTGCTTGTCTAGCATTCAAAGTGGGCTGTTTAAAATAATTAGTCAAGCTATGATGGTCAGTCATTAGCAGAAATTTCTTACCCAATAGGTAATGCTGCCACATTTTTAAGGCATGAATAACTGTTGTTAGTTCCAAATCATAGGCGGAGTACCTCTGCTCATGCTCTTTAAGCTTTCTAGATTCGTAAGCGATGACTCTACCTTCTTGCATTAGTACTTGATAGCATCAGTACACACCACATAATCTTTGTTTGGATCAACAATGCTTAATATAGGTGCAGTGGTGAGTAAATGTTTAAGTCGGTCAAAGCTGTTTTGGCATTCTATACTCCATTTAAAGACCTTACCTTTCTTTTACAATGAGGTAATAGGGTACGCTACCCTGGAAAAACCTTCAATGAATCACCTGTAATACCCAGCTAGGCCCATAAATGACCTTATATTAGCCACCTCCTTTGGTACTGGCCACTCCATTATGGTCTTTATTTTCTCTGGGTCCACAACTATTCCTTCTTTAGTAATGACATGACTAAGATATTTGATATGTTCCTTAAAGAAGTCACATTTGTTGTCTTTGGCATATAGCCGATGTTTTCTCAAACCTTGTAAAACAATCCAGAGGTGTTCCTTGTGTTCTTCCATCATCCGTGAGTAAATTAAAATATCATCAAAGAAAATTAACACAAACTTGTCTAAATATTGATGGAATATGTTGTTCATAAGGCACATGAAAGTTGTCGGTGCATTGGTTAGCCCAAAAGGTAACACCACAAACTCGTAATGCCCATAACGAGTTCTGAAAGAAATTTTCACTATATCTTCTTCCTTGATTCTAATTTGATGATAGCCCGATCGAAGGTCAATCTTGGAAAACACGGTTGCCCCCTTTACTTGGTCAAATAATTCATCTATACGAGGTAGGGGATACTTGTTTTTTATGGTTAACTTATTCAATTGATGGTAGTCCATACACATTCGCATGGTTCCATCCTTATTTTTTTTTTTAAAGTATTAGGGCTCCCAGGGTGATACACTGGGTTGGATGTATTTCTTGTCAAGGAGTTCTTGCAATTGCATTTTCAGCTCTGTTAATTCGGGTATGCTCATACGATAAGGAGCTTGAGATACAGGTGCAGCTCCTGGCACTAATTCAATAGTAAAATCTATATCTCTTTTTGGTGGAAGTCCCGGGATTTCCTCTGGAAATACATCCGGGAAATTCTGTACTATTGGTATATCCTCTATGGTGGCAGATTTTTCTTTGGAATCAGAATACCCTACTTGAATGGCATAAATCTAGCACCCTTTTCGGATGCATTTGGCCAATTGGGAAGCTGTCACGGGTCTCATCTTTACAGATCTTATGATCCCTTGAATTTCCTGCCTTATCCCGTCCTCATCCATATAATTAATGGTTTTAGTTTTACAGTTAAGGAGAGACCAGTGTTTCTCCAACCAGTCCATATCGATGAGGATATCGTATGACCCTAAGGGCAACACATTTAAGTCTGCCATAATAGGTTGTCCTCCTATATGTAGGAGACAATTACTGACCTTGGCCAACACTCTTCTTTTGGCCCCAATAGCCAGTTGTACTAACCAGGAATTCTTAAACTTAACAGTCTGAAGATTGCATTGTTCTATTATTTTGGGGCTAACATAACATAAGGTAGCTTAGGGGTCAATTAAAATAGACACAGTTTGGTTGAAGATCTTACCTTCAAACTCTATCATAGTCGGTTGGTACTCTGCCTGGTGGTCCTCAAGAGCAGCATTGATTTTTGACATGCTTCTTGCCACTTCTCCGACTGTTGATGCCTCTTGAACTTGTGCTACCTAATTAGTTCCCCTACAATGTGAGCAGTTTTTAACATAATGAGGCCCTCTGCATCCCCAACATTGTACTGGTGGTCTAGTTTCCATATCCACTTTAGTCCTTACTGATTGTTCATTAGTCTTGGTTTCACTGGGGGTTTTGAATCTGGGTGGATTTCTATTCAGATTTATATTCATCTATCCTCTAGGAATCTTATTGATCACAAATTTATTTATTTTATGGCCAGAGGAAAATTTACTCCCTTTCTTGTCATTCCATTTCTTTCCTCCTTCCCCCTTCGGCCTATTTTTTTGATAGCATATTCGAGCCTTGCGTATGACCTCATCCATAGTTTTTGGGTTATCAAACTCAAGGCGTTCCTTCATAAATAGTGGCAAACTGTTGAAAAATTGTTGTACCTTAGCCTTTTCTTCCCATATGTATGGGACATATCATAGCAAGGAGGTGAACTTGGCTATGAACTCATCTATGCATAATTGTCCCAAACGAAAGTTGTAAAACTCCTTGGCCTTCTCATCATAAAATATTTCAGTTAGATACTTTTCTTTGAAATATCTTTGAAACTTATCCCAAGTTATGCTTTGTTCATTTACACTATGAACTGTCTTTACCTCCTCCCACCATAAGGTGGCTTTTCCCTACAACTGGAAGATTTCCAATCGAGCTTTAAGATTATGATTGTATTCGTACAACTGGAAATAATTTTTCATGTTAATGAGCCAAGCTTCCGCTGCCTCCTCCTATTCGCCATCAAAAAGTGGAGGCTTAATCTTTCAGAATTCGCCCTAAAGTTCTACTTTTTGTCTCTTATGCTTGTTGTGCTCTGATGCATTTCCAGATTCTTCTTCCTAGTTTTCTTTGCCACCTTCAGTTTCTACTCATTCTGTATGGTATTCCTGTTCTCCAGTGATATTTCCTTGTTCAGGACTGGGAATTGTGTGTCTCTGGTTCTGTCTATCTGATAGGATTTTCATGATCTTTTCTTGTTCCTGCATCAGTCGCTCATTATCTACTCGAAGTCGAGCCATTTATGCCTTTAATTCTTGCACAGTTTCTAAGATTGTGGGATTAGTGTTTCACGGTTCTTCTCCCAGCTACACCCATACTTCAAGATTAGTCTCCTAAAATGTTGTTGCTCCTGGTCCTGTCATAGTCTGGTGTGGTATGGTTCCCATTCTTCTCATACTAGCTATGCTTGTTCCTGGCTCTTTGTTGTGCACATTACACAAATACTATCAATTCTTGTCTTTCCAGAGGCCTCAGTTTTGGTAACCTGAGTGCTCTGATACCACATGTCACACACCCAAAATTAGAATAACCCATAGTAAAAAAATTTATTTACTATATGAATATTCCAACCCTTGAATAATTACGAAGTATTGATATCATAAAACAATTCGAAATTAACATATATAGTTGGCATCAAATTGATATATAAACTTTTCTATGGTTTGCACTTTACAATAATTACATATCTGTTTAAATGTCAGTGCCATAGTTTTGAACCCCGAGGAATGGAGTTATCTAAGTTCATGTGTAAGTCTTTATGGTACCAATACTTGGTTTACTGCGATTCGCAATCCCACCATATCTTGTTCGTATTAACTATACAAACTATGTATTTACTGCCATAACTCAACCTTACGGTGGCATTAATGGTTCTCGGGCTATTGAATTCCCTAGGGTTGCGGTCCTCTTCTGAGGTGAATATCTTGGCGCCTCCAAGCGTAATCCTGACACGAGTAAATGTGCCTGATCTACGACATCCGGTCCTCCTCCAAATCGAACGGCTAGAGTTTCGTCTTGATGGACATAGTGTGGCCTGTAAGGGAAAATTCGTCATTTGGTATCTCTGTTGAACGCTTGCCTGGTCCTCTGGCTAGTTGGGCAGCCTCCTTTCTGGTAAGGGAATTCTGACCTGCGGATTTCTTTTCATGGGTGCTAGATCAACTTTCGGTTCATCAGAGTTCGTTACTGGGCTGAACTACATTTTCTAGTTGTTGTAGCCGGTTTCCAGTTCGCATATTTCTCTGGAGAGGGTTGGCTTGCATGGTTCGACACTCAAATAGGTACCCATCTGTTGGTGACATCCTTTGTCAAACTCCTCACTGCTCCTTTCCTTGTTTACTGTTTTCGAAAATGCAAGGATGCTATAGTCTAATTCCTATGCTTGTTTTATTGCAGGTTGGTTCGGCTCTTGGACGGAACCCTCGAGATCTTTTCAATTCACCGTCGTGACATCAAAGTCCTCGGCATTTCTACTGGGTATGCGGGTTTTACCGGGATGGCCCTAAGTTGTTACAGACTCTGTGGTTATTTTTAATTTTAAAATCCATCGGCTTGAAGCTGAGAACTCATGGTGTAATGTTTTAAAGGATGATTGTATAACTGTGTAAATCCCTTTCTGGATATTTGACTCTATTTAGCTGTAGAGCTTCGCATTCGTTAATTTCTCTGTTGGACTTATTTTAATTGTCAGCTGCCTATGGCACAAATCTTTTATTATGAAAGTTTGTCATTCCGCAAGCTATAAATGTTGGTAGTTGCTACTCTGCTATTGCGTAGTATGTATATAGTCGTATTGCTTATTTTCATTTCGAAAACCGCAATGTAATTTTCTATTTCTCTTGGGTTGGAGGGGATTCTGGAAACCCTTCTGTCAAATTCGTTCGGGAGTATTTCTATGAATGTTTTACCTGCTTTGATAGCGCAAGTAATCTTCTGTTGGTTTTCCCATAACGGGAACATTATTATTGTTTTTCTTTATGAATTACTTTCCAGTGCTAGGATTGTCTGTTATCTTTAAATTAATTCTTTGATAACTCAAGCCCTTGCTAACTTCTGGTGTTTATGCAAGTTTTCATGATTGTTTTGCTATCGCAAGGCTTTCATTGGGTCTTGCACTGGAATAAAATATAGCAGGCCATATTTCTTCTGATTATTTGTGGTGATTTGTCACGACTGTTCCACTATTCTATTGTTCTTTCTTGAAGTTGTGGCCTATTCGTTTCTCCTCTGTTTTTTAACTACAATAGTTCTCTGCTATGTTTGCTTCTAGAATCATTGTGGTAGAATGAAATTACTTACAGGTTAGTTAATTTCTTTTCTTTAGTGAGGGACAATATCCCAACTTGTTCTCATTCCATTTGTAACATTTCATAATTAAATTATCAAACTAGTTAATATTCTACTTCTTTAAGACAAAATTTATACAAGTAAATAGTACCTTCTATAATTTTAGAGAAGTTATTAAGATTTACTTATCTGTCCTCGCCCTTCTAGATATACTGAATTAGATTCTTCTGATTATTTGCCTCCCAACCATACTAGCATTGCTTCGCCTAAGGTCTCCCCGGAGCTACCCTTCACAGGGTATTCTCTTCAAGATTTTATTTGCTTCCCAACCCCCCGAGCTACCCTTCACATGGTATTCTCTTCAAGATATTTTGTACTTGAACATAGGTCTTAACCAGACATATCCAAGTTAGCACTATCTATCCCTACAACAGAGTCCATCTCACAATTTTCCTCTTTTCCTCAAGGTCTCAAATGCCTCCCATCCTCTTGATTCCTGGAATAAATCTTCCTTCTGGAAGTAGTTAGGGCTAGGGTAACTACCCAGCCTGTTTGAGAATAAACTATCATCCTTAGATGACTTATTGTCACTTAAATTAAGCCAATTAATTATTGCCAAGATTCCAAAAATTCACTTTTATAAAATTAAGATAGAATTACTATTTATATCAAAGTTAACCAATATTCAATTGGTCAAAAAAAATACAGTAAAATAAATATTTACACATATATGGGGGAAATCACAGGGGAAAACGTTTTTGAGTGCAAAACTTGAGGAAAGATTTGCACCTCGATAGATTTGATCCTTCTCATTGCTTGATAGATGTAGAGTTAAGATGAATCTACATTAAATTATATATAGAATACCATTAACAAAACCAAGGGTTGCCAAAACTTGGAGCTAAAAAAACCACCAAAAGTAAATTATCTATGACCTCAAGTTTACCTAAACTTTAAATAGTAGGAAAAACTATGATAACTTACTTGTCAAAACAATAGTGGGAACAACCATCACTGACTATTATCTGCAAATGTAGGTTGACACATCATTATTATTTAAGGAAAACCATGCCACCTATAATTACCCCCTGGTAGTATGTAACGTGGGCTTTCACTCCTTCTAGATGCCTTTGGCCCTTGGTTATTAACTTGTTTTCTTACATTTGAGGAAGATGAGATCTTATCTAAAATGAAGCGATTTTAGGGTGTACTCCAAGCCCACTCAATTTTACCTAAACTATTGTAATATTTTTTTAACTATCATAATTTTTCTTTTTTTTTAAAATAAAGTTAGAATCTTATACAACATATGAATATATTACGAATAAGCTTATATAACATATGAATACCCAAAAAAAAAAGTCTTTGGAAAATTGATTGAAAAAAAAGTGTTGAAAAAACTTTATCTCACCCTCTTTTGTAAAAGAAAATATATAGGTAAAACCTAAATTTACCCAAGCTTTTATAAAGGTTAAACACAATTTTACTATTGTTTCTTAAAGATAGACACAAATTGTATTTTGCAGAACATGGAGTAAATCCAATATTCGTGTGAGATGAATATTTTAAGTTTAGAACATGGAGTAAATCCGAATATCTATTATATCTTCAGTTCTTCTCTTCGGATCTTCAGTCTTCTACGACACAGTCTAAAGTATATTCGGTCTTCAGATCTTCGATCTCCCTGCGGTCTTCAGATCTTCGGATTCGTGGGAACAAATGACACATAAATAAGAAGTAAACAGGATCCCGAACCGCGATGACCTCCAAGATCCTTTCTGTATTGTATTATACTGCATGCATATACACCTCTAATCTTCGGATCATCTTTTGCGGTCTTTGGAGGGCCGCTACGCAGGAGGGCATTGATCCAACACCGATCTGCATAACCATAGAAACCCTGTTCTCCATATCGAAGTTATATATAATCAGGAGAAATCTCTTCTGATCCTCTGTGGTCTTCTGCAGTATTCTTAAATGTATTCTTCTACGTCATTTGAGAAATCTCTTCTGATCTTCTACGGTCTTCGGATCATCTCCTGTGGTCTTCGGAGCTTCTGCGGCATTTGAAAAATCTCTTCGGATCTTCTTTGGGCAGGTATCTTCTGCGGCGGGGTCTAATCTCTTGCGGCTAGGTATCTTCTACTCCAGATGGCTCCTAGCTTCGCGAAAATAGCTGTCGGCTCAGTTTCGTCTACCTCTAGGGGCAAGCTCCTACGCATATCGTCAGTGAATCCCCAACTCCCACTGTCTAGGTGGTCCAGTGCTTAGTCGATGAGGCTCTGAAGTTTTCTGAAAGTGCCCTAATCTGCCGGTTCAATGGTTTTTGGCTGCAACTGACAGCTCTCCACAGTTGGATCTCGGAGGTATGGAAGCCTGTCATTTCTGATGCAATTAATATCTACCCCTGTGCTAGGGGTTTCTTTATAGTAGATTTTGAAAACCCTGAAAGCAGACAATGCGTTCTTGATTTTGGCCCTTGGTTTTGGGAAAACTCAGGCCTATTCATGAAGCCATGGAACCCATCATTCGATCCCTCAACAACAGTCATAACCTCAGCACTAGTTTGGGTGAGATTGCCAAACCTACCCTTGCATCTCTGGAATTTCTCCTCGCTAAAAGCCATTGGAAATGCAATTGGGAAATTTTACTACAGGTGCCCAGAAACAGAGGAATATGCCAAAACCACCTATGCACACATCTGTGTGGAAATGGACTTCAACGCCGAATTCCCAGCTGAAATAAACTTAACAAGTAAAGAATATGTGTGGAACCAAAAACTCAATTATGAAAGTGTCCTCTTTAGATGTCGGTCCTGCTTTGAGACAGGTCATCTAGCAAAACATTTCCCAAAAGCATCTCAGAAAAACGCTAGAAAAAATCACCACAGATTTATATGGTGGGAAGGAGAACAAAAGGAACACGACACTGTCATCAAAGAAGAATACTCTCGAGAAAACTCTGAATCACAAGAAATCAGGCAAGAAAGAAACAACTCTCAAAACAAGCAGGGGGAAAGCCCCGCCCAACTCGACAACCCGTCAAACATCAACAGTTATGAGGATTCGAATACCGCACAAAATAAATCTTCATTTAACAGCAAAGCAGATCTCCTGGACCAAACTTCTTCTTCGACTATCTTCAAAAGGACGAACACAATAGACCGCAAAGTTAAGACACCAATGTCCCAAGAACCAGAAGAGATGAAGGAGATGCAAGATAAAGGAAGTTGAAAGACCGTAGAGAAAAAAAAGAAAGCTACAACACCAATCTCACCAAGAAAGACAAGGAGCCATACAATTAAAAACTAACAAAATTATAGGTCTGATAAACCAATTTGGTCTCAATGGACGTTAACCACCATCATCATCATCATCATCAAGATAAATATTTTAAGTTTACAAATGATAAGGTCAATTTACAATATCATTTGTAAACATAAAATATTGATCTCACGTGAACATTGGATTTACTCCATATTCTACAAAATACATTTTTTAATCTTACATAACGGAGAAAATTAACGGATCATTTTGGTAAAAATAAAACATAAATGTGCTCACAAAAATAAAATAAAGTTTTAATTTAATTTTAATTTTGAGAATACCAAATCTACATAACAAATAAAGTTTTAATTTAATTTTAATTTTGAGAAGACCAAATCTACATAACTTTTTCTTTTTTAAAGTAATACTTAAATTTACCAAGCCATATGATCTGTTTTGGAGTCGTCTAACCAGGCGGAAGAATTGTCCGGATGGTTAAAAGTGGCCGGAATCCGGGAAAAAAAATTCAAAAAATCTTGTGGAGATAGTGTTTGAATCGTGTTTTTTATGGTGAAATGGATTCAGGGCCATCAAAAACGTCTAAACACCTAAAATTTTGAAGTTTAACAACTATAACTTGGATTTAAAAAAATCCTTACCAGATTTTCTTTAAATATAAGCGGAATTTCCATAATTTTTCCTCCTGCTATTTAAACTACGACATCCATTTTTACCTTTCGCATTTTTTTAAGCAATCTGAATGGTTTGTAAGGTTTAAGCATTAATCTTACGGAGAAGGGTTGCTCATGGTGAAGGAATTTAAGAGATTGAGGAAACAAAACACACTGAAAACGCATTAGCTAGACTATTGAAGTCCAATCTTCTTGTAGTGCTTGTAGAGTTCAAACGACGGGATTAGATATCTTTAGCCATAAAGGTCAAGCATTTCGATCTTGATAAGTGTAGTTAAAGTTTTTTTAATATATTTGTAAAATGGGGATTTATTTATGTTGCAGGGATGATAATTTGTCTTTTCTGTTGAATTTAACAACATTTACGCTGTAATGTCAGCAGCAGACTTATTGATCCTATTTTCACCTGCCTGTTTTACAAAAAATTATGTTCCAATACATCAATTTGATAATGATCTAAATCCAATAAATATTCCACGAACCTCTTTCTATGTCAGAATTAACTATGCATAAGGCTCATGAAATTTTGCTAGTAATTGAAACCTGTTTTACAAAAAATTATGTTCCAATACATAATATTCCAAGAACCTCTTTCTGTGTCAGAATTAACTATGCATAAGACTAATGAAATTTTTCTAGTAATTGAAACCTGTTTTACAAAAAATTATGTTCCAATACATAAATTTGATAATGATCTAAATCTAATAAATATTCCAAGAACCTCTTTCTATGCCATAATTGACTATGCATAAGATTCATGAAATTTTGCTAGTAATTGAAACCTGTTTTACAAAAAATTATGTTCCAATACATAAATTTGACAATGATCTAAATCTAATAAATATTCCAAGAACCTCTTTCTATGCCGAAATTGACTATGCATATGACTCGTGAAATTTTGCTAGTAATTGAAATTAAAAGATCATAAATCTCAGTGAAATGGAGCTTTGTTGGTCGATCACTTCTTTGATTCTTCCATGCAGGACATAATGCAATGCAAGTAACCTTATTGATCCTATTTTCACGTACCTGTTTTACAAAAAATTACGTTCTAATACATAAATATGAGAATGATCCAAATCCAATAAATATTCTAATAACTTCTCTCTATGCTAGAATTGACTATGCATAAGACTCATGAAATTTTGCTAGTGGTTGAAATTAAAAGGTCATAGATGGTGAAATGGAGCTTTGTTGGGTCGATCACTTCTTCGATTCCTCCATGTGGATGTGGATGCGGGACATAATGCTATGATCATTTTGAAAACTTTAGCTTATATAGATGATATAAGAATATAATTGACAAAATAATGGGCCGTAAAGAGGTGAACAAAAAAATAAATGACAAGTTTATTATTTTTCATTAATTTTATTATTATTATCATAATTATTTGTAAATGTTATTCGATAGAAGAATAATGTTTAATAAAGATTATTTTGAAAATTTTACCTTATATAAATATACTAAGAATATTATTTGCAAAAAGAAGGGGCTATAAAAAGGTGGAGAAATATAAAAGAAACCGTAAATTTATTATTTTTCATTATTAGTATTAGTATTATTATTATTATTATTTATAAGTGTAATTTGACCTATGGAGTGGCCATGTGTTCTCCACTCTCCCCTATCCTAGCTAACTTGTTCATGAAATATTTTGAATCCAAGGCATTTGCTTGAGCTCAAATTCATCCTAAGTCGTGGAAAAAGTTTGTAGATAATACCTTCATCATCTGGCCTCATGGGCAGGAAAAAATAGATCTACTTTTTTAGCATCTTAACAAACAATCGAGATCCATCAAGTTTATTGTGTAATCAGAATTCAATGGTAGCCTACCTTTCCTTTAGGTTCTTATTTCTATGAAAGATGATGGTTCTTTTTCTCACCAAATATTTTGTAAGAATACTAACATGGAAGAATATCTTCATGCCAATTCCCATCATTATCCAGTGCAAAAATTGTGATTTCTCAACATGTTGGCTACCCATTCTTTAAGGTTTTCGAATAAGAATTACATCGATAATGAGAAAATCCATGTTCTTAAAGTGTTCAAAAATAATGGTTATGATAAGCACCAAAGTCTCAAATCTTTGTCAAGGGAAAGTAAAGGTCTAAGGATAAAGAAAGAGTCGAGAGATTTGGTTATCAATTTTCAACTTCCCTTTATCTAAGGGACCACCAACAAGATTCCTCAGATTCTTAGGAAGCATAAGGTCTCTTCTACCTTTAGCCCCTTGAATACCATTTAGATGTCCCTAAGATCTGTCAAAGATCCAACTGACTCTAAAAGTATGAAAGGTGTTTATATAATCCCATGTTCCTATGGGACCCCCTACATTGAAGAAACCAACCGCTCCATAAATCAAAGGATTCAGGAGCACACAACCGACATCAAACATTTTAGGACTCACTCCTCCTCTTTGGCTGAACATGATGAGAAGACAAAACACCACATTTTTATAGAAGAGTCATGAGTCATTGCCAACATTGATCATTTCCACACTTAAAGTTTAGGGAAGCTCTAGAAATTAGGAGAAGATCTAGTACGCTAAATAGAGATGATCAGTGGAAAATTATCAGATGTTGGATCCCTTGTCTTCCTAGTGGTCTCTATTCTTGTTCCACCTCTTTTCATTTCTTTGTTCTATTCCTTTTGTATTGGTTTCATGTTCTTAAGATTTTTTTTGTTTTGTTAATTCTTATTAATTTTAATGTCTTCTATTAAAAAGATATACTTTATATTAATTAGTAATAACATTTTTCTGTCATATTTGCTAATATTATTTTTCTTTTCATATATGGGTATTTCTTTACATAAATATATATCAACACTTCACTATAAGTCATATCTTCTCTTTTCCCTTTGCTCCTTTTATAATATTTTTCTTCTAGACTTATATTTCAATGATTAAGGTTTTTCTTCCATTTTTTTTTGCAATAATTCTTTATTAAAATTTATATGCTGTTTTGTTTTTTTTTTTCATCCTTTAATATATGTTTATTTACTATTAATACATAAACGTAATTTTAGGAATACATTTAATTATCTCATTCTTATCAATTTTCATATATATATATATATGTATATATATTAATTTTTATTTTATTTAGAATTCAAATCAATAATTTTTTTTTTCAAATTCATATCATTAATTTTTAATAATATTTATATATATATCTATATATTTTAATCTCGTAATTTTTCTCTGTTTTATACTTTTTAATTCCTCATTTATTAATACTCTTAAACATATTTGTATTCATACATAACTATATATTTATTCATTAATATATATTTAGGAATATTTTTGTTATTTTTCGTTCATTTTCTTATTATTTATTGATTTTTATTCCATTATTTATTTTATTTTTATTTTTTTTCTTCTTAATTTCATTTTTAAATAAAATAATTTTTATTTTACAACCATTAAAATTTAACCCGTGTATCCCTATATTATTTATTTGCAATGTTAGATTAGTTTTTCCGTCTTAATCATAATGATGATACCCAAAAGTCTTGACCATAAAGCTATCTGTGTTTTTTTTCTTAAATTTTTTTATAAAATTTTCATAATGATTTTAGTACATTTATATTAAAATATTAAAAGAAATACTTATTTTTAATAATTATAAACCTCAATTTATCTAGTCTAAAAAACATTATTGAAAAAAAACGGAAAACAAAAACCGTCACAAGTACATGTATACCTCAAAAATATTGTTGCTTTGATTGACAGTATTTCATTTGTTCAGATACTCGTTAATCTGTGCAATTTCACCTGATGGCGTTATCAGAAAAGGATCCGGAAAACTTAATTCGCAAGGCACTTGTCACCATCTGGAAGCAAGTAGAAGATGATGCATCATGTGACACATGTATATGTTATTCCTCTCACACTGGTAGGTATTATAGGTATATTATCGTCTATCCACGACGTAGAACTATATCAATAAATTGTAGCCCATCTATTAAAATATTGAAACAATCAACAGAGTTTCCATGGATTTGTGCATAAGTTGTAACACCCCTAGTCACATAAAATTACTGAAGTTACTAAGTTGATGTGTGCTAAACATTAATTTAAATTAATAAATTTTATTACATGTTGATGATTCAATATTAACTATATGAGGCTGGAAGGTCAAGAAACATATGTTGCGATTACCTAAATCATTGGTAATGATATTTTAACAAAATAGCATCTGTTTTAATTAAGTTAAAGAAACAGTTTCCAAGAAAATAGTTACCCTCTGCCTGGAAACGAAAATATAGAGAGGGGAAAGGAAGCAAAAAAGGGGATCCTAGAGTTGGGTGAAAAAACCAGTGGGAAAATCTGCTTAACACAGTCAAGAAGAAAGTACAGAGCTTGAGGCTAGACGGAAGTCTTGAGGCACAAGGTATTGACTGTAACAGGACAATCCAGTGTGGAATGCAGAAAGTGCTCAGGGAGAGCCTAGACGTAATTTTCAGACTCGTGGTTGGGAGGAGTGACTTTCAGACAGATAAGTAAAACAACAAATTCTTTGAAGAACACTTATCCCTTCAGATAGATAAGTAAATAACAAGCTCTTTCATGAATACATATATTTATAAATTCCAAATCACAAACCGAAAAGCTAAAAGTAAACTGTCTGATAGTTATTACGTCCATTATCAATTCTTGAATAGATGAGTTGCATATTTCCTCTTAAAGGTTATAAAATCGAATAATATAGCAACACACACACACACACACACACACATAGACAAATTAGCAGGATTGCAAGAAATTACATGTTCACGAATAGAAAGACAAACGAGACAATTAAGTGAAATATAATAAATTTCTATAAGTAGAGTACAGTTCAAAAAGTATTGTTACAACAAAGACTTATCGACTGTCATAAGTAAATAAATATCCAAATGCTAAGACAAAGTTATAAGCAAGGACGAAACAGTCCAATCATAAGCCGCGAACTATAACAAACAATGCATGCGAATGTAACCCTTGCTGAAGTTATCTCATTTATACATGTATTAAGCATGAAACTATAAAAATCATACAACATAAACCTCGAACCTTATAATATGTATTGTCATTGTTAAATTCTACAGATTTCTAGAAGAAATTACACTCTACCTCACAGAGTTACTGGCCCTTTTCTTCATATCAAGAATCCATACAAATTCTAGTCGACTGGAATAAATAAATATAAATTGAATACCATAATAACAGGAGCAGAGAAGTACTGTAAACCCTCATTCGATAATGTAAATTTCATGCTAGGAAACTGAAAAATTCATTAAGAAAAAACAGAAGATATACATGATATATGACAACAGTTGGAATAGGCAAATAACAAAACAATACTCTCGCCGGGGAGGGCAAATAAAACCATAGAAGAATTTTCTATCGACCCTAACAGTTCTCGCCAGTATCTTCATACAAAGCGCCAAAACATTTTAAGACTAAAATGGGTATTTCTAACATAAACCCTTGACAGCCATTCAAAACCCAACTCTTAGAACCAATCTCAATAAGCTAAGGACCAGAGAGCAGTGGCCGAGTCTCGGCCCCAACCACAGAGAAAGATACATGCACATTTACTTCGTGGTAGGAGTAGTTTTCCAACCTGTATAAGACTGAAGAAGAATCTAGTGAGGGCATGGCCTTATTCAGCTACTGTCTCAAATAAACCAAGGTGCGGTAAGCATACCTACAAGATGACCTCTAGTCATCAATTATGACAATAAATCATAAACCTTTGAGCAAGAAATGAGTAATAAACATTCACCTGTATGTGAAGAACCTCCTTGAAGTAGTAGTTGCCCATCTTATCACAGAAACCTTGAAATATTGAATCAATTCGTTCAGGTTGTATATAAACTATTTTATGAGTATTGAAGTCGATCATTCTATGTTAAAGAACCCTTAGTTACCTTTGTTAAAAACGCCTTCAACCAGGTCATCCTCCCTGAAGACCAAGCAACCCGAGTCATTCCTAAGCAAAAAGGCCAAACGTTTGAATAGAACAAAATAGAGTTCAATCAGACAGTAACCATTAAACTCTTCTCTTGTATTGTAATCATTGAGAATGACTAATAAATTAAGAATGACATTACCTATAGCTGTCGAGTCATGGAGGATGCCACAATTCATGGCGGCAATGGTTGGAATCTCATCATCCATTTGCAAAGGTAAAACATTGCAGAGTAGCAAGAATCCCAAACCCCAATTGCAAAAATGACTAACCATCGGCTAGTGGGTGCCTCAAACAGTTAGGTAAAACCCTACCCTCTCTTGCACTGTCGGATCGACACTGCAGATTGACGGTTAAGAGGGATCCCATATGTATGTTGTCCACGTCGCATTAATCCTCGTAACTGGAAGGATGGCCTTATGCTTAACATGTTTCCTAACCTACGACTCCAACTGTGAGAAAATTGATGGTTTGGAAGGGTGCCATATGGATTAATTTCAATACTATGGTTAATATATGGTGACCACCATTTTTTTTTACATAGTATATTAAATGACCAAGTGTGAACCATGTGCCTTCCGTATCCACGGATTAATCCATTAAACACCTCGGGATTCTATTGAGACCCTAATTAATTATATATTGAATGGGATAAGTTGAAATGTATTAAAGAATTTTTTTTTATGTAAATGTATGTTACAAATGGTATCAGAGCTCAGGTTCGTACACTGAGACTCTTTGGGAATAAGATATGTACTGGAAATAAATGCATTTTTTTAACTAAATAAAATTATGTGTGAACACAGAGATTGCACCAACAAAAGAGATAAGGAAAAATGTAGGAGAGCCCAGGACCAACCGATCCACCTGGAACCACTTATGTAAATGCCAATCCTAATATTTGGATACAGCTAGGCGAAGAGTCACGACAAGCTAATGCGGTGTTACTCGAGACTATCCAACAACTCTATGCTGAAATGACGAATTTAAAAATAGATAATGAAAGATTAAGCGAAGAACAGGAGAAAATTCTCAAAAGTATTTCTAATCGACAAAATCAACGACATCCAGACCCCAGTGTTGAGGATCGGGAGAAGACCCTGACAGCTCAACATGGAGAAGAAAACTTTGAGTCGGCCGAGAAACATGGGGAGGATGAGGAAGGGTGCTCCGAAAACGTTTCCGACCAGTGCAAAACTAAAAGACAAAAAATTGAATTACAATGCAAATTTAAAAATATCAAGCCATCACTCTTTGAAGGGGAATCAGAAGACGCAACAGAAGCTTGGCTAATTGATATGGGCAAATATTTCCAGATTTATGAGTACATAGATAAACTGAAGGCACGATTAGCAGTTTATCAATTAAGAGGTAAGGCCACCTTATGGTGGGAAGAAATCAAAACAATAAGGAAGATCAATGAAGAGGAAGTCACCTGGCAAGAGTTCCAAAAGCATTTAAAGGATAAATATTTAACTGAGTGATATTACGATGAAAAGGAAAAGGAATTTCATAAGTTAAGGTTGGGAATCTTAACCATGGATGAGTATTGACACAATTCACTTCCTTGTTGCATTTTGTGCCTTACATGCAAGAAGAGAAGGCAAAAATTCAGCACTTCATCAGCAGCTTACCCAACTTCATGAAGGAGGAACTAGAATTTGACTACCCCAAGACAATGGATGATGTTGTGCAGAAAGCTCACATCTGCTACTAGCAAATGAAACAAAAGAATGAAGGACCAAAAGGGAGTTTAAACAGGAAAGGTAGAAGTTTGACTCCAAATAAACACTCAAGATTTGCTAGTGGTAGAAATGTACAGCAAAAGCCCCTCAACAGGTTTCCAGCTAGAAATCAGTCCAAGATTGCTTATTCAGAAAACAGACAGTCAAAAGGAGTTACTAAATCAGTTAATGACCAAAAATCAAAACCGTCGCTACAATGTTGGGGATGCGGAGAACCTCACTATTACAAGAATTTCCCACATAAGGCAAGAACAAAACAACTATCAAATATGCAAGAGGCATCCACAGTTGGGGATGTGGCAAAGCATATGCCCAGAATTAACGTTGCCTTGGATGATCATCAGGTAGAATTCCAACCTACCATGATCAAATGTGAAGGTATGATTGCTAAGCAACTTGTACCTATTTTATTTGACCCAAGCGCTAGCTTGAGCTATGTTAGTCCTAAGGTGGTAGATAAATGTCAATTGTAGAGCAGTAAATTCTCAAAAGGACAAAAATAAGGGTAACCGCAAAAACAAAACGTTGCCCCATAACGATTTTAGGACAACATATTCACGTAGACCTTAATATACTTCGTTTGGGTTCTTATGACATATTAATTGGGATGGAATGGCTGGAAAAGTGTTGGTCCTTAGTGGATTGCAAACAGAAAACTGTTAGTTTTATTGCTGAATCAGGCCAAAGAAAGGAGCTCCAAGGAATTAAAACCAATACCAAGTTACATCCCATTACTGTTAGTCAACTAGGAAAATGTATTAGAAAGGGTTGTCAAATATATGTTGTTCAAGTAGGATTCATGAACACTAAAAATAAAATGACCTCCCTCGAAAATTATCCTGTTATTTAGGAATTTGTTGATGTATTTCTGGAATCTATTCCAGGTTTACCACCAAAGCGTGATATTGATTTCACCATTGAGTTAATTTCGGGTGCAACCCCTATATCTAGAGCCCTATATCGCATGAGCATACTTGAGTTAATAGAACTCAAAATGCAGCTACAAGAGATTTTAGATAAAAAGTATATCCATCCCAGTGTGTCCCCTTGGGGAGCCCCTGTCTTATTTGTACGGAAAAAGGATGGGACCTTAATATTATGCATTGATTATCGACAATTAAACAAACTCACCATCAAGAATAAGTACCCCTTGGCACGTATATATGATCTATTTGATCAGGTGCAAGGAGCTAAGGTATTTTCGAAAATTGATTTAAGATATGGTTACCATCAAATAAGAATAAAAGAAGAAGACATTTACAAGACAACATTCTGTATTCGATGTAGACATTACAAATCCGTGGTATTGTCATTTTACCTCACAAGTGCCCCAGACACTTTTATGAGCATGATGCATGGTATTTTTCAGCCCTACCTGGATAAATTTGCGTTGATATTCATTGATGATATTTTAATATACTCTAAGAATCAGGAGGAGCATAAAGAAAATCTGAAAATAATATTGCAAAAACTAAGGGAAAATCAGTTGTATTCCAAATTCAGCAAGTGTGATGTTTTTAAAGATCAAATTCAATACTTGGGTCACGTTATATGAGCAGACGACATCGCAATAGACCTGGAAAATATCAAAAAAATCATGGAATGGACAGCCCCAAAGAATGTCGTTGATATCAGATCATTCTTGGGATTTGCTGGATACTACCATAGATTCATCGAGGTATTTTTAAAAATTTCCTTTCCAATGACCTCCTTACAGAAAAAGCGATACACTTTCCAATGGACAGTCGAATGTCAACAAAGGTTTGAAAAATTAAAACACCTGCTCACAACCACACCGGTGTTAAAAGTAGCAGATCCGGAAAAGCATTTTGTGGTTTGCACAGATGCAAGCAAAGAAGGTGTTGGTGGGGTACTAACACAAGAAGGAAAGGTGATTGCTTATGAGTTTCAAAAGTTAAAAGAATATGAACAACGGTTCTTATGACCTTGAATTGACAACAGTAGTGCATGCACTTAAAATGTGGCGACACTACCTATTGGGGAAGAAATTTCTGCTGCTAACAGATCATAGCAACCTCACAAACTTTTTCAATCAGTCTAGCTTAAACGCTCGACAGGCCAGATGGACATCATTTTTAAGTGAATTTGATTTCGAAATGAAACACCTAAAAGGGAAGGAAAACCGTGTGGCTGATGCCCTAAGTAGGAAGGTACATTGTACCTATGAGGTCCAAATGAGCCAAGTAAGTTCAAATATTCCTAAAATCATAAAAGAAGCAACTAATAAAGATCTGGAATATACTTTCCTTTGGAAATAGGCAAAAGAAAACTTGCTAAAAAAGGAAAAATCAGAATTTGAAATAAATTCTGATAACCTTCTTACTTTTCGGAACATAATTTACATTCCTAACCAAAACTCAGTTAAACAACTGATATTAGATGAGTTTCATAGGAAACCTTATGCTGGCCACCCAGGTTATCAAAAAATGTTTTCAGCCATCAAGAAAGGGTACTTTTGGCCCGAATTGAAGAAGGATGTTACAGAGTATTTGTCCAAATGTTTGGAGTGTCAGTTAGTGAAGGAAGAACACCAACATCCCACCGGGTTGTTACAACCATTGCCCATTCCAGAATGGAAATGGGAGACCATATCGCTGGATTTCATCACCAGATTACCCTACACAAGGAAGCAACATGACTCTATTATGGTGATAGTAGACAAATTGAGTAAAACAACTCACTTCTTAAATCCACGTACAAAACCGTGGAAATCGTAGATATTTTTATGAAGGAGATTTTTCGATTACACGGAATACCCAAGGTGGTGATCTTTGACAGAGATGTAAAATTTACATCCAAATTTTGGAAGACTCTCTTTTTAGGATTGGGTACCCAGATCCAATTTAATACTGCCTACCACCCCCAAATGGATGGACAGACTAAACGAGTGAATCAGGTATTGGAGGAAATGCTACACATGTTTGTGATGCAACAACCACACAAGTGGGAGGATTACCTCCATTTAGTAGAATTTTCATATAACAATGGACATCACGAATCTCTAGGTATGATCCCTTCGAGGTTTTATACAGGAGAAAGTGCAGGGTACCCATAGATTGGAATAATCCAGTTAATAAGCTAGCACTCGGTCTTGACATGCTAGCAGAAATGGAGGAAATTGTTAAGAAGATTTGACAAAATCTAAGGGCAGCCCAAGATAGACAGAAAGTGTATGTATATAAAAATAGAACATACAGGGAATTTCAACCAAGGGATCATGTTTATCTAAGAGTGAAGCCCCAGAAAATTTCCTTATAGTGGCAGGGTTGTGCTAAATTAGCACCCCGATACTGTGGACCCTTTCAAGTCTTGGAACGAGTTTGACCAATGGCTTATAAGTTGGTGCTACCGAGCCACATTCGGGTCCACAATGTGTTTCATGTGTCCTTACTAAAAAAATATGTATATAACCCTTAACACATTATTGACTAGGAAAATATTAAGGTAAACGATTAAGTGGTTATATGACTAGATATACTATTTTTTTTTTTTGGATGCAACTGAAAGTTGAATTTTTTGTTGTTTCAGGCCGAATCAGAAGGAGAATTCCTGGCAGAACCTCTTTGTATTCTCGATCAGAGAGAAACCAACTTGCGAAGTGAGCCATCACCCAGGTTAAAGTGAAATGGAATCACTTTGGCCCGGATGAGGCCACTTGGGAAGAGGAGGAGTTTATGCGGAAAACTTATCCGGCATTGTTTTATGAAAATAGAGAGAACACCAGGGACAATTTTCCTAATATGGGGGAGGGAGATGTAACACCCCAAGTCACATAAAATTACTGAAGTTACTAAGTTGATCTGTGCTAAATATTAATTTAAATTTTATTACATGTTGATGATTGAATATTAACTAACTTAGGCTGGAAGGCCAAGAAACATATGTTGTGATTACCTAAATCATTGGTAATGATATTTTAACAAAATAGCAACTGTTTTAATTTCGTTAAAAGAAACAGTTGCTAAGAAAACTGTTACCCTCTACTTGGAAAGGAAAATATAGAGAGGGGAAAGGAAGAAAAAAGGGGATCCTAGAGCTGGGTGAACAAACCAGTGGGAAAATTTTCTTAACACAGTCAAGAAGAAAGTACAGAGCTTGAGGCCGGACGGAAGTCCTGAGGCCCAAGGTATTGACTGTAACTGGACAATCCAGTGTGGAACATAGAAAGTGCTTGAGGGAGAGTCTAGACATAATTTCCAAATTCATGGTTGGGAGGAGATACTTTCAGATAGATAAGTAAAACAACAAATTCTCTCAAGAACACCTATCCCTTCAGAAAGATAAGTAAATAACAAGCTCTCTGATGAATACATATATTTATAAATTCCAAACCGTAAACATCCATTATCAATTCTTGAATACATGAGTCACATATTTCCTCTTAAAGGTTATAAAATCGGATAATCTAGCAACATATATATATATACAAATTAGCAGGCTTGCAAGAAATTTCATGTTCATGAATAGAAAGACAAATGAGACAATTAAGTGAAATATAATAAATTTATGTAAGTAGAGTACAGTTTAGAAAGTATTGTTACAGCAAAGACTTATCTACTGCCATAAGTAAATAAATATCCAAATGCTAAGATAGAGTTATAAGAAAGGACGGAGTAGTCCAATCATAAGCCACAAACTATAACAAATAATGCATATGAATGTAACCCTTGCCGAAGTTGTCTCATTTATACATGTATTAAGCATGAAACTGTAAAAATCCTACTACAGAAACCTCAAACCTTATAATATGTATTGTCATTGTTAAATTCTACAGATTTCTAGAAGAAATTACACTCTACCTCACAGAGCTACTGGCCCTTTTCTTCATATCAAGAATCCATACAAATTCTAGTCGGTCGACATAAACACATATAAATTGAATACCATAATAACAGGAGCAGAGAAGTATTGTAAACCCTCATTCGATAATGTAAATTGCATGCTAGGAAACTGAAAAAATTCATTAACAAAAAATAGAAGATATACATGATATATGACAATAGTTGGAATAGGTGAATAACAGAACAATACTCTGGTCGTGGAGGGCAAATAAAACCATAGAAGAATTTTCTATCGACCCTAACAGTTCTCACCAGTGATCCAAGAGGATTCGTTGATTCATTTGTATAGGTGTTCAAGTGTCGTTCAATGTCGTCATCACTTTAGTTCAGTTTCGACAGATCGACAATGTTGGTTGTGGATCAGGTTGCTTAGGTAATGTTATGGTTTCATAGTGTTCATTTGATATGGGTTTAGTGCCTAGTTGTCGACTTGAGTTCATTGATAGTTCCCTAGGGTTTGGTCGATGACATGTGTTTTGTCGTTCGACATTGTAGGATATGTCGACATGGGTGTCATCCATGGCATAGTTTCATCGTCAAGGTTGTCATTGCAAAGATAACTAGAGTCAACGATGTGCGTGGGTTTTTTCGTCGCATGAGGTTTTATGTCACATTGTGACGAAAGATTGTAAAAGTTTTTTTTTTTAATTCTAGACCTAAACCCTAATCCTACATCTAAGTCCTAATGACTAAAACTAAACCTAAAACCCTAGTCCTATACCTATGCTAAACACCATTACCTATTTCAAATACCAACCATTGCATTCAAAGCATTGTTAAAAACCTAACTATTAAACCTAAGTCCTAACCCTAACCTACCAAACCATCACATTGCAAACATACACATAACCCTAGCCTAATACACTCTCAGCCTAATGCTATTGCAAACAATGTAAAAACAATACAAAACCATAACACAGTCCACTAACCGAGTGGCTAGCTGCGTCGGAACCGCGGGTATGTGAACAAGAGCTCACCGCGCGGAGGTTAATGGACAATTAGGCTATAAACCATTGGTGGGATATAAAATGGATGCATGTGAGCACATTTCACCGCATCGTCAATTAACCATCATGGTTACCACGCTGTTGCTGAAACCGCCAGGGAGATGTGTTATCACATGGCAAGTCGCAAAGTGCTAGGAGAAACCGCCAGGAAATCAGCGCCATGTGTCAGCCCACAATTAGACCACGGCTGGTCACATGCTGGCAGTCATGTTTTCTGCCGGACCGCCAACTGTTTGCAGTTTCGGGGTATGATATGGTTTATTTTTGGGTTTTCCAAAACAATTTTGTTAAAAAAACTAATTCAGTGACCATGACTATAACCCTAGGTGTCTCCTTGTGACTAGACCGAGATGGTAAACCTAATCTAAAGTAACCAAATTCACCTCAAATGCGGTCAGAAGAGGTTACCATGTATCCACAGGCCTATAAGAGGCAGTCTTGCCCATGGAAGACATTAAGAGTGGTTTTGAGTTTTCATGTGCAGGTTTTGGAGGGATAGAGGCGATTATGTTTTCAGAGTTTCGGGAGCATCGAGAATCAGAATTGGAAACTGTAACCGGCGTTGGAAAGCTGATTTAGAGAGCTATCTGATGAAGGAGGTTAGAATTTCCTGTGTGCAAGTTCAGTCTATCTAATTCATTGTGTAATCGACTCCTTTCTTCTCATTCCTAATAAAACGGTCGCCCATCTTGAAAGCGGACCCAGAGACGTAGCCCATCAGGGACAAACTTTGTAATCAATCTTGTTGTCTAGTATATCTGTGTATTTGTTGATTTCACTTCTGTTTTGCATCTTAATTATGGTTTATCAGCTATCGTAAAGTGTTCTGTTCAAGCAGTTTACCTCGATTTCCGTGCTTTTAGTTAACATTCAACTCACTAATGGTTAATCAATTATACATCAGTATTTATTTTATGATCATTTCATATCATATAATTTGGTATCAGAGCAAGTTGCGTTTGTAGAATGTGCCATCGAATGTTAACCAGGTCTAAGTCGCAATGAGGAGAAGGAATCATTGAGTATATCGATCCAGAGATTGGAAGGCGATGAGTTGTTCGGAAATCGACCATGTCAGGACCTGATGTAGGTGGAAACACTGAAACAAAGATGAGTGAGGAATAGTTTCAGCAGGCATTCCTAACTATGCAGCAGATGTTGGGAGAATTGTACGAATACAAGAAGTTGAGATATCCAGCTTCTTCTTCAAAGGCATCGAAGAAGGAAAAAGGTAAAGGGAAGACTGATAAACCACCTTCACCTCCATCATCTCCATCTTCCTCTTCTTCTTCTTCTTCTAGTGCAAAATATAAAACGGAAAAGAAACATAAGAAAACATCTCTTTTGAAACTTGATGTTAAATTTGAGTTACCTGTTTATGATGGTGAAATGAATCCTGAAAAGCTAGATAACTGGATAAAGCAGTTAGAAGTGTATTGTCATATTCAGAACATTTCTAGAGATAAAACTAAAATTCAGTTAGCTACACTTAGAATGGGGGGAACAACTTTAATCTGGTGGGAAAGTAAAACTTAGCTATATGTAAAGCGTAAAGGAAAAGTCATCTCTTCATGGACTAAGTTTTTGAAAGCTCTTAGGAAAAAGTTCTATCCTTTAGGATACATGCAGCAAGCTATTATTGATTGGAAGCATCTAAGGCAAGGTAAAGGGAAGAGTGTTCAGGAGTTCAGAAATAAAGCATTGACGCTTGGTATTTCATTGGATACACATGAAACTTTGTTAAAATACATCGGCAATTTACATTCATATTTGCAACATACTTTATTGATGTTTAATCCTGATGATTTTGATGAGGTGTGTGTTCAAGCCATACATATTGAATCAGGTGGCAAACCATTCAATTTTTCATCTCAGCCATCCAAATATTTGGAAACCAGATATTCCAGTGACAGTAAGGGGAAGAACATTTCAAAGAGAAAGAAATCAACGATAGCTAAGAAGGAAATACCTACTTGTTCTCATTGCTAGAAAATCAATCATGATGAATCGAAGTGCTCGAAACTTCATCCAAAACTTAAGCCCAAAAATTTCCTTAAGGCGAAGGATGTAAAGAAGGCCATTGCAGCAGTCTAGCAAGATCTGGGTTCAGATTCAGGTGATGAAAGGAGGATAACCACCATGGTTACAACAGGTAAAACTTTCTATACTGGTTCAATTTCGAAAACTAATGTATCTTCTTCAAACCTAAATCCTCCACGTGAGGATAAAAGAGTTGAACTCTTCCACATAAGGATAGCTTCTAAGCATACAAAGATTGACAAAATGTTTGACAGTGGATCACAAGCAAATTTAATAGCTGAAATTATAGTTAATCAATTGGGATTGGAGACATAGAATCATCCAAAACCATACCCATTAGGTTGGATTAATAAATCAACTCAGATACATGTCACAAATCAATGTCGGTTAAAATTTGCAACTACATCTAAGTACATTGATGAAGTGGAGTTAGATGTGATCCCAGTAGACATATGTGGAGTTGCCTTAGGAAGTCCTTATCTTTATGATAGAGATGCAGTGTTTTACAGAAGAGAACATAAATATCACCTAAATAAAGTAGGTGTTTAATTATTGTTAGGGCACATAAAGTCAAATCAAACTTGGATTTAATTGTTACAAATCAAGTTAAGTAGTTAATAAGTTCAAGTAAATATGTACTCATGTTTATTAAAGAACAACATAAGGAAGATTGTTTAGAATGCGAGATTCAATTTATAGATCAATTGGTCAAGGTGGTTAATTATTTTCCAAGAAGTCTTATTCATAAATAGGATAAGCAACATGAGATACATTTAATGTCCTATGAACATCTTCTTAAAGACAAAATGAATCTCAACTCATTCATTCAACTAAAATTTAAAAGTTAACATCATCAACAGTGTATTGCAGGGAATGGTACATGTGAGTCTAATCAGAGACTTGTTTCAAATGGTATGTTTATTTTCAGTTTCAAGGGTGCAAGTCAGTATTGGGAAAAGTCAGTGTTACATTTCTTTGGTATTGCATCATCATTTCATGCTTTAAAAAGTAATGAAGCCTATTTTCAAGTGGAGAGGAAGTTTATAAGTTTTCATGACAAAGCATTTTCGAAAGCAGATTTAAAGTTTCCTTATTATGAATCGAAAACTAATGCATTAAGTGAAAGTGTAAGTCAATGGAGATATCAGTTAATAAACAAAGAAATAGTGATTCAAGTAAATCTACAATTACTTAGATACTTTCAAAGTCAAATTAAGTTGCAACAGTCTTTACAACAGAACTAGATGAGTTCTGTGTAACAAGTTCACTTAGTAATCAGTCAACAGGAAAGTAAATCAAGTCAAGTAATTGATATGAAGTTAAAATCAAAGGAGTCTTTGAATATTTCAGTTATTCTGGAAAGTAGATTGTTAATACCCATCAGATGTATTGAGTAAAGTTCTACAAATACTATTTTCAAATATGTTTTTGAATCACTAACTCATTATTCTTCGTGGAAAGAATTCAATTGCCATGTTGATAACATGTTGTTTTCCCATTGTCACAAGTTGTTCATATTGCGGATGGAAGAAACAGGTCACCGAATCGCAAGGTATCACGGTCAGCATCATCAGGGTCATGACATGTAGGTGATTGATTGAATGTATTGGTACATCGTTAGGTCAAGGTGGAAAGAGAGGGAGTTCTACCCTCATCGACTATTTGTTTAGTCAAAATTTTGTGGTCCAAAAGATTTGAAGTGGAGAGGAATGATCCAGGAGGATTCGTTGATTCAATTGTATAGGTGTTCAAGTGTCATTCAGTGTTGTCGTCACTTCAATTCGACTTCGACAGATTGACAATGTTGGCTGGGGATCAGGTTATTCAGGTAATGTTATGGTTTCATGGCGTTCAGTTGATATGGGTTTAGTGCTTGGTTGTCGACTTGAGTTCATCGACAATTCCCTAGGGTTTGGTCGACGACATGTGTTTTGTCGTTCGTCGTTGCAAGATATGTCGACATGGGTGTCGTCCGCGGCATAGGTTCATTTTCAAGGTTGTCATTGCAAAGATAACTGGAGTTGACGATGTGCGTGGGTTTTGTCGTCGCATGAGGTTTTATGTCACATTGTGACAAAGATTGTAAAAGGTTTTTTTTTTTTAAATTCTAGCCCTAAACCCTAATCCTACATCTAAGTCCTAATGACTAAAACTAAACCTAAAACCCTAGTCCTATACCTATGCTAAACACCATTACCTATTTCAAATACCAATCATTACATTCAAAGCATTGTTAAAAACCTAAGTCCTAACCCTAACCTACCAAACCATCGAATTGCAAACATACACATAAACCTAGCCTAATACACTCTTGGCCTAATGTTATTGCAAACAATGTAAAAACAATACAAAACCATAACACAGTCCACTAACTGCGTGGCTAGCTGCGTCGGAACCGCGAGTATGTGAACAAGAGTTCACCACACGGAGGTTAACGGACAGTCAGGCTATAAACCGTCAGCGGGATATACAGTGGATGCATGTGAGCACATTTCACCGCACCGTCAATTAACCATCGTGGTTACCGCGCTGTTGTTGAAGCCGCTGAGGAGATGTGCTGTCACATGGCATGTCGCAAAGTGTTAAGAGAAACCGTTAGGAAATCAACGCCGGGTGTCAGCCCGCGGTTTGACTATGGCTGGTCCATACTGACAGTCACCTTTTCCATGCCAGCCAACTTTTTGCGGTTTCGGGGTATGATATGGTTTATTTTTGGGTTTTTCAAAACAGTTTTGTTAAAAAAACTAATTCGGTGACCATGACTATAACCCTAGGTGTCTCCTTATGACTAGACCGAGATGGTAAACCTAATCTAAAGCAACCAAATTCACCTCAAATGTAGTCAGAGGAGGTTACCATGTATCTACAGGCCCATAAGAGGCAATTTTTCCCATGGAAGACATTAAGAGTGGTTTTGAGTTTTCATGTTCAGGTTTTGGAGGGATAGAGGCGATTTTGTTTTCAATGTTTCAGGAGCATCAGGAGTCGGAATTGGAAATCGTAAGTGGCATTGGAAATTTGGTTCAGAGAGCTATCTGATTAGAGAGGTCAATTTTGCATGTGTGCAAGTTTAGTCTGTCTAATTCACTATGTAATCGACTCCTTTCTTCTCATTCCTAATAAAACGGTCACCCATCTTTAAAGTGGACTCGGAGACGTAGTTCATCAGGGACGAACTCTGTAATCAATATTGTTGTCTGATATATCTATGTATTTGATGCTTTTACTTTTGTTTTGCATCTTATATGGTTTATCAGTTGTCGTAAAGTGTTTTATTCAAGCAGTTTACCTCGATTTCTGTGCTTTCAGTTAACATTCAACTCACTAATGGTTAATCAATTCTACATCAGTATTTAGTTTATGATCATTTCAGATCAACTAGTATATTCATACAAAGCACTAGAAAATTTTAAGACTAAAATGTGTATTGCTAACATAAACCCTTGAAAACCATTCAAAACCCAACTCTTAGAACCAGTCCCAATAAGCTAAGGACTGAAGAGCAGTGGCCGAGTCTCAGCCCTAACCACAGAGAAAGATACATGCACATTTACTTCATGGTAGGAGTAGTTTTCAAACCTATATAAGACCGAAGAAGCATCTGGTAAGGGCGCGACCTTATTCATTTGCCGCCTCGAATAAATCAAGGTGCAGTAAGCATACCTACAAGACGACCTCTAGTCAGAAATTATAACAATAAATCATAAACCTTTGAGTAAGAAATGAGTAATAAACATTCACTTGTATGTGAAGAACCTCCTTGAAGTAGTAGTCGCCCATCCTGTCACAGAAACCTTGAAATATTGAATCAGTTCGTTCAGGTTGTATATAAACTATTATATGAGTATTGAAGTCGATCGTTCGACATTAAAGAACCCTTAGTTACCTTGTTTAAAAACACCTTCAACCAGGTTGTCCTCCTAGAAGACTAAGCGACCCGAGTCATTCCTGAGCGAAAAGGCCAAACGTTTGAATAAAACAAAATAGAGTTCAATCAGACAATAACCATTAAACTCTTCTCTTCTATTGTAATCACTAAGAATGACTAATAAATTAAGGACGACATTACCTGTAGCTGTCGAGTGGTGGAGGACACCATAGTTCATGACGGCAAGGGTTCGAATCTCATCATCCATTTGCAAAGGTAAAATGTTGTGGGGCAGCAAGAATCATAAACCCCAATCGCAAAAATGACTAACCATCGACCAGTGGGTGCCTCAAACAGGTAGGTAAAACCCTACCCTCTCCTGCACTGTCGGATCAACACTGCAGATCGACGGTCAAGAGGGATCCCATCTGTATGTTGTCTCCATCACATTAATCCTCGTAGATGGAAGGACGACCCTATGCTTTACGTGTGGCCTAACCTACAGCTCCAGCTGTGATAAAATCAAGCGTTTGGTAGGGTGTTGTATGAATTAATTTCAATACTATGGTTAATATATGGTGACTACGATTTTTTTTTCTACACAGTATATTAAATGACCAAGTGTGAACCATGTGCCTTCCATATCCACAGATTAATCCATTAAACACCTCGGGATTCTATTGAGATCCTAATTAATTATATATTGAACGGGATAAGTTGAAATGTATTAAAGATATATATATATATATATATATATATATATATATATATATATTATTATTATTATTATTATATGTAATGTATGTTACATAAGTCTTTCCTAATAAACGATTCAAATGATGTAACAAAGGATGGGATATGGTTTAGAAACGTAGTCAATGTTGTAATGGAGAAACTAAGACATCTCAAATACCTTAATAAAATAAAATATATTAACAAAAATAAAATTAATAGGACATCTAAGATATATTAACAGAAATAAAATTAATAATTAAAATAAAAGTGAGCTCAAATAGTCAATTTATTATTTGTGGTTTTTGGTTCACGACAACCTATGATTTTGCTAATGATATTTTATATAAGAAGAAATATATATTAATATTAATTTGAAATCTATCAAATTTCAAAAAATATTAAATCTTTTGAGGTGCAAACACTTTTTTGGAGTAAAAAATTACGTGTGATAAATCCCAAGTTAAAATAAATCTAATTAATTATTAAAAAAATATTTGTAAGATTAATATTAATATATATATATATATATATATATAATTTATTTATATATAATTATAGTAACCATATATATAATTATAATGTTAAATTTTAAAATTAATTTATGCTATATAAATATTAATATAAAATAAAATTAAAAGAAAAAATGTATTTGAATTTTATAATAATTTTCAAATGATATTTATTAAATATTTACTAAAATAATAATATTTTAATCACTTTAAATCTTTTCAATTTTATATACCGAAATACTTACCATTTAAATTGATCAATTAACATAAATTATAAGGATATTGAAAATGTTCTCGTAGGACAATTTGTGTACCAATTTGTTACACTAAACTAAAAAAATCAAGTTTTTTTTTCTTTAATTAATGTTATGAATTTTAATAACACAGTCGCATGTGCATAAATTTAACTTTCATATAAACAATGCACCAAATTTCAGTGAAACCAAAACCAAACTATTTTGAGTTCAAATTGAATCTATTGTTTAAGAAAACCAAGTTAGGCCAACTCTCCTTAATCAGCCTAATCATATTTACGATTTTATCTTGCCAATATTCTTTGCACCTGTAAATAAAATACAAAATCATAAAATTAATTTTTTAAATAAAATACAAAATCATATTTAAATTTATTTTTTTAAATGTTTAAATTAAAAAAATTAATAGCTTTTAACTCTCTTAAAATGTAACTATAAGTAGCTTTATTGCTTTGTTACCCTTTCACTTGTTTGTTTTAATGGCTGACATTACATCTATTTCAACTAATTTGATTGGATGCTTCTATTTAATAAAAACGTATTTCAGACACTAAGTTTGAATAGTCTATAAGAATTTTTTTTTTAACCACATGGTGAATGAATAGTCTATAAGAATTAAGATCCAAAGGCTTGGACGGCCAGTGGGCGCCCACCCTTCGTTGAACGTCCGATGTCTCTTGGGCTTGGTTGAGGCAGTCATGGTCAATATGCTTCAGAGCGAGGAATCGATAAAAGTAGAAAGCTGCAAATTACTTAATGGCTTTGGCTTTTACTGTAAAGCAATTAATAATAGTTAATTATATAAAAAATGGCTTATTGAAGTTGAAGAATTGTTTAGATGGTTAAAAATGGTTGGAATTTGGGTAAAATAATTTCAAAAAAATATTGTAGTAGTTGTGTTTGAATTATGTTTTTGAGGATGAAAATAGATTCAATAGCATCAAAAACCTCGAAAACATCGAAAATATTAAAGTTTGACAACTATAACTTAAATTTACTAAAATCCCTTTAGAATTTTATCAAAATATTACCAAAATTTCCATAATTTTCAAAGCAAAAAAACAATCTAATTAAATTCTCGCTAAAAAATAACAAAGTAAAAAATAGTTGAATTGATTTCAAACCGCTACTTTTAAAAATTTACTAAAATCCCTTTAGAATTTTATCAAAATATTACCAAAATTTCCATAATTTTCAAAGCAAAAAAACAATCTAATTAAATTCTCGCTCAAAAAATAACAAAGTAAAAAATAGTTGAATTGATTTCAAACCGCTACTTTTAAGACTTCTGCTTCGACTGCAAAGCAATACTGGTCAATCATATTCCCTCCGGCTCAACCGTATTGTAAATCTCAGGGACTGGACACCGGAGACAAAGTCTATGGTTGACTCTTTGTTGCGGACCTTTCTATGCTGACTTGTAAATTATGATGGCGTGGTTGACGTATCCTTGGTTATGTGCAAATTGTTTTTTGGTTATTTAAAGTGGTTTATGATATATAAATGTATTCCGGGTAAATTAGATAAAAAAAGTGTTTACATAAAAGAAATTGTTTTTATAATTAAATAATTTAATTATTATTTTTTAATTTATTTATTTCAAATTAATTAATTGAAAAAATACTATATGAACGTGTGCTTTTATTAGATAGGGAATTAATAAATCATGATAAAAAGAAATTATGATAATATAAATTGAATCTTTATAGTTAAAAATATCGCTGCAAAGTCATATATTAATTTTTTTTATAATTCATAATAATAATAATAATTTAAATTAATGTTTTAGTTTAATTATTTTTTATGATTTTTTTAATTTAACAATGTAATATATATTATAGAGTAAGTGTTTTGATGTTTATCATGAATTGATACCTATTGGCATTATTAGTTATTTAATTTATATGAATACGCTAGTTATGAATTAACAACAAAATATCTAATAGTAAATTATCTCTATGACCTTAATTTTACCTGAGATTTAAATAGTGAGAAAACCTATCATAACTATTCTGAGAAGGTTCCACTTAATATTTGTATTATGAATTAACAACAAAATATCTAATAGTAAATTATCTCTATGACCTTAATTTTACCTGAGATTTAAATAGTGAGAAAACCTATCATAACTATTTTGAGAAGGTTCCACTTAATATTTGTATTAGCCGTATTGCAGTCCCTTTATTTAGAAAAAATTCATTTCTATTTTTATGTCTTGGGTCGTTATGTCAGACTTGTTTTGTTTTCAATAATTCATTTTATCATGACTCTGACGAGTTTCTTCTGAGGTTATTGGATATTATATCGTATCAAATTTATCTTTAAGTTATCTATATCCCACTACTACACCAAGGGCACTTTTAAGACATTTTTTTAAGACAATAAATCTTTTGTCTTAAAAAGCCACTTTTTATTTTAGTTATTTTACATTAAAATTTAATATCAATTGAATTCTCTTAAAGATAAAATTTAAGACAAAAAACAATTTGAGACAAAAATATTTAAAGACAAAATTTTATATTTAGGACAAAAGACAATTATTTTAAGACAAAACTTTGTATTTAAGACAAAACTTTGTATTTAAAACAAAGTAGTTTAAGGAAAAAATATTTTAAGACAAACTTTATATTTAAGACAAAAACAGTTTGAGACAAAAATATTTTAAGGAAAAACTTTATATTTAAAACAAAAATAATTTTAAGACAAAATTATTTTAAGACAAAACTTTATATTTAAGACAAAAATAGTTTGAGACAAAAATGTTTTAAGACAAAACTTTATATTTAAGACAATGACCACTTAAGACGAAACCCATTTAAGACAATTAACAATTAAGACAAAAACATATCAATTTAAGAATTGACTATGAGGATACCTTTGCTCCTGTAGCAAGGTACTCATCTATTAGATCAATTCTTGCTCTGGCTATGCAAATGGGGTGGAAGATCCACTAGATGGATGTAAAACCAAAAATTCTCAATAGTGTTATTAAAGAGGAGGTGTACATCGAGAAACCAAAAGATTTTGAGACATTTGAATGAGAGTCTCATGTGTGGAGACTCAAGCAAGCGTTATATGGTTTCAAACAAGCACCTTGTGCTTGGTACACGATGATCGATAGTTATCTCACCAGTTTGAGCTTCACCAAAATTGAAGCGGATGCAAACCTTAATCACATCTTGGTAGAAGGTAAATTTCTTATTATTGTCTTATATGTTGTTGATTTGATTTTAACTAATGATGAGCAGCTGATTAGATCTTTCAAGGAGGACTTTGCAAGGTTATTTGAAATGCAGGACATGGGTCTCATGTAGTACTTTCTCTGGTTGGAAGTATGGGAAAATGACAGGGAATTGTTTGTCTCTTAAGGCAAGTATGCAAATGAGATACTACAGAGATTATGCATGGATAGATGTAAACCCATGGAGACACCTCTAGCAAACAACTAGAGGAAAGAGCATGTCACTTCAAGTGAAGAAGTGGATGCTACCATTTATCAACAACTAGTGGGCTCACTCATGTATCTTGTGAACACATGACCATATATGTGCTATGCAATAAACCAGCTAAGCCAAGTTATATTTATGCCAACCAAATTATTTTGGAAGGCAGTTAACCATGTTTTACGTACCTTAGAGGCACTACCTAGTTTGGAATATGGTATAGACGAACAGAGGGAGTGAAGTTGTGTGGCTTCATAGATGCAGATTGGTCGCGAAGTCCATCAGACTGAAAGAGTACATCACGTGGAATTTTCAGTGTTAGTTTTGTAGTTGTTTTTTTGTACAACATGAAGCAAAGATATGTGGAGTTTAGCTCGGCAGAAGTAGAATACATGGCTACAAGTCAAGCAACATGTGAGGCGATATGGATGAGAAAGATACTTGTCTCATTGAATTCTTTGTTTGATCATGCTATTTTTTGTTCTCAACCTTCATTCTCTAAGGGTTTGAGACTACTTGCTTCATTTATTTTACATGGCCCAGTGAAATAAGAAGAATGGATCTTGTCTCCACAACTTTACCATTTCGCTAAGTTACAAATAAAAAGAGTCCAATTATATAGCCAATAGACTAATAGCCTCTTAATACACCTTTAGTGAGCTATGCATAGCTCTCACCTATCACTGTTGCTCAATGAAATGACATCTAATAGCTCTAGTGGGAAAGAGTTCAATTTTATGCCAAGGCACTAGTAGAAATAGAGTTGTTGTGAAGGCAACTGTCTCCATTAGGGATTTCCATTTTTATTGCAATAGACAAGAAGAATCTTGGTGTTGGAGGAAGAGATAAAAGATCTCTACCAAAAACATAATATCATCTCCCTCCTCGTGCCATTAATTTTTGTTAACTCATTCGAATGCAGGTAATTAATAAGGATCTGTTAGTGTATATGAAATTTTCTCTCTTTCTAATAGAAAAATAGGTTCATCCTAGTATTAATATATAAAATAAGGTTCATTAATATGTATGGTTCAATTTTGTTTGATGATCCTATTTCTCCAAACAATATATTTTTTTAGTTTTGTTTGGTTTAACTTATGGTGATACCTTTAAATATGAAGTAATTTTGTGTAAAATTAGAAGTGGAAAAACAAGTTGGGGTTTGAATTTCCTTTGTAGTAGTAGGCTACTTGAATTTTCCATCGAAATGTTTTGTTGTGGCCCAACATAGAATAATCTTTGGATGGAAAGGTTTGTTATGGGTGGTATGTTTTTTAGCCCTTCAACTGATTATATTATTTGTTTGTTCATGGTATTTGTTGTTCTCAACTTTCCTTTTCCTAGGGGTTGATACTATTTTCTTTATTCATTTGTCATGGCCCAGTGAAAGAAGAAGAATGCAGCTTGTCTCCACATATTTTCCATTTCTCTAAGTTACAAATAAAAATAGTCCAATTCTATAGCCAAGAGACTAATAGCCTCTTGATACACCTTTAGTGAGCTATGCATGAAGACCTTGAATGAGGGTATAACTACAATCTAGGTTTTTGAACTCAAGAGTTGTTTCTTACACACATTTAAAATCTACCCCTTTTCCCATTTGATCATTGTTTTCATACTGATGTTTTATATTCTAGATCATTTGATTAAAATTTGTAAGTCTATCTAAATGTATTCATGATTTGGAAGGCATATTTTGATGTAAATGAAGCTTCTATATCTTCAAGAAAGACCTTTCCTAGAGTGGAAAATGAGGTAGTGCAAAAATTTATATGTTGACAAATGATTTGTTCCTAGTGTTTGGCTTATTATCTTCAATTTATTGGTTATATCATTGTTTCCACTTCTTGCATCTTAAATTACTTTGTTCACATTTTATGCTCATGTTTCTTGGGCTATATTGATCTCATTTTTTTGGTTTTGCTCCATATATCTTAGTGAATTGTTGCCACTATCTTTTAAATCAATTGTTGCAGATTCTTCACTGGCATCATAAAGAGGAGGAAAATATCTTCAACTATTTTGAGTGCCATGGTTATACTGTTCACCATTGTATAAGCACTTGAAATGTCCTAAAACAACCCCATTATAGTTGGAACCATATTCTAAAAATCTAGCTATGTTAGCATGATCAACAGGATCCAATGTTTCATGATGAGAATAAATTAACAGTGCCATATTCGGGGATCTCATGTAGTCACTCTCATTCATGGATGATGTAGTGTAAGTCCATTACTTTTTCCTGACTTTGGATTATAACAAAAGGAGCCTTCATTGGGTTCAAGTTGTTGTAGCCATGCAATGTATTTGAAACTAGGAGTCCTTAAACTTGTAGATCATTGTGCCATTGTAATATATATTGCAAATTATGGTTCTTACATTTTTTGTTTCTAGAGATGGTTAAAATTCTTGAATTTTTAGTAGCTTACTCTCATTGCTGAGAGATGTATATTCTTAGAACAAGAACTATGGAACATTAATATGTACTTTGGAGGCCTCAATATTCTTTGAGATTATCTCACCCTTAACAAGCTCTTTCTTTATCCAAGAGTTATAGTAATTTTAAATATCATTATCTATTTGGAGGAGCCCACGTGGACTGTTGAGAAGCCTACCAAACAACCAAGGTGACAACAGGCACATCAAATGAGAGGAAAGAGGACAATAGCAAGGAGAGTTGCAGATGTTCCCTTGATGAAATTTGGATAGATGTCCTAGGTGAGGACATGATTGGTGGCCAGATTTGTGTAATAGCTCCTTTATTGCAGAAGCAAAGGGAAGATTGGTGAAGTTTGTTGGAAACCGTGTGTATGGGTATCCTAGGTGTGGGGATGCCCTAGCTAGGTGCAGATGCTACATCATGGACTTGGTCACTTGTGGTCTATTGGAGGGCAGTGTGAGAGTGGACCAAGTGTGGACAAGATTGGGCACTTATGGTCTGCTAGAGGAGAGCATGATAGTGTCCAAGTTAGGGCTCAATGAGAAACACCTTGATGGACAAAGGTAGTTGCGAGAAAGGCAGTTGTTGAGCTCAAGGGTTTACAAACCAGAGGAGTAGTTATGGAGCCCAACACCTCGAGTGTTATATTACCGACCCTCCTTCTATATTAATGATTTTAGTTTATGGTCCTTTAACTCTTTATCATTAGCTTTATCGATAATCCTTTCAAAATATAAATCATTGTTTGAATTTTTCATTTTTCTATGTAACCTGTCCACTTATGATCCAAAGATGGCAGGGAAAGGACCCTTATCTCTAGATTCATGGCTACTAGAATCCTTTGCTGAGTTGCCTAACTGGTTACCAAATGTGGTAGATTATCTTGAGTCCATTTACCCTATGCTTTTATTGCAACAAAATTAGAAAAATAATCTCAAGGCTGAAATTATTGCATTGTACCCAAGGTAGAAACTTGGGCTTGAGAAACTATCATGGTGATCATGGTACCGGTAGTAGACAAAAATGTAGAGGGTTTGTTGCAATCATGGAAACCAAGATACTAGGGGATGGAATTGTAGTAGAAGGGGAATATAAAAATGGAACTTATAAGGTAGTTAAGACACTAGAAGAAGGGTCAACACTAGGCATGCACATTTATGTTAATTGGGATATCATAAGAATTGAGGAAGATTCAATATAAGAAGTACTGAGAACAATTGTAGGGGATGAAGAAGGAGATGTGACAAAGGTACTCTAGGTAAAGGAAAGATATTGGTTAGAAGTCTCTTTGGGTTCCACTTGTGATTCCTCCTCTTTTTAAGTCTTTTTCAGGTCTATCTCTTGTATCTCCTCTATCTCGTCTTCACTCTCCCTTCCCTATCATTAGCATCTTTATCCTTTTTTTCTTTATCCACCAACACCAATAATAGACTTATTGTTAATAAGTAGCATTGGATGACTTAGGATGATAGTTAGAGCTCATATGTTCATCTTGGGCTTTTCCTTGGGGTTTATGAGCTTATGTATCCTACTTTAAATTCTTTTTAAAAGTCCCAACAATATCCTTTCCCATCTCTTCTTCATGAAGCTTCAGCTTGCGAACACAATATTCATCCTAAATTTCCTTTGAAGAGTCATGTAGCCATTTTGCATCGAGGCCTTATCCCGGGGGGAGATTGAGAGGATATACAATTGTCAAGGGACCTTTTTATTTTTGTCCCATGCCACCCCAACCTTTATAGCCCCTGTTTGTAGCCAATATATACCCTTTTCCATATGCAAACTCTTTATTAGATTGATAAAAGGAGAAGACTAAGCTCTCCCATGAGCTTATATTTTAAGACGAGAATGACAATGAAATGTTCATTTTTAAATGTACACCTTAACAAAATTGGATACCCTTCCACCTCATTGGCTTAAAATATGGACTCAAACCATGGAAAAATGTGACATTTTTAAGCATGTCACTTTATTCCCTTTGACAAGGAGTGACATAACACCTTTTGTGAAAGAGAAACAAGAGACTGTCGCCTCTTCCCCCTTTGAAAGGGGTGAAATTTTCTAGAAAGAGGGGAAATGTCTGAAAACATCCTTGAAAAATGTTTCCAAAACATTTAAAGATGATTCCATTTTATTGAATCACTACTACAAGAGATTATCACCTCTTCCCCCTTTAAAAAGGGTGAAACTGTCTAGGAAGAGAAATGTCTGAAAACATCCTAGAAAAAGGTTTCTAAAGAATTTAAAGATGATTCCATTCCATTGAATCACTACTACACAAATGGGTTTTTAAGACATTTATTTAATTTTGTCTTAAAATTTCATTTATCTCAACCATTTTTATTTAATTAAATTTATCATAATGAAATCATATAAAATTTAATTTTCAGTATTACACCAAAAACATTATTTATTTATGAATAAAAAAATGTATACAAATTTGATGACAAATATCTATAAAAATATCCATAATGTATCAAAAATATATGTGGTGGGACCAATAACATTGATGAAGCTATTGGCCATGTCTATTATAAACCATTCATTCAAATATATTAACCTTAATATCAATGAAATCTACATGAATCAAGGGCATATGCATCTGCATGGAAGACATAGAGAGGAATTAGAAGAAATTATTTTTGATTTTTTCATATCAGCTTGTTAATACATACAATGGCAATTTAAGACCCTTACTTTTGAGGTAGGCGGTGGCATTTTTGTTCAAACACTTGAGGAGATTTCAAGAATGGAAGAACAAACCCTCAAGGAACCTTCAAGAATGGAAGAACCTTATATATTAATGAGTTTAGTTTATGGTCCTTTAACTCCTTATCATTAGCTTTATCGATAATCCTTTCCAAATCTAAATCGTTGTTTGACTTTTTCATATTTCTATGTAACCTTTCCAATTATGACCCAAAGCTATCAAGGAAAAGATCCATATCTCTAGATTCATGGCTGCTAGAATCCTTTGGCTAGTTGCCTCATTGGTTACCAAAGGTGGTAGATTATCTTGAATCCATTTACCCTATGCTTTTATTGAAACAAAATTAGCAAAAGAATCTCAAGGTTGAAATGATTGCATTGTACTCGAGGTAGAAACTTGGGCTTGAGCAACTATCATGGTGATCATGGTACCAATAGTAGACAAAAAGGTAGAGGGTTTGTCACAATCATGGCATCCAAGATACTAGGGGATGGAATTGTAGTAGAAGGGGAATATAAAAAGGGAACTTATAAGGTAGTTAAGGCAATGGAAGAAGGGTCAACACTAGGCATGTAAATTTATGTTAATTGGGATATCACAAGAATTGAGGAAGCTTCAATATAAGAAGTACTAAAAACAATTGCAGGGGATGAAAAAGGAGTTGTGACAAAGGTACTCTAGGTAGAGGAAAGATATTGGTTATAAGTCTCTTTGGGTTCAACTTGTGATTCCTCCTCCTTTTTAGTCTTTTTTAGGTCTATCTTCTCTATCTCATCTTCACTCTCCCTTCCCTATCATTAGCATCCTTCTCGTTTTTTTCTTTATCCACCACCACCAATAATAAACTTATTGTTAAGAAGTAGCATTAGATGACTCAAGACGAGGGCTAGAGCTCATATGTTCATCTTGGGCTTCACCTTGGGGTTTCTGAGCTTATGTATCTTGCTTTAAATTCTCCTTAAAAGTCCCAAAATATCCTTTCCCATCTCTTCTTCATGAAGCTTCAGCTTGAGAACACAATATTCATCCTAAATTTCCTTTGAACAGTCATGTGGGCATTTGCACCAAGGCCTTAACCTCAGGGGAGATTGAGAGGATATACATTTGTCAAGGGACCTTTTTATTTTTGTTCCATTCCAACACAACCTTTATAGCCCCTATTTGTAGCTAAGATATACCCTCTTCCATATGTAAACTCTTTATCAGATTGATAAAAAGAGAAGACTGAGCTCTCCCATGAGCTTATATTTGAAGAAGAGAATGACAATGAAATGTTCATTTTTAACTGTACAACTTAACAAGATTAGAGACCCTTCCACCTCTCTGGCTTAAAATATATATTCAAACCATGGTAGACTATGACATTTTGAAGCATGTCACTCTAGTCCCTTTGACAAGGAGTGACATAACACCTTTTTTGAAAGAGAAACAAGTGACGGTCGCCTCTTCCCCCTTTGAATGGGGTGAAATTGTTTAGAAAGAGGGGAAATGTCTGAAAACATCCTTGAGAAAGGCTTCCAAAAATTTTAAAGATGATTCCATTTTATTGAATCACTACTACAGGAGATTGTCACCTCTTCCCCCATTTAAAAAGGGTGAAAATGTCTAGAAGGAGGAGAAATATCTAAAAACATCTTGGAAAAAGGTTTCTAAAGAATTTAAAGATGATTCCATTACATTGAATCACTACTACACGAATGGGTTTTTAAGACATGTATTTAATTTCGTCTTAAAATTTCATTTATCTCAACCATTTTTATTTAATTAAATTTATCATAATGAGATCATATAAAATCTAATTTTCAGTATTACACCAAAAACACTATTTATTTATGAATAAAAAAATGTATACAAATTTAATGACAAATATATAAACAAATATCCATAAAGTATCAAAAATATATGTGGTGGGACCAATAACATTGACAAAGTTATTGGACATTTCTAATATAAACCATTCATTCAAATACATTGGGCTTAATATCAACGAAACCTACGTGAATCAAGGGCATATGCGTCGGACATGGAAGACATAAAGAACACAGGTGGGGCATAGTATTGTTGGAACTCTATCAAAATATCTAGAAGCCAAAGCCCAATAGTCAAAGTACATTGATAATGAAGAGTTGGAGAAAATGAAACTAGCAGCAACCAAAGCTAGAAAGGATGAGATAGTTAGGAAGCTTGAAAGGAGACTATTTTTCACCCAATTCAAGGTTGCTACAGATGAGAAAGCCTTAGCCAAAGTAGAGGCATTGTTTCACCTACCAAACCAACCTCAGATAAAAAGACAATAACTGATGAAGAGAGATTCATGTTCCATAAGATTGGTTTGAAAATTCAGGCATTCTTATTGTTGGGGAGATGAGGAATCCTTGATGGTACGGTGGAAAGCATGTACTTGCACTAGAAACATAGGGAACTATTGAAAATAATATCAAAGGAAAGGTCTCTGGCAGAGGTGAAATACACTGCACTTATGCTGAAAGTGGGGGAATAGTGAGCCAACATCAAAGGGGCGAGGGATCCGGCTAATAAAAGGGATAGGAGGGAGTGGAAGCGGTTGGTCTGCTGCCCCTGTTCATGGGGATAGGGAGATAGATCTGGTGAGACCCTAACTCATAGGAAAAGTGAGATCGGGATGAGAACGAAATTGTTTTATGGACCGCAGGACACAAGGGCGTCGACTAAGAAGGAAACAATGGGCTAAAACAACTGAAAATGGAAACAGACCGCCTGAAAATGGAAACAGACAGCCTGAAAATGGAAACAAGCCTGCTGAAGCGGCTGAAATGTTTTTGTTGTAGACGCCGAAAAAAAAGTTTGGCACCGATTTTTTTTAGTTTTTATATGAATGGGATTTCATTGTGATTTTGCAGTTAGAGTTTATGGTGGTTTTAATCAAATTAAGCAACCTAGAGAAGCATTTGAGCTAGTAGAAAGGGACAAAGAAAAGGCACTGGAAGCTGAGCTAGACGTATCAAGGAACACAACAAAGGGTTTATTTTCTAGAGGTATTTTCCTTGCAATTTGATATAACTAGTCTTATGTACAATCTAATTCACTTTTTAAAACATAAATAACATATTTATCATGTTACATTTTCACTAGGATTTCTGGTTATCTTTTGCAAATATTATTGGTGCCTTGGTAACATTTCCCTTACATGACCATAGTGTTCCATTTGGAAGACATTCAACTGCTAGATCTAGTTTTAAGCATCCATTCTGGACCATCGTTTGTCTTGTTGTGCATATTGTCATTACAGTCAAGGTTTTTTTTAGCTAATGTTTGTTTCGTAGGTTCACACTTCTTGAGTGCAAGGGTATCATTCCATTATTGGAAATCTTTTTTTTCTACTGTCATTATCTTCCATATCTCAAGTGACTAATCAAATTTAAATCAATCTTAAAGTAATCTAAATTTTCCATACATAGATTATAAGATTGGCTGCAAACTTTCTTAATAATTGTTCTTGCTTGTAGCGGTCTCATCTGTCCTTATAGTGATTTTACAATGGCATCTTTATATTTCTTCTAGAACACAAAATTGGATTTCTTATTGGCTTTATTCCTTATATCTTGGGTATGATCTTGTGATTAAGTATACTAGTGTATATTTGATAATAAGCTATAGTGAACTTATCTTTGATCTCTGGTGTTTTCAATTTAGCTCTTAAAGTTTATCACCAATTTTCTTATATGGCATAGCTGAAGGCATTGGTATTGGGGTTTTACATTTATATATCAACCCTTTTCAGATCTAAAAATCACTTAAAGTGGTGGACCATACAACTAAGCCAAAGGAAAATACTTTTAATTTAACTCATATATGATGAAGGATTAACCACAAGTGTTTTTATCTCATCATATGCATTAAGTAATTGATTTAGATCATTAAATAAATGATATTTTAGGTATGATATGAAAGTGAAAAGTATACCGAAGGAATGATATGTTAGGTAGAAATGATAAGAGCTTGTACTAAACTTGTAACTGATAAGCAGCTACATTTATTTCCATTTTAGTGGCATTAAACAAAAATCTAATATTAGTGCTCTAAAATGTAAATGGTGGATTTGATTGGTTAATAACATTAACTCATACTCTAAAGGTTTTGTATCTTTCGTAGACATAACACTGTTGCATCTGATTATAAATCTATTTTTGCGCATTGTCTAAAAAATTATCTTGCGACTTGCATATCGTTTCCTAATTTGCAAATCAGAGTTACAGAAGTTGCATATCTCTACTATCATGAAATACTTTGGCTATTAAAAATTGCAAGTATTTCTTTAATAATCATATGTTGAAAGGAATGAATGTTATTATCGTTTCACTTTGAATCTAAATCATATCTCTCTTGACTGATTATGGGCATCAAAGAAATCTAATTGCAACATTGACATTATCTTGCTAACATTGTTTCATATCTCTTGTAGCACCTAAGTTGATATTGGCATCAAGCATATCTTTTTGAATGATTGCGAGTACTTTATCATATTTTCACTTTGGGATCTAAACTACAAATTTTGTTTAGCATTGAGTGCCTAAGAAGTACAATCATATATTCATCAATTGGCATTGTCTGTTATGAAACCAACTCACAAAAAGATAAAAAATATAGATCAATGACTTATAAATAAGCCTCTTCGAGGGGGAAACCTCCTTTACATTACACAAATGAACAATTCTTGGATGATATAAATGACAAGACCTCCTTTATATATATAGGAGTCTAAGGGGTCATAATATAATCAGAGCTGACATAACAATAGTAATTTAAGAGCACAACAATAACAATAGTGGGCTCCTATGGGGAACAATAATAATGGTGTGGGGACGACATGGGTATAATAAGGGGTTGCACTAATAACAAAAAGGGGTTATACTAGTAGTATAGGGACCTAACATGCCCCTCCTTCAAAAAGTGTTGTCCTCAATGCTTGAGTATTTATGTATGTTTCTGTATAAAATTATCGTCCTCCCATGTGGAATCTTCAGCGGTTAAGTTCTTCCACTTGATGAGATACTTTGAAATTGAATGATTTCATACCTGTCAGATTTTTGTTTCCATGACTACTTCAGGTTCCAATATGAATTTTCCTTCCTCGTCAAGCTCTGACAATATTGGTTGAAATGGGATCTTGTCACCTATAACCTTCTTTAAGCACGAAACATGGAAAACTAGGGGCACTCGGGAAGATGCAGAAAGCTCCAATTTGTATGCCATAGTACCAATATTTTGCAGCACCTTGTAAAGACCATATCACTTTGGTGATGATTTATTATCCTTCTTAGCTTGCATGAGGAACCTTTGTTTGTGTGGTTGTATTCATAAAAATACCCAGTCACCTATATCAAAACTTCTTTCACTATGATGTTGATCCACTTGCTGTTTCATTCGATTCTGCGCGAAAGTGAGGTTCTCCTTTTCTTCTTGATATGTCCTTCTATTTTGAGAGTTTGAGGAGTGGTAATTTCTACCAATGCATTACAAGATATGGTCAGATTCATTTCTTCTTTCTGTGGAGTTGATTCCTGGTGTATATCCTCTTCTTTTGACGTTTCTTGATCCTTTTCTTCCTTCTCTTCACAATCAATGTAAAATAATTTCTTCTCAGCACACTTATGACCTTCAGTGTATTTGCTATCATAACTGTAACAAAGAATGTTTTCTCATTTTTCTTCCAATTGTTGTGGTGTCAACCTTGTAGGTTGTGGAAGGCTAGGAGAAACAACACTTCCATGTCTATAATTGTGAGTGGTAGAATTTCTTGTTGCCATAATTTTGCTTTCAATTTTTCTTTCCAGCCTGAATGCCTTCCCTAATGAATCAGGTTCCCAAAGACAAACATCATGTTGAATGTTATCCTTTAAATTCCCTATAAAGACATCATTTACCCTTATATTCAATTTTTGAAAGTCCTTAATGTGCTCTGTGATTGAACCTTTTTGTTTGAGATTTATCAATTAGTTAAAAAAGGTGTTCCTCTTTGTATCCTCATAATGTGCTATCATTTCCTCCTTAAAAATTGACCAAATAACAAATAGTTTTCAATGTTGTAAAAAAAAAACCAAAACATTTAATAAATCTAAATTAGACTTCTACAATGTTTATGAGTGTTCATTGTAATTTCTCATATATTTTGAGTATGTGTGTCAAACTCATAAGAAATAATTATATATTTTGAGTATGTGTGTCAAACTCATAAGAAATAATTATTTAACATATATGCACAATCTTCCCTTTTACGTAAATACCCTCATCATCTCGCACCTTTGACGTTAGTTTTGCAGTAGTGCCACGAAAAAATATAACACTCGCAGGGCTTGAATTAGTGTGTCAAAAATATTAGTTTATGGTTATTTTTGTAGAAAGGAACTAGTTATTTAAAATACATTATCATTCGCTTATGAGGGATGTTGAGAAAATACATTAATGTTTCTCTATAATTTTTTTTGTATAGAAGATCCGATGGTATTTCTGTTCTTGTAATTTTTTCCATTTTATATAATAAATACTATTCAATAATAATTAATTGAGTAATAAAAGTTTAATGAGAGTTTCTAAATTTCATTGGGAGAATTTTTTTTGATAAAATTGTGTGGAGTAGCTATGTTGTTTAAGCTTATCCAATATTTTATGTGGATACTCTCTTCATGGTCGACGGAAAAAAAATATTAATTTTATTTAAAAATATGTAAGTAATATTTTTATATTATTTGAAATATAATTAATTTTATTAAGTCCAAAGGTAAACGAATAAAATTAGAAATAAATAAAATAAAATAAATGAAAAAAATAAATTTGAAGTCAAATAGTGAGTTTATTGTTTATAGTTTTTGGTTCCAGCAAAACTTATGGTTTTATTAATGATATTTTATGTAAGAATAAATATATATTCATGTTAACTCAAGATTTATAAAGTCTTTAGAAAAATAAATATTTTTAGGTGCAAATGCTCTTTTAGATTAGAAAAAAATTGACACTTGATAGATCGTGAGTTAAGATAAATCTAACTAATTATTAATTTTTTTATTAAAAAATATTTATGACATTATTATATATATATATATATATATATATATAGATAAAGATAATTAATTTATCCTATATAATCATTAAAAAAATATTTAAATTTTAGAAGTACCATTTTTGCTCATTTTCCACTAAAAATATATAATAATATTTTAATCCTTTAAATCTTTCCATTTTTATATATCGAAATACTTACCATTTAAATGTAAATTGATTAATTAACATAAATTATAAAGATATTGAAAATAAATATGCGAACTAATTTATTACACTGACAAAAAAAAATCAAGTATTTTTTTTTAATTAACGTTATGAATTTTAAGAAGCCAAATGTGTTCTTTCACAGTGCCCTGTACAAAATTTCGATGAAACCAAATTATTTGGAATTTAAATTAAATCTATTATTTGAGTAAGATAAGGTTGGACAACTCTCCTTAATCGGTCAAATTATTTTGAGTTTAAATTGAATTTATTGTTTGAGAAAGTTAAGGTAAGTTAATTTTTTTTAATCGGTTTAAGTGTCAAAGGTTTTTTATTTCAACTTAAGGTGGATGAAGATTTGTTAATTTTTTTGTATTTTTTTAATTGATGACTTACATTGATTCTCAAGAAAATATGCTCGAAGTATGCTTACTCAAATGCTTATCAACCATTGTAGTGTGTTACAAAGTTTGTTAGGTTGCAGATTATTCCAATAAATTCATATTCTAATTAAATGAGGAAATTAATATACAACCAAATTTTATTTAATAAAATGGTCCATTTTACAATAAGATGTGTAATTTCTTTATTTTCTCAAGTTAAATTAGATTCGTGCCACGTGGCTCCCGCCCACCAATTTCCTAGTGATATGAGATTATTCCAATTTTAATACATTTTTTAGAGGGGAGAAATGATGGGGGTAAGACCCTCAAAAGAAGCAATATATTAACCCCGGTATATACAATATTCACAATATATTACTCAAATGCTTATCAACCACTGTAGTATTACTCAAATGCTTATCAACCACTGTAGTGTGTTACAAAGTTTGTTAGGTGCAGATTATTCCAATAAGTTCATATTCTAATTAAATGAGGAAATTAATATACAACCAAATTTTATTTAACAAAATGGTCCATTTTACAATAAGATGTGTAATTTTTTTTTTCTCAAGTTAAATTAGATTTGTGCCACGTGGCTCCCGCCCACCAATTTCCTAGCGATATGAGATTATTCCAATTTTAATAGATTTTTTAGAGGGGAGAAATGATGAGGGGTAAGACCCTCAAAAGAAGCAATATATTAACCCCGGTATATACAATATTCACAATATATTACATCCATCGGCGGAAGAATACATACCAACATGTTCGGTGGGTCGATCCCGAGTGGGGAGGCTAATATCATGCCATCCTGACCACGCTCCCCCACTGAAGAATTTTTAATAGATTTATATTTTAATTAGATGGATAAATTAATATATAAGTAAATTTTATTTAGCAAAATGACCAATTTTACAATAAGATGTGTAATTCTTTTTTTTCTCAAGTTAAAATTAACCCATAACATTTTTATCCATGTTAATAAAGTAAATATGTACATTAGTAAAACATTCTAAATACTGCAATAATTTTTTTTCTAATAATAATTTTTTTTGTTATCAACCACATTAATGTTACAGTCAACTATTTTTATTATAATATTAATATAATTATACTAACATTTACAATTTTAGCTTTCCAATATATTTTACACCTCTAATAAAAATAACGTCTTACACTCTTTAAATGGAATTCTATGTAGCTTTATTTTAATCGTTGACATTGATGATGATGATGATGATGATGATGATGATGGTTAACGTCCGCTGAGACCAAATAATGATCTATCGGACCTAAAAAGACAAATTATTTATTTTGATTTAAGATTTTATTCCTATGCTCAAAAAGCTTGGAGAGAAGCCTCGAGTTCACTATAATTTTGGCATTGTAAAAGGCTAGGAAGGTCAGTACTGTAACAAAGGTTGTGAAATTGAGATCTAATGTGGTTGTATGCAGGGCACTCTAAGAGAAGTGGTTTTCATTCTCGATGCTCCTATTCTCACAAATATGGCAGATCCTTTCCATCCATGGCATTTTAGGAACTGCCCAATGGCCAGTTTCACTATGGAGCTCATGAGAATTCGTTCAACTTTCTACATCAACTTTCTATTTTAAAAGACGTATTTCAGACCAGAAGTTTTAGGTGCAAACACTTTTTTGACCTCGGAAAAAATTTAGCACTTCATAGATTAAGATAAATCTAATTAACTATTAATTTTTATCACATTAATTAATTAATTAATTATTTTAAATTTCACAATTAATTTATTTTATATAATTATTAATATTAATATATATAAATAAATATAAATTTCACAAGTCCGATATTTTTACTCATTTTCAAATAATATTTATTAAATAATTAATTAAAATATAATAATATTTTAATCTAAGTATGGGGGATTTTCGCAGTGCATTATATTAGATATCATTTTTGGGATTCAACTGCGTTAAGTAAGTCATTCAAAGTATGACCATTTCCATGAGAGGTAGTCGTAAAGTGACTAATTTCTCATGATTTTTGAATAGTTCACTTGCGTTAAGTAAGTCATTCAAAGTATGACCATTTCCATGAGAGGTAGTCGTAAAGTGACTAATTTCTCATGATTTTTGAATAGTTCACTTAGCACTCATTGCATCACTTTGAATGACCATTTCCATGAGAGGTAGTCGTAAAGTGACTAATTTCTCATGATTTTTGAATAGTTCACTTAGCACTCATTGCATCGGGTGATGCTCACAAGGGTGAAGAAGTGGGATTGAAACTAGTGAAATGTGGAAAACGAATCACATAGCATCAATCATCACTTCCGGGGCTTGCACCCGGTAACCAGGACTTCCCAGGAGGTCACCCATCCCAGAACTCCTCTGGCTCAAGCGCGCTTAACTGTGGAGTTTTTCCCACAATCAAGCCCACTTAGCTTGCTACCCCATTTGCAAAACCTTAGCAAGTATTGTGCCTCATGAACCATTCAGGTAGAGATCCCTTGACTCTTTTTGAATTTAAGTATGGGGGATTTTCGCAGTGCATTATACCCCATACTTAAATTCAAAAAGAGTCAAGGGATCTCTACCTGAATGGTTCATGAGGCACAATACTTGCTAAGGTTTTGCAAATGGGGTAGCATAATGCACTGCGAAAATCCCCCATACTTAAATTCAAAAAGAGTCAAGGGATCTCTACCTGAATGGTTCATGAGGCACAATACTTGCTAAGGTTTTGCAAATGGGGTAGCAAGCTAAGTGGGCTTGATTGTGGGAAAAACTCCACAATTAAGCGCGCTTGAGCCAGAGGAGTTCTGGGATGGGTGACCTCCTGGGAAGTCCTGGTTACCGGGTGCAAGCCCCGGAAGTGATGATTGATGCTATGTGATTCGTTTTCCACATTTCACTAGTTTCAATCCCACTTCTTCACCCCTGTGAGCATCACCCGATGCAATGAGTGCTAAGTGAACTATTCAAAAATCATGAGAAATTAGTCACTTTACGACTACCTCTCATGGAAATGGTCATACTTTGAATATGCAATGAGTGCTAAGTGAACTATTCAAAAATCATGAGAAATTAGTCACTTTACGACTACCTCTCTCTCATGGAAATGGTCATACTTTGAATGACTTACTTAACGCAGTTGAATCCCAAAAATGATATCTAATATTTTAATCACTTCAAATTTTTTCATTTTTATATATCAAAATATTTACCATTTAAATGGATTAATTAGTATAAATTATAAAGATATTGAGTATGAATTTGGGCACTACTTTGTTACACTAACCCAAAAAAATATTTTTTTTAATTAATGCTATGAATTTTAAGAAGTCAATTTTCAATTCAAATTGAATTTTATTGTTTGAGAAAGCTGATCGGCTAAACTATTTTGAGTTTAAATTGAATTTATTATTTGTTTGAGAAAGTTAAGGTAAGCTAATTTTTTTTTAAATTGGCAACTCAAGGTTTTTTATTTTAATTTAAGGTGTTTTTTGTTTCAATTTAAGGTGGATGAGGATTTGTTGATGTTTTTTGTATTTTTTGAATTGACTATCTAGATTGATTGTCAAAAAAATATGCTGCCTATGGTTTGCTGATTTTTTTGTATTTTTTAATTTACGACCTAGATTGATTGTCAAAGAAATATGCTCAACCTATGATTAGTTTGAATGCTTATCAACAACTGTAATGTGTTACAAAATTTGTTAGGTTGCAAAATATTCCAATTCTAATAAGTTCATATTCTAATTAGATGTGAAATTAATATATAATCAAATTTTATTTAACAAAATGTGTTACAAAATTTGTTAGGTTGCAAAATATTCAATTCTAATAAGTTCATATTCTAATTAGATGTGAAATTAATATATAATCAAATTTTATTTAACAAAATGATCCATTTTACAATAAAATATCTAATTCCTTGTTTTTACCAAGTTAAAATTGAACCATAATTTTTTTATACATATTAACAAGGTAAATGTATATATTAATAAAACAACCTTAGTATGGCAATAATTCTTTTTGTTATAATAATTTTTGTATTATCTACCATATTAATATTACCATATTAATATTACGCGCAACCGGTTTTGTTACAATATTGATGTGGTTGTATGGGATTTTATCCTGCCAGTATACTTTGCACCTCGGAATAAAATACAAAGTCATATAAACTAAAAAATTAATAGCGTCTAACACTCTTTAAATGGAATTATATGTAGCTTTGTTTTAATGGCTCACATTACATCAACTTCAACGAACTTGATTAGATGTTTGTATTTCAAAAGACGTATTTCAGACAGCAAGTTTGAATAGTCCATAAGAATTAGATTCGAAGTTTTGGACGGCCACTGGGCGCCCACCCTTCGTTGAACGTCCGATGTCTCTTGGACTTGCTTGAGGCAGTCATGGTCAATATATTTCAAAACGAGCAATAGATGAAAGCCCTCCCAGAGAGCTGCAAATTACATACTCAACCAGGGGCCCGTGATTTTCCCAAAGAGCTGCGAATTATAAACTCAACTAGGGCCGCCGCCACTGCACCTGCGACGTAAGACAGACGATGATATTTGCTTTACTTTGGGTAAACTGAAAAATCAGCCGATGCCAACTGGCTTTTTCATGTATCCGTTCATTCCCAACTGTCAAAAGTGTGGCGCCCGTGATTTTCCCAAATAGCTTCGAATTATAAACTCAACTAGGGCCGCCGCCAGTGCACCTATGACGTAAGACCGACGATGAAATTTGCTTTACTTTGGGTAAACTGAAAAGTAAGCTGATGCCAACTGGCTTTTTCATGCCTCCATTCGTTCCCAACTGTCAAAAGTGTGGCTGTAATCACGGATCTGAGGATGAAGATAATACCGAGAATGGGCTGCTGGTTGACTCGATCTTCTCTACTCCTTCACGACTCTCTTTCCTACTCTATAAATACTGGTTTTACAATTTATATAACACACCACTTCTGCGTTCTGCCCTTGCAGTATATTCATATTTCGCTTGCTCATAAGAAACCAAATAAAATATGGGCAACCATATCTGCTGTCTCACGGTGGGCAATCACAAGGAAACCATTGAGTTGGTTCCCCTTGCCGGCACCGTTCAGATCCTTAATAAACCACTCTGCGCTGCCCGGATCATTCAAGAATTCCCTCAACATTTAGTCTGTCACTCCGATTCATTCTACATCGGCCATAAGACACCCACTTTATCTCCAAGTGACCAACTGAAGTTGGGCAACAAGTACTTCCTTCTACCCCAACACTTCTTTCACTCTCCCTTATCTCTCCTATCGCTCGCTTCCTTAATATCGCCGTCCCCGCCCACAAAATCTCCACTTACTTCCACAGGTCGCCTATCAGCTCCGCTTCGCAGTATCGAACGCGCTTCTGCTTTGTGTCAACCGTTTCAGATTCAGAAAAGCGACGTTGGCGGAAGACTTCGGATCAGAGTCTGCCCCGAGTTTATTTCAAAGCTTTTGGAACAAGGATGGCATGACGCTGATGAACGTGAGTGTTCTGAAGGCGGGGATTTGGGAGATGAGGATAATAGACTCTTGAATACCCCTGAGTTACGGAAAGTCTATGCACAGTTGGTCAATTGCAGAACCCAGTGTTGGAGACCGAAGCTTCACAGTATCAAGGAAAATGACAAGATGATCGGCCACAAGAGATTCATGAAAATTATGAGATTGGAAGAGAAGAACAATTCGCGCTCTTGACCAGTTCAATGTATTGTGCTCTTTTTTTCTGGCGCATCTTTCATTAATTCTGTCATAGCTCGGCCAAGATTTTTGCTGCGATATTATATAGTACTTCCTTGTAGAGTTTTCGTTTTTGCGATCAGTCATGATCGTCATTTCTGCTGAAGTAATGGAATTGAAGTAGACTTGATTTGTCAACTGTGCCCAGCTCCAGTCAATCTAGCAGGCTTTCTTGTGTGGAAGATTAAGAGATATGCATGTAACAAATGTAATTCGTGTGCGTATAAAAAAAATGCTTCTTGAATTGATTTTCAAACGGCACTGTCAAGACTTCTGTTTCGACTGCAAAGCGATAATGGCTAATCATATAAAAAATGGCGAAGCAACTGGTTGAATTGAATTTCAAACGACTACCTGCTTTGACTGCAAAGCATTATTGGCCAATCATATTCCCTTCAACAACCGAGGTTAACCGTACTGTAAATCTCCGTTTTCCGCGGACAAGGTCAATAGTTGAATAGTGTTCCATGCTGCGGTTGTAAATTATAATGGCGTGGTTTAACTAAACTCTCGTATGTTATGATTTGGAGTTTGGTGTTTTGTTAATTTATTAATTAACTTTTTTTTGTTATTTAAAATTAATTTTTAGTGTATAAATGTATTTTATCCCAATTACATAAAAATATATATATTCTATTTTTCATAAAGAACCCACTATTATATAATCTAGTTATTTTTTATTATTATTATTTTTAATTAATTTATCTTAAATTTCTCAATTAAAAAAAGTCATATCAACATGTAATATTGATAAAGTATTTTAACAAAAATTATTTATAAATTTTTTTATGATAAAGTGTAGTGAATTTCCATGATTAAGAATATCTTTATATATTATTGAAATGAGTAACCTCATATATACAATTATCACTATTTCATAAATGCCAAAAGGGTCAACTGCCAACTTGTCTCCAAAGATTTGAACCCACCAAACTAGGACACTAAACACACGAAAAGTATATCGTACACTTGAGCTAAGTTACTTCAAGATCAATTCTTTTTATAATTAAGAATAATAATAATAAATATATAGTTTAATTAATTTTTGTGATTTTTTTAATCTAAGAATTCTTTTATAATTAATAATAATAATAAATATATAGTTTAATTAATTCTTATGATCTTTTAACCTAAGAATATGACATGTATTATGGAGTAAGTGTTATGATGGTTATCATAGATTGACATTTGCATTTACTAACAATTTAATTTATATGAATGTGGTAGTCACAAATTAACAACAAAATATACAAAAATCAATGCACAAATATTGAAAGGAGAAAGTGGTAAGCACTTCCCAATAAACAATGTATTAGATCTTAAAAGTTCTGATAAGACTTCAAATTTATTTAGCAATCAAATTTTATATATATATATATATATATATATATATATATATATATAGTTTATGAATAAGATTGTTATGCCTAGAGGTGCTCTAGAGCTTAGTACAGTAGAGATGTTGTAATGTTCTTTTAAATACTGTAATGTCTAGTTAAAATTTTTGACTTGGTCAAAATAAAGTACAATTAAAATTAAAATTAAAAACATAAATTTTGGAGTTTATATGGTAGAGATGTAGCAATTTACATTTTAATATTTTGATTGGATAGAAATAAAATAAAATGAAATGAAAATGAAAATGAAATTATAACTATAATTATAATTAATAATTAACTAACCTAAATCAATCTTAGCTCTAGATCTACCAAACCTTAGAAGAAATCAAATCGTTCTACACACAAACATTACAAAATTTATGAATAAGATTGTTATATAAATATACACATAAAATTATATTTAAAAAAAAAAAACACTAAATTTATCATACAAATATTAAAATATAATATTTTAATCATATTTAAAAATATATTATTTATTTGTTAAATTTAATATTATAAATCAAATAACTAATACCAATCACAAATTCATTAATATAATCTCGTTATAATCCTGTAGGGCAAATAATGATAATAAAAGTAGCGTAAATAATGATAATAAATGTACGTGGTGGTCTTTCTTATTATACCTGCCAATAATAGTAAAATATATTATAATTTTAGATGTGAGACTTTTGTGATCCATATTGTAGATAAATGTCTTTGAGATTAATCACATCATTAGGATTTGAAGATGAACCACATTAGTTGGTTCAAAATATCGACCAAATCTTAATGATGTGATTAATCCGAAAGACATTTATCTATATTATAATTTGTTGGAAATCGAATCACTTTGACTTTTATTAAATCTAAGTTTAATTTGTATCTCGCTTAAAAATATTATTTAAAATAAACAAACATCATAAGAGTTAAATTTGCATGATATATATAAAATTCCATTATTCACATCAAATAATAATATATTATAAATATAGAAAATCATATTTAAAGATAGCTAATTTATTTTGAACTTAAAATCTTACCACATACCAATTTGGAAAGCTAACTAGTTGGAGAGAATATCTCAACCAACTAGACCTCAACAAACTCCCAAATACTAGGAACAAACTACTATGCTTAGAAAATATCACAACTAAGACAAGTAGGGTTTATATTTTCCAAATGGCCCCTTTAATGACTACTTCTCTCGATCTCAATCAACAAGATCTACATCTGGTCCAATATGGGAATTACACCTTGTACCTTGTTCATACATTTCAATCAACAAGATCTACATTTAATCCAATATGGGAATTACACCTTGTTCATGCAAACATCATCAAATTGTCAACTTCCATATAAAGGAACAACCATCCACCACAATGTATGGATACCATGTACCTTGTTCATGCAGACATCATCAAATTGTCAACTTTCATATAAAAGAACAACCATCCACCATAATATATAGATATCTAACCGCTACAAATTTTGGTTTAGTAGAAAGTCTTTAACATACATGTTCATCCAACTTCTTTCTGCCTAAGCTTTTAAATTAAAATATAAAATTCCATATAAATAAACAACCATCCACCAAAATACATAAATACCTAAACCTTTCCTAATAAACTAATCAAATAATCTAACAAAAAACTGAAATATGATTTCCAAACGCACTCTATATTATAATGGAGAAATCAAAATGAGAGATCCAGATAAGACTTCTAGGACCAACTCATCAATGTTTGAGTGTTCATTGAACTACTCATATTTTAGGTACGTGTGTCAAACTCATAACAAATAACTATTTAACATTTATGCACAATATTCCCTTACGTGCACATACGCTCATGATCTCGCACACGTAGCTTAGTTTTGCAACAGTGCCACATGCTAGGTAGATCGTGACCAAAAATAACACTTGGAGGGATTGAAGTAATGCGTGAAAAATAATACTTCATGGTTTTTCCTAAGAGAAGGTAAATAGGTATCTAAAATACAATATCATTCAGTTTATTAATTTATTAAGGATGTTGAAATAGTATATCATTGTTTCAACCCTCGAGATGGGTTGAACGTCGTAGTGGAGGTTCCGTTTAGCAGGGTGGAAAAGACTGGAGAGGATATCATGGCTAAGATCCCGTTGATCCATCTTTGGGAAAATAAATAGGCTTTGAGAGCACTCGAAAGATATCCCCAACTAAGTCTGTCATAAGCTTTGGATAGATCCAGTTTTGTCATCATGGCCGAGAGCTTTTGAGACTTAAGGGAGTGGACTACCTCCTGGGACGAAATAAAGCCATTGAGGATTTGATGACTTTCTACAAAACCTGTTTGTTCCGGAGAAATGAGACTAAGAAGAAGGGGTTTCAGGAGTTTGACAATGAGAGTGGCAATAATCTTGTAGTTGACATCACACAGGGCAATTGGTCGAAACCCTTGAGGATCCTCAGACTCAGCGGACTTAGGAATCAAAGAAATAAAAGTAGAGTTGAGGATTGGACATACCTTTTGAGTACATCTTGATTCCTCTACGACCTCCACGATGTCCTGCCCCATGAATGGCCAGGTGGCTTGGTAGAACTCAACAGTGAATCCGTCTGGGCCAAGGGCTTTATTCTTTGGCATTCCTTTTACTATTTCTTCTACTTCTTCTTTGGAAACAACTCACATCAGGGCCATATTTTGGTCATTTGTTATCAGGTTGGGAATGTGTTGCGTGATTCTTTGGATGGCTTCCATTCTATTGTCAGCGTTCTCCGTGAGCAGGTCTTTGAAATGGTTGACCAGAAGTCCTTCCATTTCTTCATGTTGTATTTTACGTTGTCCTTTTGCATCTTTAAGAGATTAAATGTGGTTACGTTTTCGTTGATGCACCATAGCTTTATGTAATAATCTTGTGTTTCGTTCTCCTTCCTACAACCACTGAACCCACAATTTTTTCTTCCACATGATTACCTCCTGTTGTCTTCTTTCCTCTATATGATTGATCAATAATCCTTCTTCCTGCACCAGGTCTTCTGACCTTCCATCTTGTATCATTTTTGGTTGGCCATACACTTACTGAGTTCGATTTGATCTTTGAGGATATGACCGAACTCCTCCTTATTCCACTTTCTGAGCCTCTTTTTTAGTTCTTTGAGCTTTAGCTGGAAGGTATACATCCTATTCCTACCCTGTTGAACACTTTGTGTCCACCATTCCTCCATTTTTTCTAGGATACCAGGGTTCCTAAGCCAGAAAGATTCAAACCTAAATGGATTGTTCTTGGGTCGATCTTTTAGATCCACTTCTAGGCGGACCATCCAGTGGTCCAACGCCATACATCGGAGTTTCGCTGCTTCTATGAAGATGTCTTTTCTCATCAGTTGTTCTGAGATTAGGAACTTGTCTAGGTGACATGCTATTTGGTGCACCCCTCCTCTTCTATTATTCTAGGTATGAATCCCATTGATTGTGTCTATATCCACTAGGCGTAAATTAGTAATGGTTTTGCTGAAGGCTTCCATATCTGAATATGCTCTTCTCATTCCTCCCTTTTTTCCCCCTAGGGTGGTGATCATATTGAAGTCCCCCCCTACTACCCATCGATCATTTGGGTATAAATTTCTCAAGTCACTCAAATTTTGAAGGAAGACTCCTCTTTGTCCTAAGAGATGCGGACCATACACCCCTGAAAGAAGAGCCCATTCACTGGATCCTGGAGTCTGGAATTTGCTGGTGAGAATTCGGGGTATACTTACCCAGTCTTCGAACAACACTTTTGTTGGATTCCAAAGGATCACCAATCCTCCTGCACTCCCATTTGCATCTTGGGCCATGACTTGGTATTCCAACTTGAAGTTTTCCATTATTTATTTTAGCTTTCTTTCACTAATTTTAGTTTCCTGTACTATCATAATGCTTGGTTTATCCTTTTTCAACCTCTTCTTAAGGTACCTCTATTTTCCTTTGCTATTGAGGCCTCTAATTTTCCAGGTTGTAATAATCATTTTAATAGTTTTACTGGTTGGTGGAACACCTCCAACAATGGCACTACTCTTCCTAAGTTCACCAGTAATTCGCCGACCATTTGTATGGATTCATTCATTGTTCTCCTGCCTCATTTTTTCCCCGTTTTCCTTGTATTCCCGTCTCTTGTCCTTGATTTGCTTGGGCCCCTAAATGTTCAAGTTGGCTTATTATGATTGAACCCTACTTGTCTCTATATCTCCTTATAGAGTTGCTTCTAATCGTCCAAGATGAATCTTTCATCCAAATGTCTCCTTTCCTGCAATAAACGCTTCATGACTTGTTCTTCTGCACTTAGGTCATCTTTATAATTTTCAATATCCATTAGGGTTTCCACCATTTGCATCTTGTCCTCTAGTCCTTGATCGACCTCAATTGCCATTTCCTTCTTTTTTTTCCCTCTATTCCTTTGTCTTCCTGGCTTTCTTTTTCCTGAGAATTGTCGCCCATCTCCCTCCCTAGATCTTCTTCCTGTAGAACCGAAAATTGGTTCTACGGCCTTTGCTCCTTCTCTTCTTGGTTTTCTCTGTGGTTCACGGCCTGTCTCGGGGTTCTTTTCCTCCTTTGCACCTATTTATACCCTTCTCCTTCCGCCTTCACCATCAGGTCCCCATCCCTTTCCTCCACCCAATGATTGACTGTTTGGTTAAGGGGGCATGCCCGAAACAAGTGGTCATATTTGTGGCATCTGCGGCACCAGAACGGGATGTGCTCGTAGTCAATCGGTTTTGGCCATACCTCATCATGGTACTCCAACTCTATGCAATATGGAAGTGGTTCCATTATATTCCTATAGACACAGAGTTTAGCATAGGAGGTGTATCGGCCTTTCCTTGTCAAGTTTGCTACCTTCACAAAAGTTTTGATCGAGTTTCCAATACCTTCTAGTATCTCTGGATCCCAGAAGTCCATGGGGAGGCCAAATAGCCGAGCCCATATTGGGGCAGCCAGAAGTTTCTCCGGGTCAGGGTTGTAGCATTCTTCCCAATGCCTGATAAAGAGGCTGACATTGTTAAAGAAGTATGGTCTGTCTTCAAATATTCTCTCTTTGTCTTCCAGATTTGAGAAGATCACTGTGAAGAATCCTTTCTCCCCCATTTTGAGATCTATGTGCCCTTTTGGCTGCCATCTTTGTTGCATCTATTTTATCAATTCTTTCTCTGTCGGCCATGCCACTATAAATTTGCAGATGAGGGCATGGTCCTTCATGTACCTTATATATTCTTCCAGCTTATTATTCGAGATGATGAATCTGGGTTTTTTTGCAGCTCTGAGCAGACACCTTCCATCCAAGCCTGCCTGCCATTTGGCTCACAAAACCGGGATCCCTTTACCTTTTCCCCCATTCCCACTTGCGGTGTCATATTGGCTTGATTCGCCTGTTGCAACATTCCTGTAGGAGGGGATCTCTCCCCCCCATGTCGTACCACTCATCACTATCTCAGCGGTCGTCTCAGTCAGGATGTAGGCCTCCATTTGGTTTTTGTTGTTGCAGTGTTGTCAGGGCAAGGTCGTGGAACCCTGAAACCCCAACCTCCCGTGCTCCTAGCTCTCTCCAGCATTGCTCTCAAAACCACAACATACCTTCAAAAGAAAATGTTGAAAATTAATGAATGAATGAGATTATTATTATATACATATACGCATATAGTTATATTTTGAAAAAATTGCAATAAAACACTCAAATTCTCATACAAATATTAAAAAATAATATTTTATTTATATTTAAAAATATATTATTTATTTTTAAAATTTAAACTAATAATAATCAAAAAACAAATTTGGTTATAACCGTGCCTTGGGAGATAATGATAATAAACCTCCAATAAATTAGTGGCCTTTCTTGTTATATCTACCTACTAAAAATTCAAAAATAAATTTATATTAAAACTCAAAAAATTATAAAATTTTCAAATAAATTTATATTTAAATAGATTTTTAAAAATCAACATTTTTTATATTGAAAAATAAAAAGAAAATTTTTATATTTCTTATTTTTATTGATGATGAACTTTAATTTTATCTAATTTAAAATGCATTATTAAAAAAAAATTATAGTCAACGACCAACTCAATTGATGATCAAAGTGATGTGAAATAACTCAATTTTTTATCAAAATAATATGAAATCTATAAAAAATTGATATCCAAAATTCATAGCCCCATATTTGCAATGTGGTTTAAGGAGAGGAAGATACAAAAAAAAAATCTCATAAACTCATAATATTATACATGCTTCACAAAATTATTGTTGTTTTGAATGACATTATTTCATGTGTTTAGATACTTGTGACTCTGCCCAGTTTCACCTAATCACATTGCTAGAAATGGATCCATAGCATTTAATGCCCCAATGGTTTTTGACCATCTCCAAGTAAAGTGAGGATGATGCATCATTTAACACTTGTATATGTTATTCTTTTCACACTCACCAAGTTTTCATAACTCATGCTTTTACCAATAGTATCATATATATCTCTCTCTATATATATTATATAAAACTAGCCTAGATTCTTGTAACTCTTTAACTATCAAAAAGAAAGATCAAATCTTTCAAAGTGCAAACATTTTTAAAATGGAAAAAAAATTGATAGCTTTTGATGTTTAGTAAATCTGAATTTAAAAAAAAAATTGATCACAACATACTCACATTAAAATTTAAATGGTTCATATATATATATATATATATATATAGATAGATAGATAGATATATAATTTAAATTTTACAATTAATTATGCTATATAATTATCAATATAAAACAAAATTAAAAAAAGCTTTAGTTGAATTTTACAAGTCCACTTTTCTTAAGTTTTTTTTTTTTGTTCAAATAATATTTATTAAATATTAAAAAAAAGAATTAAAATGAGTATTTAACATAAATTATAAAGATATTGGGAATGTTCTTGCTAGAAAGTTTGCTTGGTAATTTGTTAGTAGCAAAAAAATATTCATGCTCCTAGTTTAAAAAAATATATATTTCTTTATAATTAATTTTATATATATTACAATTAAAATAATTGTTATCAAATATATGATACAATAGACGTAGTAGTGGTAGCCTGGTCTGTAGTAGAAGATGATGGATTGTTAAGTATTGCCTCAACGGTTGAACTATGATGTGGAGGAGAAGGTGGTTGGTACACTCTATCAGGAGAAACATGACGTGCCTCCACCAGTACTGTGATGTGATCATCAAGCGAATGATGCGGAGGTTGAGTACTACTAGAAGGATCATCGACACCCTCACCATGATCTGATGGGGTAGTAATACAAGAAGCATGATCACCACCCTCATCATCATGATCCAACGAGCTAGCACTGCATGAAGACTCATGTGGTATATATGGTGCATGCCCATCCCTCCTCACTGCTAATTACTCAGTAGCTCTGACGATATGATGCATAAGACTCATCTTATCATGCAGATAGTCCCTCAAGAGCTCCAAGAGCTCGGGATCTTCCATGATGTCTCAAGCCCTCATAGGGAAGACTCCCTCCTCAACCAAAAGTCTAGAAAGTCATTCGCAGTAGTCCATCCTAAATCTAAGACCTGACACACATGCTCACGCACCTCTACATTTGAGGATGTGCCTCACGTCTGGGGCCTCGCCCATCTCTACACTTGATTCCTCAGGTGGGGGAGGAGGCATGTCCCCAATGAATGTGTCAATGTCTACAAGATATATGGTACACAACAATAATTAAATAATTTAATGAAACAAGTTAAGAATGTGCTAGAATAAATTGTATTCTAATTAATTAAGACAATCAAATGAAACTAGATTAATTTAAATAAAATATTATTAACTCTATCATTTGTAGGCTCATCTAGCGTGAAGGGGACATTGGGAAATTGTTCCCAATATATCCCCTCATATGGACACGACACTGAGACAAACATGTGGTTAGCCTCACTGACCATCACTATTATAGTGTGCAAGGGCACTCACTAATAATGAGAGGCAGCTAACCTCCTATGCACCAAAAGAAGCAATCCGTAGTTGTCCACCAGACACCTGGAAATTTGTTAGATGCACTAAATGACCCCCGACATATCTCTTAGAGTAGATAAGCTAACTCTCTGTTGCCACACCATGGGGGACATCAAGGAACTCGGAAAAATTATCCCCTCTGCTGGATAGGCCAATGATAAAATATATGTCCTCCTCAGAGGGCCTATACCATGTGTCAGGACCAAGACAGAAAGATTGTTGGTGGACATCCAACTAATGGATCAATTGTACCAACAATCCAAAGTGTGCCTTCAGGGATGTAGCCTCCTCATAGTACTTAAGGAAGCCTACATTCCTCAAGTGCGCTCGGGTTTTTTTGCTAATAGGGAAAGGGTATAAATCTCTCTCCCTATCTCGTGCCTCCCATGGTTAGATCACATTATATTGGTCCTCCATTTTCTCTTGCTCCTACTACGTCTCTGCTACATGATTGACACATAAAATACATCAACCTCATACAAAAAAACATGTTTTTTTTATTAAACGAAAAATGTATTTATAAATATAAACATATAACTTTCAATTAAGAAAAATAATTCATCCCCGGTGCGCCAAAAAAATAGTAATGCATCGATTCTGGTGTGTTATGAAACATGAAAGCAATAACAATGGTGCGTACATATACATGACATGCTACTTTTAGTTTACATACATAAATTTTCAATGTGGCGTGTCGAGACAACCTTACGCACGAGTGCGTATGTATAACCTTATCACACTGAAATGGAACGTTCAGGTTATCGAATGCATCGAGCTATATGTTTTAATATTATGTTTGTGGCGTGTTTGGTAAATATACACACATCAATAGTAACTTAAAAACGTACTCACTAATGTACAATTTATAGATTTTCCTCGTGCGTTTTAATTTACCAAACGCACCGACAAGGTTTTAGCGCAATAGGTTCACGCACCAGATTGTGGTACACCTCGTAAATTTACAGGGTGCATTGCTACATTTGTGAGCCAAACTTGTCTAACACATCATGCAAGAAAATAAAAAATAAAAAACAATTGATTTTTGGACCTAATTTGCAATTCTAATCCACTAAAAAATTAAATTAGAGAGAAACATGGACATTAGCTCGACATTTGCTTGTTAGGAGGCATTGTTGACACGTAAGAGAGAAAAAAAAATATCCCCACCGTTTGAGAAAATTCAAAAGCCATGCACTAAGCACGGGACAAAAGGATGGCAAGGAAGAGCAACACCGACAATAGGGTGCTTGAATGAGGCAAGAGTGGCATCAGTGCTTTAAAGCACTACAACACTACAAATGGTAAAAATGAAATTTACGACCAATAGTTTTTTTTATTTAACCCTATTTTGGTACGTTATTATAACATCATTGATGCATACTATTTCCAAGAGAACCATATTTTTTAAAAATTAAAAACCCTATAGTGGTGCTCTTGTTAAGTACACACTAGGGTGTTTTAATACATGAACAACACTGGTTCTTCATGGGAATATAGCACCAATATGGTGAAAATAATTTTAGGACTGACATTTTTTAAATTTAACCTTTGTTTGGTGTTATCAAGTAGTGTAAGCATTAGTGTGTCATATATATGAAACACACCATTACTTTTATTTGTATAGAAAATAACTCTTTGATGGTGCATCACTCTCTACTAAGCACCAAGGCTTTTAGTTCATTTAATTGCACCAATGTCTATAATCTAATAAGAGCACCATCATTTTTAAGTTAAAAACTCCACAACAATGCACTACACTATGTACACATCAGGGTGTTAGTGTAATGGTTTAGCATCGGGTCGTCGTAAGAGTACAACACTGGATTGGGTAAAATAATTTTTACAACCGACATTTTTGTAAACTTAGCCCTTTTTCAGTGCTATCCAGTAGTATATGCACTGGTGCACTTTTTTACTTAACACAATATTATTTTTTTTATTTAAAAAAAATGAACTTTCCACGCACTAGTGCATATGTGTATAGTAAAGCACTAGTGTGTTTTTATATTATAGACACACCATTAAAAACATCCACGAAAACATCTGCTAGTCCAACTTCGCTGGTGACCTTCACTACAAACATATTTTTGGGCTACTTTTATGGGGGCTTCCACAAAAAAAAAAATTGGAGGGTATTTTCCTTATAGTGTTTAATCATTTTAAATATTCAGTGTTTGTCATTTTTATATAAATGTTTAATCATTTTAAATATTCAATGTTTCTCATTTTTATATAAAAAAATACTTACAGTTTGAAATGATTAATTTCTTGGAAAGGGAGAGGAGGAAAGACACAATATTGACACACACAAACAATACGAGTTGTTGCTCTTCTATTTATCACACAAACTTGACTTGATTTCAATGAATCAATCATGAGTTATTTATAATTTTTTAACTTGCGACTTACCTGATCCTAACTTCAACACGCAAACACACACTAAATTTAACCTTTGCAAAATATAGGACTGAACTCAAACTCATACTCACTTGACTCAATTAAATCACGATGACACTAGTTAACTCAAACTCTAAATTTGCATTTCTTTGCATGTGGGAGTAATTAGTTATCTTTAGCATTCCCCCATAATTACGACCGCTAAACTAAGACATGACTCATGACAACTCAAACATGCATGTTGATCTAAGTGTTAGCTAGGCTTACAACACCTAAGTTGCCTCTATGAAACTCAAATACATATTTTTCTAAGGGCTTAGTAAATATATCAATCAATTGATTACTTGGTTTACAAGGCTTCAAATAAACTTCTCCATTACTCACACGTTCTCTAATAAAATGATATATTGTATCAATATATTTTCCCTTTTGATGAAACACATTATACTTGGATAGTGCAATGGTTGAGGTGTTGTCACAATAAATTTATGTTGATCCTTCTTCTTTTTGTTGAAGTACATCCAAAACTCTTCATAACCATATTGCTTGACATGTTGTTGATGTTTCTACTACATATTTTTCTTCTACTGATGAAAATGTATAATAGGATGTTTTTTAGATGCCTGTGATATCACACTTGAACCAAGTTGAAACACATAACTAGAAGCGTTTTTCCTATCATCAAAACTTCCTGCAAAATCACTATCAGTATATTAAATCAAATCTTTGTTTTCTGTGCTTGTATAAAATATGCCACAATCTGTAGTTCCTATTATCTTAGGATTTTTTTTCCAACTTTCCAATGTGTGTCTTTTGGAGACTATGAGATACATAAGGTTATCAACCAATCTTTTGTATACAATTGGATTTAAATATGATCCTTCATCATCCTTACTTAACTATGTACCTACTGGAACTCGTGCAGGAGCAGGTTTACAATGTTCCATTCTGAAATCTTTTTAGAAATTCTTTAGCATATTTATTTTGACAAATACAATTTCCTTTCTCTAATTTCCCAACTTCTATGCCAAGAAAATATCTCATAAGAACAAGATATTTCATTTCAAATTTTTCTTCATTGCTGGTATAAATTCATCTAATTCAAAATTACCAATATAAATAATGTCATCCACATACAAACAAACAATAAAAAAATTTCCATGCCCATTTACCTTTGTGTATAAGCTTGGTTCAATGTTACTTCTACAAAATCCATTCTTGATCATAGAAGTGTCAATTCTCCTATACCAGTCTCTAGGCGATTTTTTGAGTCCATTGAGCGCTTTCTTCAATATGTAAACCTTGTCTTCCTAACCTTCAACTTCATAACCAAGAGTTTGATGCATATAGATTTCATCTTTTAGAATTCCATTAAAGAAGGTCACATCCATCTGATACACTTTCCACTTTTTGTGAGTTGTTGTTGCTAGGAATGCTCTTACAGTATCCAATCTGGATACCAGAGTAAACGTCTCTCCAAAGAATATCCCTTGTTGCTACGAGAAACCTTTTCCTACAAGTCTTGCTTTAAATTTGTTAATCTCTCCTTTCTCATTCAACTTTATCTTGTACACCCACTTCACACCAATTAGGTTTTTATCTTTTGTTAAATCAACTAAATCCCAAGTGTCATTCTTCTCAATAAATTCAATTTCTTCACCCATAGCTTGCACCCAATTTTCATCCATGATATCTTCCTCAAACGATAAATGTTGAAATGTCAACAATGTAAAATTTGAACTAACATCTAAATCATCATAAATATCTTGCAAACTTCTCATTTTTCTCTTACCGTTGCTTGATTCATCACTTGATTGATAGATGGGAATATTCTGTTTTGCAAAACTATTTGAAGATTCATGTTCTTCAGGAAATATTATAGTTCTTCCTGGTGTGACTCTGTTCGGTGTTTTCTCCCATGATCCCTACTACTCAGTTTTTGCTACATCTTCTTCTTCCATGAGTGGTACTCTTACATCAATTGTTTTGTCTAAATTCTCATTCCATGGCTCTTGTTGTTTAAACACAACATCACTATTGATTATAATCTTGATGGGGAAAGGGTTATATAACTTATAAGCTTTTGATTCCTCACTATAACCAATAAATATGCATTTTTCAATTTTATCATCCAACTTACGTCTTATCTCTTTAGGTACATGTGCATATGCTACACATCCAAACACTCTGAAATGAAACATACTACAAGTCATACCTAACCATGCTTCTTCTAGCACTATGTTCATCATGTTGTTTGTAGGAAATTTGTTTATCACATAAATGACACATACAAATGCTTCTGCCTAATACTCGTTAGACAATTGTCTTCTTATAAACATGCTTCTTTCCATGTTCATATTGGTTTTGTTCTTTCTCTCTGCTACACAATTATGTTGTGGTGTGTATCTGGTTGTAAATTGCCTTTTGATTCCATATTGTTTGTAGTAAGAATGGAATGCCTTCGAATCATATTCTCCACCATGCTCATATCTTAATACCTTGATTTGATGATCACTCTTGTTCTCTACTAAGGCTTCAAATTATTTGTACTTTGCAAAAATTTCAAATTACTGCTTCAAAAAACAAACCCACTTATTTTTGCTGAAATCATCAATAAATGTGATGAAGAAACAACTTCTACCAATTGACTATGTCCGCATAAGTTCACACAATCTTGTATGAACCAAATCTAGTGGCTACTCTGCTTTGTATGCAACTCCTTTCAGAAAACTCTCATGATGTTGCTTTCCCAAGATACAACACTAATAAGTACTAGAAGTTTCTTTGATGGGAGGTAATCCTCTAACCATCTATTTTTGCTGCAATAATATTAAACCAAAGAAATGCAAATGTTCAAATTGAAAGTGCCATAACCAATAACCATTAGAACATGCAACCATACAATAACTGACCTCATCTATGTAATTCATGATCAGAGGAAGAATTTGTTCCTCGTCATCTGCACCTTTGCTATCAACTTCTTACTTAGGGGCTTGTTATATATAACACAATCTTATCCCTCAAAAATAACTTTGTATCCTTTCTGCATCAATTGACCAACACTTATCAGATTATGTTTAAGACGATGGACATAATATAGCTCTAAAATTGTCTTTGGCTCCACCTGCTTGGTCAGAATGTTGACCACTCCTTTTCCATCTATATCCATAGTCTTGTCAGTGTCGAACTTCACTTTTATCTTAACAGATTCATCTAGATTTGAAACCAAATTCTTGTTGCCAGTCATGTGGTTACTGCAACCATTGTTTAATAGTCACACATTATCAGAAGGCTCATGCATGGTATGGCAAGCTAGGAAAATGAAATCAATATTCATTGTAGTTATTTTAGCTTTATACTTTCCTTGATCAACTATCCTCTTCCTACAATCACATGCATAGTGACCAAATTTATTGTAATAATAACATCTCACCTTTCATTTATGAACTCTTTGATTGCTTTTGAAGCTTCTTTTGTTGCTTCCACTTTCTTGTTCCTTCTCTTCTCTTTCATTTCTCTGACTGCCACTTCTTCCACCTCGTCCTCTGCCTCTCGGTCTACCTCTACCTTTGCCTCGATCTCTGTCTCTTGAGATAGAAACATGGCTTTTAAAAGTTGTTTCTAAGGATGAATCCTTATTTTTGTATATCCTCGCCTCATGGGATAGAAGTGATCCAATTAATTCATCAATTGTCAGTGTTGTTAAATCCTTGCCTTCTTCATAGCTTCTACTACAACATCAAACTTAGTAGACAAATATCTAAGGACCTTCTCAACCAGTGCTTGATCTTTAATATCTCACCAATATTTAATTGGTTTACGACAGCCAAAACCTGATTCATGAATGAATTGCTATCCTCCATTTCCTTCATTTGTAGACTTTCAAAAGCTCTCATAGTATTCTTTAACTTAACAATATTGACTTTGGCCATACCTTTATAGCTGCCTCAATAGTCTCTCACGCTGTCTTAGCTGAAGTTGTGATCATAATCTTTTGGAACACTATTTGATCCACTCCTTGTTGGATAAATTGCAATGCTTGCGCATTTTTCTTTTTGTCATTCCTTAATTGCTCCCTCTTTACACTAATGAAAGCGTGTTCTACTTCATTCCTAAATTCTGAAAGTTGAAACCCAATGTACTCCCAACGTGATGAAACTATCTTTAAAAAACCTCTCTTTTTCAAATAATAATGAAACCCTCTTTTGTCAAATAAAAAAAATAAAAAATAAAAACCTCTATTCAATTAAAGCACTCTTTTTCAAAAACCTTTTAAAAAGAGACTTTAATAAACCATTTATCCTTTTTTATAAAGCTCGTTTTATAAATATTTCATATAAAAAAACTATTTCCAAAAAGATGTCACGTATTATTTGAAAATGACTTTAACGTAATACCCCAAAAAGTTTATAGCCATATGACCATTGGAATGAACGCGCTTTAAAGTTTTCAATTTGCTCACAGGCTTTCGTACGATGGAAAAAGTTATTGTTAATTTGTCGCATCAAAGTTATTGTTAATTTGTACACTAGCAACTTGTGGGTGTCACACCAAAGTGTTGCATCTTTAAAACTTTAAGCCTATGATAATTTTGCAAAGTGATTTTTTTAAAAAATTATTGGTCTTTTTTCCTGGGTTTTTTTCTGGCTGGTTTTGTAAGTTCCATGGATTTTATATTATTTCTTTAGTTTTGATAGCGGTTCGTTGTAAGAACATAATAAGAAAGATACAAAATTAATATACATAATAGGAAAGATATAAAATTGACACACATAAATTATACGATTTGATGCTCTTTTATTGATTACACAAATTTGATTTGATTACAATGAACCCATCAAAAGGGATTTATACTTTTCAATATGACTCAAGTGATGTTAACTTGAACATGAAACACACACTGAATTTATCTTTTCTCAAATATAAGACTTAACTTAAAGTGACACTCACTTGATTCAATTAACTCAGAGTGACTCTAGTTAACTCAAACTCTAAATTTAACAATTGTGTATTTGAGAGTAATTTACTATCTTTTATATAATTAATATAAATTATAAAAACATTAAAAATTCTGTTGTGTGAAAAATTTGCATACTAATATGTTACACTAATAAAATGAGAAATCATTTATTCTTTTTTTATGATTAATACTATAATTTTAAAAAAGTCAAATCAATTATTTTTTATAATTAATACCATAAATTTTAGAAAGTCAAATGTGTTCCTTTACAGTGTGTCCTGTTCAAGAAATTAGCTTTCCTTGGCACACTGCACTAAATTTCTGTGAAACCAAACTATGCTGAGTTCAAATCGCGTTTGGGGATGGAATTTGATGGGTAAATTCTCTGTCAAGGTGATTTGCTAGTCAAACACAGTTTGAAATTTTACAAAATCATCTAGGTTTTTTTGTTGAAATTGTGAAAACTAATTAAGAAGTGTGAAAACCATCAAATTTACCATGCAAATCTGTTTTGAAATTTATTATTGTTTGAAAAAACCAAATTAAACCAACTTTCCTTAACTGCCCAATCATATTTGCGAGTTTGTCCGGGCACACCCATAAATAAAATACAAAATCATATTTCTTTGAAAGAATATTTAAAAAATTTTAACTAAAAATATTAATGCCTTCTAACACTCTTAAAATGGAAGTGTGAGAAGCTTTGTTACCCTTTTACTTGTTTGTTTGTTTTAATGGCTGACATTAAATCGACTTCAAGTAACTTGATTAAATGTTTCTATTTAAGAAGAACGTATTTCATACAGTCAGTTTGAATAGTCTATAAGAATTAGGTTCGAAGTTTTGGATGGCTAGTCGGCGCCCACCCTTCGTTGAACGTCTGGTATCTCTTGGACTTGCTTGAGGCAGTCATGGTCAACATGCTTCAAAGCAAGGAATCGATAAAAGCCCTCCCAGAGAGCTGCAAATTGCATACTCAACCAGGGGTCCGTGATTTTCCCAAAGAGCTGCGAATTATACACTCAACTAGGGCCCCCGCCAGTGCACCTGTGATGATTTCCTCAAATGAAATTTGCTTTATTTAGCTGAAAAGTCAGTTGATGCCCAAGTGACTTTTTCATGCATCCATTCATGCCCAACTGTCAAAAGTGTGGCTGGAATCATGGATATGATGAAGAGAATACCGAGAATGGGCTGCTGGTTGACTCTATCTTCTCTACTCCTGCACGTCTCTCTTTTCTAGTCTATAAATACTGGTTTCACAATTTATATAACACACCACTTCTGCATTCTGCCCTTGTTGCATCTTCATGTTTCCCTTGCACATAGGAAACCATATCTGCTGTCTCACGGTGGGCAATCACAAGGAAACCATTGAGTTGGTTCCCCTTGCCGGCAACGTTCAGATCCTTCATAAACCACTCTGCGCCGCCCGGATCATTCAAGAATTCCCTCAACATTTAGTCTGTCACTCCGATTCATTCTACATCGGCCATAAGACGCCCACTCTATCTCCAAGTGACCAACTGAAGTTGGGCAACAAGTACTTCCTTCTACCCCAACACTTCTTTCACTCTCCCTTATCTCTCCTATCGTTCGCTTCCTTAATAGCGCCGCCCCCGCCCACAAAATCTCCACTTACTTCCACAGCTCGCCTATCAGCTCCGCTTCGCAGTATCGAACGCGCTTGTGCTTTGTGTCAACCGTTTGAGATACAGAAAAGCGACGTTGGCGGAAGACTTCGGATCAGAGTGTGCCCGGAGTTTATTTCAAAGCTTTGGGAAGACGGATGGCATGACGCTGATGAACGTGAGTGTTCTGTGGGCGGGGATTCAGGAGATGAGGATAATAGACTCTTGAATACTCCCGAATTGCGGAAAGTCTATTCACAGTTGGTCAATTGCAAAACCCAATGTTGGAGACCGAAGCTTGAGGGTATGAGGGAAAATAAAGAAATATGTATGTAACACATGGAATTCATGCGCGTATATAAAATGGCTGAGAGCCCGTTGAATTGAAATTCAAACGGCACTTTTAGGACTTCTGCTTCGACTGCAACGCCATAATGGTTAATCCTATAAAAACTGGCGAAGAAGCTCGTTGAATTGAATTTCAAACGGCCACTTTTAAGAGTTCCGCCTCGACTGCAAAGCAATAAAGGGGAGTCATATTCCTTCCGACTCAACCGTATGGTAAATCTCGGTTATTGGACATTGGCGAGCAATATTTCCTATTCTATTGGGTATTCAATGCGGTTTAAGAGTACTATGATGGGGCCAGCAATCGCTTAGAAACTTCACCATACATGCATGGGCATGTAACGGGACAACTCTCGGGCCGGGAAAGGACTCCAGCGTCACCGGAAAACACTGACGCCACATGCAGGACCTCCAATGTCAGACGAAGTGGATGGGCGGGACAAATTGGGCGCGCGCCGAACCGTGGATCGATTTGAAATTTGAATTTCTCTGCATTCATTGTGAAAATTTACAATGTATCTGCTTTTCTCATTCTCGTTCTCATTCTCAGACAGAGGGCACCAGAAAAAGCAAAACGATTCATCTGTAGCTGCTCTATGCCTTGGTCCTCATACTATTCACATATATTTTTCTTGATATTTATGTGAACCACATGCACATATTTGGCTTTCTTGGCATTGAGTTTTGCATTTCTACGGCTTGCAAACGCCCAGGCTTAACTGCGCAAGTGTTTAAGCATAATGAATGGGAAGCCATGGCTAAAAACAGCAGCGAGTTGTGCGGGACGAGAGAAGGATTCTTGGACAAAGATGAAGATCAGGTTGAGAATCCATGGCGGCAGATGATGTGGATAGGAGGCAGCTGCCTGCCCTCTAAAAGGTCATCTCACTGAGAAGCTCGACGATCGCAACAATTTCCGCAGAGGTTTCGCCCTCCGATTTTCCAACGATGTGCAGGACAAAACGCACATCTTGCCGTGGCTTCTGCCTTCCAAGGCGATCGATCTCCATCGCAGATAGCGACGGGTTCTGCTGGATCTGGTTGCTAATGCATTCAGCACCAGCCTAGCCTGGTTTCTTCGCATGTACCCCTTCGATTTCATCGACATTCACGCCTTCGAAGTCGATTCCAAGCTCCTGCAAAAGCCGAGCCCACTTGGTTTTGACGAAGAGTAACGTGGCACAGACGAATCCCTCCTCCCTCACTGTAAAGGCCACTCCCCAACCTCCGCACCAGCTGCACTACAGCTTTGTGTCAGACTGAGATGATAAAGCCAGCAATGTCATAAATATAACGAGGTTTATGAGAGGGGAGCTGCAAATGAAAGCGACTGATACGGTGGTTGTAAAGATGGACATCGAGGGAAGCGAGTGGCCGATTCTGAGGGGATGGCTCAGCGATCCAGAGATGCCTCTCATTGTGGACGAGCTCTTTGTGGAGGTTCACTACAATCACCCATCCATGTGGAACTACTTGGTAAGATCACCAGGCAAAATGCGAAAAAAGCTTCTTGCAGATCTCAGATGGCATGGCTTCTACGCCCACTTTTGGCCCTAACTCATTAACCTACCTCACGCCCTCCTTTCATGTTCACCGATGTTGCTCTCTTTCCACTGACCATCTGCCATCTCTGATCATCAAAAGAAAGGAACAAGACATAATCACATGGAATTTACTGGCCTATTTTATTCTTGGAGGGATCTTATTTAGCTTTCTCTTTCGCTTTTATTTATATTTTTGCAGTTAGACATAGGTTGACAATCATGCTAGAAAAGTGTTGGTCGTTTTGAATTGATAGAGCCAGTCTGCTTTTTATGATACTTTGTAAAGTAGAAAGTATGGGTAAGTTTGATTTAAGAAAAGTTCTGAGTTGATAGTTGAACATCGTTCAAACGGCATTGTAAATTTGGAGTTCACCAAAAATTGTAGCGTTTGGCTTATGGAATCTCTGACCAATTTAAAAGAAATTGTACTTTGATCAGAGATAACAGTTGAACATATTTAAAATAGATTATTATGGATAAGTAGTAAGAGAAACGGTTTAGCTTATGAAGGCTTAAGCAAATTAAAACAAATGGTAATCAATAATAAAAAAGAGAGAGAAATGATGATCATGGTGAAGAAAAGCGTTGCATGTCTTTATGCTTTTGAAGTCGTATATAGATGTTGTATTTATGCTTTTGAAGTCGTATATAGATGTTGTATTTGATATGTATTTAATATTAAATTTTAATTATAAAATGGGTTTATAATTTTTATTTTTAATTTATATATTAAGATAAAAGTGGAAGAAGATAAATCAGTTAAAATAAAAATAAGACCAAAAACAATTATGTGAGAGGGTGAAAAAAATACAAATTAGATTAAAATATTATAATTATTTAAAAAATAAAATAAAAAATAAGATGTAATATTTAAAAAATAAAAGTGAAATTTTTTTATTATAATTTTTTATTACTAAGTTGTTGATTTTGAATTAAAAGAATAATGAAGAAGAAATAACATCTTATTATTGGTCTTCTACAAAATATTTTTAGTTTAAAATTAAATATATATATTAGGAATTTAAACACTAAGCATTTACATGTATAAATTTGAAAATATATTGATTTTGACAAAATGTCATTTTCATTTACATATACAAATTTGAAAATATCTTGGTTTTGACAAAGTGTCATTTTTCTAAGATTCATGAAACTTCCATTGTATAGAGCATCTCATTTAAGGATCATTCCTACCACATAGTTTCTCATTTCCTAAGATGATTCTATAGCATCTTAAGATGACCCTATAACATTTTGAATTTCTTGGTTGAAGAGAAATTAGATGACTAGTAAATAATAGATATCAATTCATAATCAATAACAATAGACACTACTTTAGCATATCTCATTTTATTAAGATTTAAAAAAACATAAAACCCAACTAATCTATAATTGTATTTCCCTTCGACCCCTTCCACCTCAACCACTCATCACAAGTTGTACCATGAGACCAACATGGTGACACCACCTCCACAAAGACATCATATGTCATACATGGTTAGTCTAAATTTGTATGAAATCTATAAGTTGATTAATGACCCAAATATTACCTTTACCAAAGTGGTTTACCTGAAAAGTATAAAATAGTTACCTAAAAATGTGATTGCTATTCTTAGTGATATGCATTAATCAAGACCATCATATCTACTCAAACCAAATTATTTTCGATGCAATTTTTATAGGTATTTGAAGAATGAAGAAGTGGGAGAGGATTAATGAGTTGGAAGTTGAAGACCCGAAGGATATGATTGAATTTTCAGCAGAAGATTTAACATGGACAGAGATTAATGGGGACCAAGTTGCAATTATTCCATATTGTCGACTTGATGATTTTATAAGAGGAGAGGAATCGAGTGAACGGGCACCCACTCAATTTCTTCTTGCTTCTCAACGAAGTAAAAAAGCAGCGGATATCGGACAAACATATTTTTCAACATATCTGGAGTACATGATGTGAGTCTTTATATCTTTTTTCAATATATGTATAATTCTTTTCAATATGCATAAATTTTATATCTAATTTGTTGTAAATGTTTTATATATAGTTATTGGTGTGCATATGGTCCGAAGTGCAACAACAGAATTATGAGTGCATCCTCAGATCAAAACAAAAAACACAATCAACGTGAAAGTATTAAAGTTGGTTGCCAATGTCACTTCATTGTGCGGCGACTTCAACTTAGACCAGATGATGCTGTAATAATATATACTGCATGTAGGCATATTGATAAATCCAATGTTGTTTGTCATGGAAAAGATGCAATCGGTAGGTCTATGAGATTCAGTTATGCACCACATTTAACAAGGGATATGCGATCTATTGTCCAACATTTAATCCAAAGAGGTTTTAATGTTACAATGATATGGGATAAGTTCATCTCTGATGTGAAGGATGGATTCGGTGAGTTATACACAGGGACATCTCGAGATACATACATGACAAGACAAGATATATTAAACATTTACAATGATACCATAAGGCTAGAGTATGTTAAAGATCAAAGTGATCCAATCAGTGTAGAATGTTGGTATAAGGAACACGCTGAGAGCTTTTTCTTCTACCAGAAACAAGATCTTGCTGAAAACATCCCTTTTATCATAGGCATACAGACAAAGTGGATGCGTTCAATGATGCTAAAATATTCTCACAACAATATAATCTCAATGGATTCAACATTTGGTACAAATAAGTACGGGGCGAGTACAAAATTACCCTAAATCTAATTCATTTATTCAACACCATTTTAATGCTTGTATCTTATATAAATATAATTATGTACTTTGTTTGTAATGTAGTATCAACTTTACACTTTAATGGTCTTCGACAAACATCACAATGGGGTTCCAGTAGCTTGGGTGATATCATCACGCAATACTATAGTTGATATTCGTAAATGGATGTCAACTCTCTTTGCCATTGGGAAGAAAGAGCAACCAGATTGGCATGTTAAAGCCTTCATTACAGATGATGCTACTGCTGAAATTGAAGCATTAAGGTGATGTGTTTATTCTTTTTATAAGAGACAAAAATATTCTTAATGTATATTCTCTCTAAAAATTATGTTATTCCAGGTCTTCAATCAACTGTACAATATTATTATGTGTGTGGCATGTTCGTCGTGCATGGTTGAAGAATGTTGGAAACAAAGTCCAAGGAAGGGAAAACCAAATCCGAATTTTCCATGCTTTAGGAGAAATCATGCACACATGTGCAGATGATGAATCTGTAAAAAAGGCAGTTGAAAATTTATTTGAAGGATTCAGTGACCATACAAAGTTTTTGGAATATTTTAAAACAACTTGGTTAGCCAACAACAAAATATGTAAGTTTCTTATAAGTGGCTTTAATGACTCTTTTTTGCATGTCATATGTATAGTTATTAATTCATAACCAATAAATTTCTTTCTACAGATATGTGGGCAAAAGCGTACAGAAATTTTCCACATTCCAATCAAAATACAAATAATGCAATTGAGTCTTACCATCGGTATATCAAGCAGAGGTACCTAAGTGAGAAAAACAATGCATGCCATAGGCGGGTTGATTGGTTGATTTATGTGTTCTTGACAAAGGTTGTATTATATTACAATCATATGCAACGTTTAAAAGAAGCTGGTTTTGTACGACCCAGAAAAATTGAGGAACATTTGAATTCATCCAAGTGTAGAGCTAACCAAATCCCAAATGAAGATTGTGTGCCTGATGAAAAGAGTAACAACGATTATTGGGTTCGTAGCCAAAATAACAATACTCGTGATATTTGGTACAATGTCATATATAAAGATTCCACTCTACACTTTTGTAATTGCAAGTGGGCCTTAAATGGAAACATCTGTAAACATGTATTGAAAGTTGAGATGTTGGCAAGTAACATTAGCTTGGGTGAAAATGTATTCCCTAATGTCACTAATCCTACTACAGAAATTCCTAGAATTTTATTTGATTTGAATGAGTCACCTATATTGGGCCCAGAAATCCAAACAGAGCTTCTACCATGCTTTGATTCTCCTCCCATTCTAAATTATCATAATGAAACAAGCAATGATGATTTAGATAATTTCTCATATAATGTTGAAACGACCAATGTACGACCAGATAGTGCATTATTTGAAGATGATGAGATGAAACGTGTTAACTCATCAACTCATGAGAAATTGAGATCCATAATACCTACAAATTTGGAACAGGCATATGCATTAAACAACTTGGTAGACAAAGTATGTCAAGAATACAACAAAATGTTTTTCAATACTATTACTCCATCCAAGATCACTACCAAGAGAAAACATAGTTTCTTGAGCCCAGTCAATAAGAAAAGGTGTTGTGGTCACAAGTCAAATGCAGGGAAAGATAAACTACAATTTGAAAGGGTTGGACGAGTTCGTGCAAAAAAAAAGAGCATGAATGAACAGCTGGAGTTGTCCTCTCAACGACAAAGAACTGTGGACCACATGCCTGAGTTAGTGCAACATTCTATTATACACAAAAATGGTAAATCTGATGTTATGCATTTTTTCATGTGAAATATGATATACTATCATTTGCAATGCATAGGCATAACTATATGAACTTTTTTTGTTGTTACAGTTGACGGGCCAACTTGTCGACTCCAATTATTTGATGAGCATGTCGATGAAAGAAACTATAGCATTGGGAGCACTTCTCCAATCAGTACTATCCCAATTCCCTCCCCGAGGGTGCTTCCCCCTATTGTACAACCAATGGGGATGTATTGTCGGCCACACCCACCACCTTTTTCCTTCATAAATTCTCCCATGCCTATAACCGACTCCCCAAACCCTTCCCAATTCCCACCCCTCCCCTTTAACCATCCGCCCTTCTCATTGTTCCAATCATCCACCCTCAACATTCCAATTTCCCCCCCTAGGGTGATCGCTCGCCCTAGGGTTATTCCCACTATCGTACAACCAATAGGGATGTATCATCGCCCCAACCCACTATATTTTTCCAATTTTTCTCCCACCATGCCTTTATCCATCACCCCTGAACCATGCCTATATCCATCACCAAGTGCTCCACCATCTACCCAGGAAGGGCAGTCTTCTCCATTGCCTTAGATCTTCATGGTGAGAATGAGTAGTTGACCAAAAACTTATCATTAATTAACGAAATTGATTATATGCATTTTGGATTTTACAACTAATTGGTTATTGAATTTTTGCAGCAATATCACTTTGGAAATGCACTTGGGAGTGCCAAGAGTGGCGATGGTGACTTATACACCCAATTTCTAGATCAGTCGTGAGGCGGCATTTCCATAATGTCATTCATGGGCATGAACTTCCATTATCTATGTTGGGAATGAAGTTCCATTTTGTAGAAAAGAAAAATGTATAACTAGACAAATTTGGAATACAAATACATGAATTTGAACTTGTGTGTATGACAATGTCTTCATTGACTTTTAAATTCATGATGTGGATTTGATGTTATATTCTATCAATGTTACATCAGGTTTGAGGAATGTAGTTAGAATGGATTTATTTGTTTCATGTACAAGTTATCAAGTTTGCAAGTTAAGTTACTTTTATATTTATATCTTACTCAATGTTGCACGCATGAAAAAACATATCATTACCAGGGAACTTTACTTAGTTATAATAATAGATGTATCATGTACATGAAGAGAGCATATATATGGATTTAGATTTATTTTAATTTTTTATTTATGAAAAAGAAAACTAAAGTTGAATTTATGAAAAAGAAAAGTACACTATACATGCCATATAAGAAAATATGCAAAAATAGATAATGATTTGAGCCTTTACCACTTAACTACTAACATTTAGAGATGAAAAATTTATTGATAAGTGGTGTAGTATTATTTAAGTTTTATTATACACATATATATATATATATATATATATATATATATATATATATATATATATATATATATATATATATATTAACAATTCCTTTATTTATCTTTGGAGCCCTGTAACATAATGTACACAACTCAATGCAACATAATGTCTTACGTAAATTCCATTAGGTAGATCAAATTAAGTATCCTATTGAACTTTACAATACCTTATAGAATATGTGCCACATGTCAAGTTTAGGTAGCTTAGAGTGGATAGAGACAAAGAGAGCACAATTGAGAGGGTTTACATTTTGTAATAGCCCATGGACCACATGTCTCAGGTAACTAAATAGATAATGTCTTCTCCTTTGCACTTGCATTATTTCAATTCGAGATAAAAGAGGACATAGTAGATTCACCTTTCGAATGAATTTTCTTTTGAAAGGGTTTTCCAGAAAATAATTGGCATTCATTGTGGTTTGTGAGTGATTGTGAATACTTTTCTTTATTTTTCACATTTAATTTATTGCATACATAAACAACAAAATTGGTAATAAGGGATCTAGAATCTAAAGGAATTAACCCTTCATAGTATAGATTTATATTTAAGTAACATATATGTTTTGATGGACTATCTAGTGGAATATCCATGATAGTTTATAGATCAACTATGGTTAAGGACCTAATGTACATGAACAAGATAAACAACATGGATGATAAGAGAATCCCTAAAAAAAAATTGAACTCTATCCATTACTATCAACACCTTAAGCAAAGATGGCATCAAGATGATGCGTTGGTTAAATCATTAGGGAATATAGCAGGATGTCATCCTACCCATACGGACAATATTAAAAATATAATTGTATCTAAATTTAAAGAGGATTTGTGGTGCAAAGAAGAGTTAGACATTAAAAGGAACCCAAGATATTACGAGGGAGTAACTCGGATTCTAAAAGATCAAAAATATCTTTTAGTTCTAACTAGTATAAAAAGAAATCAACATTACTAAAACAAGAACCAACTCCCATGAACTACATAACTACAATGGTCATTGGGAAAATTCCTAAAACCGTGGGATGTAAAAATTTGTCACCTTTGTGATGGTTGAAGATGAAAATCAATTTCTCAAATTAAAACTCATTTACCTTTCTAACCTCCCAAATCTAAAAAACTATGATAATCTTGGAATGCTTCTCTTACAACTTTTAAAGGATAAAAACAAGATTTCAATGAATTTAAATAAACTTTCCCTTTTAAAAACAAAATTTTTAAAAAATTTAAATAATCTTGGTTTTTAAAAATGAGATAAACTAATTTTGATCTCAATGAACATGAATTATCATTATTATAATCACATTAACATAAACATTATTATTTGGTATTAATATAGATACCATTATTTCCATGATTAAAATCTATTCTTTATATTCAATGTATTTCTTCTTTATAAAAAAAATGATAATAATAAATGAGATTTAAATAATAAGTTTGATGTCTATGTTGAATTTTGTCAATTTTTTTATAAATTATATATAAATTTTTTTATATAAAATTATATCATATCCATATGTCAATAATTATTATTTATAAAAAAAAATAAAAAAAATTATTATAACATTTTAATTAACTTATAATCTTTAATTCATAAATATGTATTTTAAAATATTTTAAGTAATTGTAAAAATAATTATTTTTTATTAAATATAAATTATATTTTATAACATATTATTTTTAAAAACATAAAAGTTTAACAAATATGATACAAACAAAAACCAAATTCCGATTGAATTGACACGTAGGATCGGAATGTAATATTTAATGCTATTGCCGAGACTTGCTATCGCTTAGACTCGCTGGGAAGATAGAATCTGTCAATTGTGCGATACTCAGAGGGTGGAGGATGAAAACACTTTCTTTTAGATTGTCCAACCCTTACTCACATCTGCTCTCATTTCCTTAACATCTGTCACACTTCCAATCTTCTTGACTTGTTAAGTCAGCCCAACTATAGTGATTTTGGTGTGCTTCTTTCCTTTTTTTCTAAGCATAGAAATAAGATTTTGAATGATTACAATTAGATTCTTTTTCTTCTTAAAATCCGATAGACCATATTAATCTCAATAAACGTTAAAAATCATCATTATAAATTTTATTTGAATACTATTAATTATATGTAAAAATTATTTAATAATTTATAATAAAAAAATTATTTTAAAATAATAGTGAAAAAAACATTTTATTAAGTAAATTACTTAATGAAATACCATTTGTATATGGAAATATAATGTATAGACGTATTTTAATTATGTAACACTATGTATTTAATAAGGTGTTTTCAAGGATTATAAAATCATGTGAAATTAATAATATATGATGCATTCACACCTGAGTATTATATATGTATATATATTAATAATATATTAATTATATTAAAAAATATTTATAATATTTTAATTTTAATATAATATATCTATAATTATAATTATATATAATTTAAAAAATACTTGAGAAAAAAGATACAAATGACAATGATATTATTGTTGGTTTCCATATCACAAATAACCAAATCTCATTCACAAACTATGACTAAATTATAACCTAAAATATATATAAAGTTTATTAAATTAATCTTTTATTAATTTTTTATTAGAAAATGATACCGTCATTTTCAACAATGTAGCCATTATATTTGATTTTAGCATTCTACCTGTAGCACCTACTCGACTTTAATATTCTATTTCATGTATATAATTTAGGATTAAATTATTAAAATTATATTTTTAAGAATATATATTAGTTAGTCAAGAAGATTTCCCGCAAGGTGAAATATGGTAAGGTGGTAAGAGGAGGTTATTGAACACTATTCCAGGGGTATTTTGAGGATAACAATAACTCTTGCTACGAGCATAGAAGTCAAGAGATTATCAGGATCAAGAGATTATCAGGATCCTTGTTTTCGTTGAACTACGTTTTGGTTTTGGTTCGCCCAAAGATAAATGGAATTAAATGTAAAATAGTACCACGTACTTGCGATTGGCCAACTCACCTATGCCTCCGAGATTCAATCTATGTAACAGGGTCTCACTGTACACGTGAAATAAAAATACACCGATGTGTAGATGCCGGAACCATGGCATGAAATGATATGGTCATACATAAGAGGGCGTACTATAAGGCATTAAAATCCCTATAGCATGGGATTTATGGCTTGCCTCGGACATTAGCCTAAAAGTCAATGGTTGACTTTTTCTAGGTACGTTTGCATGCTGAGTTGTAATTTATAATGGCATCGTTGAAGTATTCTAGGTTATGTTTTGGTTTTCGCACTTCTGGTTCAATGATGTTTAGCCAAATTATTATTTTTATTTAAAGTTGGGTGGTAATGCGTAAATATATAAAAAATATTTATAAAAAAATTATTGTTATATATATATATATATATATATATATATATATATATATATATAATTTTTCTCAATTTAATTATTTAAAAAATATATTATATTAACATATGTTTTATGAAATATGGTATTATAAGTTATGATAAGAATTTTTACAATAAAATGCATTAAATTTCTATAGTTAAGATGCATTGAATTTCTATAGTTAAGAATATTTATTGTTACTTTTTTTTAAATGTATATTTATGAAAATCATATATTAATTATTTTTATAATTAATAATAATAATTTAAATTAAATTTATAGTTTAATTATTTTTTATGAATTTTTCAATCAAAGATTGTGACATTTATTATGGAGTAAGTGTTTTTATGCTTATCATGGATGGATAGTTATTGATATTTACTAACCATTTAATTTATATGAAAGAGCTAGTTATGTATTAACAACAAAATATCCAGGAAATCATAAGGGAAATATTGAAATGAGAAAGTGGTAACTAATTTTAAATACAAAGCGGATTAAATCTTAAATGTTGCAATAAAGTTTTTAAATTATATATATATATATATATATATATATATATATATATATATATATATATCAAAGTTTATGAATGAGATTGTTGAGTCTGAGAGGTGCTCTCTAGCCCAATATTGTAGAGATGTTGTGATGTTGGCAATAATAAAACAAAATAAAAATTAAATTAAATTAAAAAATAAAATAAATAAATAAATAAAAAACATAAAATTCTCCAATTCAGTATGGTAACATAGTCAAAATAAAATTATATTTATAATTAATAATTAAATAAGCCTTAAGTTAATATTAACTCCACTTGGAACAATCAAATCACTTTAGATAATAGCATTATGAATAAAATTATTATATAAATATAAATATCCACGAATAAGCTTATTATCATATAAATAAACTCATGTAAATATATTTTGAAAAAATTACAATAAAACACTCAAATTCTCATAAAAATATAAAAAAATAATATCTTATTTATGTTTAAAAATATATTATTTATTTTTAAAATTTAAACTAATAATAATCAAAAGGAAAAAATGGTTATCAGTGTGGGTGGGGAGATAATGATAATAAACCTACAAAAAATTAGTGTCCTTTCCTTTTATGCCTACCTATTAAAATTCAAAAAATTATAAAATTATAAAATAAATTTATATTAAAACTCAAAAAATTATAAAATTATAAAATAAATTTATATTAAAACTCAAAAAATTATAAAATTTTCAAATAAATTTATATTAAAATAGATTTTAAAAAATCCATTTTTTTCCTTTTTATATTTCTTATTTTATTGATGATGAACTTCAATTTTATCTTATTTAAAATATATTATTAAAAAATAAAATCATAGTCCTGCAGTTTAATCAGTCATCAAAGTAATGTGAAAAAAACTCAAAATTTTATCAAAATAATGTGAAATCTATGAAAACTCGATATCTAACTTTCAAATCCCCATATTTGCAATGTGGTTTAAGGAGAGGAAGATACAAAAAAAAAAAAAAAATCTCATAATATCATACATACTTCACAAAATTATTGTTGTTTTGATTGACATTATTTCATGTGTTTAGATACTCGGGACTTTGCCCAATTTCACCTAATCACTTTGCAGGAAATGGATCCATATCATTTAATGCCCCAATGGTTTCTGACCATCTCCAAGCAAATAGAGGATGACGCATCATTTAATACTCGTATATGTTATTCATTTCACACTCAAGAAGAGGGATCAAATATTTTGAAGTGTAAATCTCTTTTAAAACCCATATTTTTGCCAATGGTATCTTATGTAAGATGATATATATATATATATTAATTAAAAACTACTATAGATTCTTGTAACTCCTTAACTATAAAAGAAAAAACAAATCTTTCCAAGTACAATTTTTTTTAAAATGGAAAAAAATTTGATAACTCTTTAAATTTAGTAAATCTATTTTTTTTTTTTTAAATTTTAATAAAACACACGTTTCGCATTAAAATTTCAATTAATTCTATATATATATATATATAATTTAGATTACAATTAATTTATGCTATATAATTATTAATATAAAACAAAATTGAAAAATAGTTTAGTTGAATTTTACAACTGCACTTTTCTTGAGGTTTTTTTTTCTCATTTTCAAATAATATTTATTAAATATTAAAAAATTTATTCGAAAATGAATATTTAACATAAGTTATAAAGATACGGGGAACGATCTTGTGGAAAAATTTTCTTGCTTATTTGTTAGGAGCAAAAAAATATATTCGTGTTCTGAGTTCAAAAAAAAAATTATCATTAATTCTATGAAATTTCGTCAGACAAATGTATAAATAGTAACTAATGCTCTGAATTTTGAACAATCAAATGTGTTCTTTTACATTAGCCTGGGCACAAAATGTAGCTTTCCCATATTCATATTTGCTAATTCATATTAGCGCGGAGAAAACCAAGTTAGGTGAGCTCTCTTCAATCGGCATATTCATATTTGCTAATTCATTTTGCCAATATTTCTGGAGCTATGAATTCATAAGTTTATGGTAAAATTACAAATAGTGATTAGAAAAGAGACATTTAAAAATTTAAAACTAAAAAAATTAATACTTTAACGAGCGGAAGTATAAATAATGAAAGTATCAACAGCTTTGTTAGCATTTCAGTTGTTTGTTTTAATGGCAGACTTTAAATCTACTTCAATGAACTACTTGCTCAGATGTTTCTATTTAATAAGAAGGTATTTCAGATGGTATGTTTGAGTAAGTCTATAGGAATTAGATTTGACGTTTTGGACAACCAGTCCACGATCACTCTTGGACTTGCCGTGTGGCAATCACGGCCAATAAGTTTCAAAACGAGGAATCAGTAAAAGCTCTCCAAAAGAGATCAAAAATATAAACTCAATCAAGGAACCGCTGCCCCTGCATCCGTGATGTTCACGAAGAGCTGCGAATCATAAACTCAACTACGGCCCATCCTACAGATTTCCTTTTTATTGGTTTGGACTAAAGAAGTCCACCGCCGAGCTTATCTGGATTGCGGGTTGCTCACACTGGTTGATGTGGCTAGCAGGTCTTATCTGCTCAGTTGCCAATTCCGACAACTCTCAGGGGCTTTAATCATGGAGATGGATTCTATAGATTATATTATACTAATGACCCATATGATAGGATGTAGATTTCATCTACTTTGGATTGCCAGGTTGGTTTCCCATTAAGAGTTTCTTAGGTATGCACATCATTTCCCTTATCAGATGATGGTGTCTTAAAGGAATTAATGAAGCATCTCTCTGTATAGATAGTGGCATGGAGACAATGGAGATTTTGGTTGTGTACACAAAGATTTCATTTGCTTCATGTGCAATTGCGCTACAAACATTTGGCTTTCTTTGTTAGAAAATTTCGTCATTATAGCTCTACAAGTTGGCTAAACTTACTTCAAATGGATGCTTTCCGGGAGTAGTAGCTCAACTATTGACCTACTAATTGTAATGTGGAACATTTGAATACACTTATTTGCTGGAACTTGGAAAAGAATGAGAAGATATGTAATCAGATTCCATAATTAGTTATCCAAACTTGAGGTTGCTTGATATCTGAGATTGATAACTGGAGAGTAATCAAAGATTAGTCCAAACTGCCAATGAAAAACTCATTATGTGAAATACCCCATATAAAATTGTTGTTAGAGAATATTATGACTAGAAAATGCAGAGACCATAAAACGTTCAAGATATTATTTTAACACTGCTTCCAACAATGAAAAAGACACAAAACATACACTACAATGAAATGTCCATTATGGAGCCTCTTTCTTATGTCTTAGCTCTACTTTCTTCCATCTCCCTGCATTGATTCGAACTAAACAAAGTGTTTTTGAAATAGTCTCCTAGACAAATGAGAGGTGGTCTACTACAATTTTCAGATTTTGAGTTTTCTGATCAAGAAATTTCATATAACTATGACTAATAAACATTGATTGTAGTTATTGTGAGTCAACGTTCCTAACTAACAAAGGAATTATTCCCTAGAACTATGATTGAAAAAAAAAAGTCGTAGTTTAATTTCATAGTCAAAGTTCCCCCATCATAATTCTTGTGGTCATGATTCTTGTAAAATAAATTAAAAATTCCTAATTGATAAGGGAACTATGAACAACAAAGGAATGATTCCTAAGGTCATAGTTCATGAGGGTCAAAGCTCTCGAGGTCATAGTTATTATGCATCATAGTTCGTAAGCGTTAAGTTTCTCAAGTTCATAGTTCTTGTATTTCATAGTTACTATGGTCACATTCCTCGTGGGTCATATTTTCTATTGGTTGTAGATTCCAATGATAAGAAAGCTCATAAAGTTTCTTCAATGAGAGTCGATGAAGTGCTTGTTGGAAAATGAGAGAGGGAGGGAAATATATATATATCTATATATATATATATATATATATATATATAGAGAGAGAGAGAGAGAGAGAGAGAGAGAGAGAGAGAGAGAGAGAGAGTGTGTGTATAAATGGAAATAGAGAGATAAAGAGTGCTAGGAATAAATTAGTCATAATGGTATAAACAACAATTTCATCCATACGATACCATTCCTTCAAATTATACAATACTAGGGTTTTCAAATTCCATAAAAGTAGGGTTTTAAAATTGCACAAAATTAAGGTCTTCAAATTTCACTTCAATATACATTGACAAACATCACCAACTTGTGATGCAAAGTAAATATGGTTTGTTTACTTACATTGTCTAATTATGCACTCAAATTTGAACTCACTATATTGGAGTTTCCACATTCCACATTGATAGGGCTTTCAAATTCCACAAAGCTATGGTTTTCATAGTGAATAAAGTTAAGGTTTTAAAATTGCATAATGATATTTCCTAATAACGCATGTACACTTTTGATCCATGCTAAGAAGGTAGCCAAGTTTGGGCCTTACAAAGCCTATACAACTAGGACCACGTGCATTCCTAAGGACAGGCACACATTCTTGTGGGCATGTGTTCCTCATGATAGCCCCATTTGCACTTCTGGGGTCATCATTCTTGTGCAAGATCCCTTAGTTGATTCTCACTAGTTTTTTCAATTATTCATAATCCTTCTCAAGGTCTCATTATAGAATTTCTCACAACATTCATTCGTACACTTCATGTTAGGTGTTTTCTCATTAGTCTACATAGTTTATTTATTTTTTCACATATGAAGTCATTGCCACACATATGTGATTCCACAACCACTTTCCACATGCTTATGTACAATATATCATGATTATTCCCTAATTACAAAAGCCTCCGCCATGTTCTGGTTGATTTCTTACACTTGTTTGAGAAACTTTCACATATTTAACTTTATGTATCCATTTATTACTCTTTTATGTTCACATCATCATTCTAGATTGATCATGGTTATGAGTGCTACAACAGATTATTATCGTTCATTTCTTAAAACCCCCATTTCTTTATACTTATTTTTCTATCTTCTCATAGGTTTTGTATTCTTTGAGGGGTAAGTTTCTTCCAATTTTGACTTCATTCATATGTAATTTAGGGAATTGTGATACTATTTCTCATCTATAATTTCTCTTGATTCAGATTGAATTATTATATTGTTCGTTATCTATCTCAATGCTTTCAGAGTGGAAGAATTACATGAATGAGCTTGTAGGGTCTTTTTTATCAATGGGTCCCAATTTGGAAAATTTGGGTATGAAATCTTCCAGAGCCATTTTGAGGCATTAAACAATTTTTTTTGGGGTAAAAAAATTATCGATTGTGCGAGACCATCCGGTACTCGAAGTTTGTATGCAAAATTTATGCATTTCGCGTGTTGATCTACCATTCTGACCGCCATGGTACAAGTTGATGTCACATTAATCCTTGTTACTCATGCATATTGTGCTAGCCATGTATGGAATTTCGAAAAGACTCTAGAATGTCCAAAATTGAAACTCTAATTGAGGGTTGAGGGAGTCAAACCTTTCATATAGTTAGATATTGGGTTATGTTAAACACTAGGCCACTAGGAGGAGTTGGGGTTCCATTTCATGTTAAAAATATTTTCTTCCATATTTGAGCAAAGAAATTGAGAGTGGGATGTGAGAGAGAGAAAAAAGGGGATTAAGATTTTGTAGCAACTTTACAAGGCATAGGTCTTAGGCAACTCTATAGAGAGTACCTCTTTCTTTGTATCTACACATTTTTCCATACTAGAGAATAGAGATCAAAGAAACCTCACCTTCTAGCTAGGTTTCTCCCGTAAGGGTTTCCCAAGGAAAAAATTGTGCCTATTTTGGTTAGTGTGTGTATGTATTTTTTGTCTATATTTCTTGCATTTCAACTAATTTATATTTAAGCATACAAACAATAAATAAATAATCTGAGATCTAATAAGAATTAACATTCACATTAAAAATTTAAATATTTTATCAGATCTATTATGATGAATTATTCCAATGGAATAACCACGAAAATTTACTGATCATCTCACCTTGCTTGAACGACTAGTGTCTTCTTTACTACCACATGTTACGACGACTAGTTTAACATATTATGTAATTGTATGTTACTTTATCTTTGATGTTCTTTTCTTAATGTCCATGGTTAGGATTTTATTTCCATTATTCCCATCTTCAAAATGCAACATCCTCAAAGCAAGACAATCTAATAACCATTAGTTAGGAGTCAGACTCAACAATTATCTTGAATTCATTGTGTATTTGAACCCATCATTCATATCAACTGGAATTGCATTTTCAAACTATGGCATGATTGCTAGGTTGTTACTTCCATTAATAGTATAAAAATATTCTATTATGAGGACAAGTATAAAAGACAATCAGTACATAAAACAATTATTAATATTTCTTTTCCCACACTACAACTATTTATTGGTCGTATCTATATTCCCTCGCACTTTAGCACTAAATAAGGTTCCAAATTCCTTAACCCTCCCTTAATTAACTATATACACCTCATTATATCTAAAATGTAATAATAAACCTTTTTATTCACATAAAGTTACTCATATTCATGAAGTTATATAATTTCAATTTACTTTTTTTTTTTTTAATGGTTATACTCATTTATCAATAACCAAAATATCCTCATCATAACTTAGTCCACAATAGTTAAATTATTATTTATACAAAAATATAAATCACAATAAAGATAAATGTAATAGTATTTCCCAAAAATTTCATATGAAAATATTAACTTCTTATATATTAATTTGTTACATGTCTTACTTTTTTAAACTTGTTATAGAATATTTGAATTCAGTTTAATCATTCTTCCAAATTGTGGAATGTGCAATTCTCTAACTTTAAAATGTTATTTTTAAACCATTGCACTAAATTATATCTTTAACAAATATCATATAAAGACATTACAAATTAAATAAAAATAGAAATAAAATAAATCTCACACAACAATATATTATTTATAAGTAATTTTTTCCCCTCTTTTAATTTTGTTTCAATATTTTACTTAATCACTAGATATGTAGGAGTTAGATGTTAGATGTTAGACATAAATATTTTCTAAATTCAATTTCTTTTTTTAGTAAGTTTGTTTTTATTAATAAAATGACGAACATTTTTTAGATAAACCATCATAAATCCATCTTACTCCCGATCTATCAAGTGTCGAGAGGGATCCATCTCGGCGCTTTATAGATTCAAGGTTAAGATGGATCTAGGCTAGTTATATAATATCTATATTTTTATCTATGTTTCTCTTTCTTATTCCCGAACTTATTTTAACATAATAACTTTCTCTTTTTTATATAAAGTGAACCACCTCATACTTCATATGAGGACATATTATGTTGATTTCTTCTAGTGCAACATATGCCTTTTAGGATCCCTTTAGAGGAGGAGATCCCTTTCCCTTGATCACGCTTCTCAAGATAGAAGTAGTGATCCATGTTACCTGCAACCATACTACATGACTTTATAATATTAAATACAATCATACATACCTCAATTTACCTTTAGGTCATTTAGGCTTCTTTCAGCAGCTTCCTTGATTGAAAAGATCTTCAATCCCTTGATCTACTTCATCATACCATCATCCCATGAATTCCATAAGTTGGAGTTCCTGATGAAACACTTGCTTCCTCTCTAGATTAATGATCCCTCCGATGAGGATTCCATCAAAGAGTCTTGAGGATCTTGTGTATCCCCATCTAGCAGATGTTTCCTTTTTGACTTGATGTATAATGAGCCTTGTCCTAAATGAATTCATCATTTCCTTCAATGTCCAATGAGGTTCCCAAGAGCTATATCATTTGTGTTTGAATGTCATGGATTTTTTCCTTCATGATTCCCATGGTGATGTCACGAGCTCTTATTTCTAATGCTTCCATGATGCCACGATCCATCTTATTATCATGGTCATGGGAAGATGAGATCAAATAGGAAAGGGAGCCAGACGACGAGATAGAAGACTGGAGGTCGTTAGTGCCCGACCCAAGGAATACACGAGATAGAATTTCACATTTCAAACACACCTTTTACATGTAATTCTTGCTGAAAAGTCTGCTTGGAAAAGCGATGGTACAAATATCTATGGGGATGGCAGTCACAATGCAGAGCCTGCCTCCTGCCTAGCTATAAAAAAGACATGGAGAAAATCCTATTTCAGTTGCACAAACAAGACATCAGGATGGATCGTATTGACCATCACATCCCTTACATTGTCCAGCTATATGGCATGCCAGTGGCAACTTGTGAAGATCATGCTCCTGTAGCATCTGCCTCTCATGAGTAGAATGTTCAAAAAGACTAGTTTCATTATGCGTAGTTTCTGTTTATGCGGGTAGCTTTTAAATTTTATGTTAAGATACTTCACTTCTATCTTTAACATAATAAATTATTCCTGAACTTCACCTCTACTTTAACATAATAACCCAAAAAATTTATAGCCATATGACCTTTGGAATGAATGCGCTTTAAAGTTTTCAATGTACTCACAGGCTTTCGTACCTTTCGACCCGACAGATCTGCGACAGGGTCATAAAATCTATGATGGAAAAAGCTATGGCTAATTTGTCGCACTTTTTATACTAGCAACTTGTCGGTGTCACACCAAAGTCTTGCATCTTTAAAACTTTAAGATTATGATAATTTTGCACACTGATTTTTTGAAAAGCTTATTTGGTTTTTTTGGCTTTTTTTTTTACCGGTTCTGAAGGCTCTATGGATTTTATTCTTTCGTTGGCTTTGATACCAATTTGTTAGAAAGACATAATAGGAAAGACACAAAATTGGCATACAAACAATAATGACTTGATGCTCTTCTATTGATCCCAAAAGCATGACTTGATTACAATGAACCCATCATAGGGTAATTATACTTTTTAACTCGCGACTCAATTGGTGCTAACTTCAACATGCAAACACACTAAATTTAACTTTTCTCAAATATAAGACTTAACTTAAAGTGACACTCACTTGACTCAATTAACTCACATAGCCTCTAGTTAGTTCAAACTTTAAATTTTAACGGCTTTGCATGTCAGATTAATTAACTATCTTTAATATAATTAATATAAATTATAAAAACATTAAAAATCTTCTTGTGGGCAAAATTTGCATACTAATATGTTAATAATAAAAAGAAAAATCAATTACTTTCTATAATTAATACTATAAATTTTAAAAAGTCAAAATCATTTTTTTTTATAATTAATACTGTAAATTTTAGAAATTCAAAATCAATTATTTTTTATAATTAATAATATAAATTTTAGAAAGTCAAATGTGTTCCTTTACAATGCCCTGTTCAAGAAATTAGCTTTCCTCCGCACACTGCACCGAATTTCTGTGAAACCAAACTATGTTGAGTTCAAATTAAGTCTATTAATGTTTGAGAAAACCAAATTAGGCCAACTTTCCTTAAACGGGCCAATCATATTTGCGCTTTTGTCAGGGAAAATGTTCTTGCACCTGTTGATAAAATACAAAATCATATTTCTTAAAAAGAATATTTAAAAAATTTAAACTAAAAAAAGGTAATACCTTCTAAAACCTTTAAAATGGAAGTGTAAGTAGCTTTGTTACCGTTTTACTTGTTTGTTTTAATGAGTGGCATTAAATCTACTTCAACTAACTTGATTAGATGTTTCTATTTAATAAGAACGTATTTCATACAGTCAGTTTGAATAGTCTATAAGAATTAGATTCGAAGTTTTGGATGGTCGGTCGTGCGCCCACCCTTCATTGAACGTCTGGTATCTCTTGGACTTGCTTGAGGTAGTCATGGTCAACATGCTTCAAAGCAAGGAATTGATAAAAGCCCTCCGAGAGAGATGCAAATTACATACTCAACTATGGGCCCGTGATTTTCCCAAAGAGTTGTGAATTATACACTCAACTAGGGCCCCCTCCAGTGCACCTGTGATGATTTCCTCAATGAAATTTTCTTTATTTAGCTGAAAAGATAGTTGATGCCCAAATACTATATAACTATACCAACTTACATATGCAACAAAAAATTTAAAAGCTACCCGCATAAACAAAAACTAAGCATAATGAAACTAGTCTTTCTGAACATTCTGCTCATCAGAGGTAGATGCTACAGGAGCATGATCTTCACCAGTTGCCCCTGGCATGCCATACAACTCCACAATGCAAGGGATGTGATGGTCAATATGATCCATCCTGATGTCTTCTTTGTGCAACTGAAATAGTATTTTCTCCATGTATTTTTTATAGCTGGGCAGGCCCTGCATTATGACTGCCATCCCCACAGATATTTGTTCCATCGCTTTTCCAAGCAGATTTTTCATCAAGAAGTACATGTACAAGGTGTGTTTGAAATGCGTAATTCTACCTCGTGTATTCCTTGAATCAGGCACCAATGACCTCAAGTCTTGTATCTCCTCGTCTGGCTCCCTTTCCTGTTTGATCTCATCTTCCTAGTCGTCAATCAGCTTACGGACTCCTTCATCTGTTTCATCCTGGTATGTCGTAGCTGCCTCATCTATGAGGTGCTCAGCAGGTTTGCAGCACCTGCGGCCTTCTGTTGTGCTTAGTCTCTTGGTTGCATGGTGGATTGGGCCCCTGTTGCCATGGCCACACCCTCTATTTGTTGGAGCCATGCCTTGTTTCTTGATGCCCTGTGGAAAATAAAACAACGTTAGAAACATCATTCCATCTACATCATCTCGACACAATTGTTCATACCATGCCTCTCTGCCCCGCTTCATCTTCTGCGTGTTAAGGTATCCCAGTGCCCACAAGTGGCTAGGGGAATTGAGTTTCAAGTGTGGTTCCCTAAGCTCCTCACAGTTCCCTTGCCCCTTGCCATGGTGGAATTGTCTGTCACCCCAATGCAGTTGGAGCCAAGCCTTCAAGCCCATCTAGAGTCTAGCTCTGCGATTGCTATTATACCCACATGTATCTCCTGCAACCATCATTTTCCCGCCATGGTTATGCTTGCCCCTTTGTCCCTTATATAGCCTAGGGTCCCTAGCGGCACCCTTTCTACCATGCGTATGTAGATGCCAAGGTTTTCTCAGCGAATCACTAACATAGCTAAAACCCCCCTGCCTGTGACTCTTTCCTACCTCTTACTTCACTACTCAGCCCCCCAGAAATGCCATGCCCGTTATACCCTATTCCTCTGGTTTGAGCCAGTAAGCAGGGGCCTATATCTCTGCTCAACCCAAAATTACCAGTTCCATTGCTGAGACCCTTGCTTAATTGTAATAAAAACAAAACGCAGCGCTGGGCCATGGCCCTCCATTTCCTCCCCCTGTTTCTCTCGGACAGCGTTGAGCCCCATTGGGGCGGCCTCGTGCCCCTCCCTTCCCCCCATCGAAACCCCCACCAGCTCATGTAATTGATGCAGGAACCCAACCATAACACTGAAATGAAGCAGGAATGAGACCGAATTACATACCAGATAGTCATTACTAACCCACAGCTAAGGTTCCTTCGCCTCTCTTCCACTTTGAGATAACTTCCTTCTCCACTGCAAATTTCTCCTGCCTGGCATGTCGAATTCCATTCCCATCTCCGCCACCTTGCCTTATTCCTCCCTTTGCCACCTTGCCAACCCAATGACCATGCATTCATGGCTAAGGACACCGCACCCCCTGCCTTGAGTATGTGGAGGATGACGGTAATTAATGTCCTGGTACAAAACATGTCACTTCAAAGCCTGACACTTCTCCCACCCTCTCCCATCTGAATCGGGAGCATGGATTTCCTATCTCTGGATCTCCTAGCTCTGCCTGAGGTCTTGTTCCAAAATTGCCTCCAAGGTTTCAAAGGTTGTGTCCCTTGGTCGAACTGGCCATTATTTTTCCATCTGATCTTGCTGATGGTTACACCCCCACTTAGCCAGGAAATCGGCCCCCTTGTTTCCATCTCTCCAGACATGTTTGACCTGAAAGTAGTCAAATTTGGGGATGATTTCTCCAATCTTCTGGATTAGTCTTGCAGTCCTCCAACTTTGGCTAAGTTTGTCCAACTTAGTGCCATTGTTTAATTTTTCCACTGTATTGATTACCAAGCTTGAGTCCCCTACCACTTTCAGGTTTCTATACCCCATTCTGACAGCTATTATGAGGCCCTATCGAACTGCAGCAAACTCTGCCTCCTTGTTACTGATAATCCCACAGCTTTCTGCATAAATAAGAGGGGTGTTAGACTGGGAGTCTCTAAAGAGGCCCCCGAGGCCTTCCTCTCCCGAGTTACCTTTGGAGGCCCCATCGAAATTAAGTTTTATGAATCCTTCTTCTAGAGGGGTAAAATGGGACCCAGAGTTCATGCCTGCGTTTCTTGTCTTCCATGCTTTGTTGTCAATCATCCCCGATGTTAGGTTTAGCTTTTGTAATGTTCGGGCTTCTAGGAGTGACATTTGCTAGTTCTCTTCATGCCATGGTTCTGCCAAGATTTTTTCCCTTATGTTCTGGACAATACCTTCCCATACTTTTTCTTGCGAGGTTGTTTTATGCTTTAAAATTCTCTAGTTTCTCTACTTCCATATGGCCCATAGGGTGAATCGAAGGCCTACATTCCAAGCCCTATTTACTACTGGGCTAGAATAGATATGGGTTCACCATAATAGGATTGTTCCTTTGATATTATGATGGTCTCTATCCATCCTTTCGAAAACTCCTTGCATTTGTCTCCATTTTTTCTCTCTAAATGGGCAGTTGTTGATGATGTGTTCCATGTCTTCCCCGTTTTGGTGGCATAACGAACAAAAAGAGGGTCCTTGAAAGCCTCTTTTCTATAACTGATCCCAGGTCAGTATGCGTCCTTTGCTGACCATCTAGAGGAAGTGGGTTACCTTTGGCCACCACCCCCCTTTCCAGACCTTTTTCCATATGATGTCTTGTCCTTCCTGTTCTTGTTGGGCCTAGATATCGTAGGCTTCACTTATGGTGAAGGTTCCTTTGGTGGTGTAGCCCAATCTCAAAATGTCTGGGTCTCGACGAATCACTATATTGCTTGTCCTTAGTTCTTTATCTAAGTTCTCCCATTGATCTGTGTCAGCCGCCTGTTCCCATTCCTCTCTTGTCTTCCATCTTCGCCAACTTTCCTCACCCTATTCTTCCTTCCAATACTCATTCACCATTTGCATGTTGTTGTCCCCGGTTTGCGGATATATTTCCTTAATTTCCTGTTTTTCCACAATTTTCCCTCTTTTATACCATGATTTCATCAATAATCGAGCTGTTTTTCCATTGTGGACCTCCCAGAAGGCATGTTGTTTGACAAGGTGCCTATTTTGGGCCGCCAAATACCAAATTGCAGAACCCTTAGGAGGGTCTTGATATCTAAGGATATCCTCAGTTCTCATGGGCATGTTATACTTAGAAGTCCATATTTGTTTCCATAGATCAGTTCCCCTGCTCATCCATCTCCACCATAGTTCGGCTCCCATGGTTTGGTTCAGGAGGTATGGATCTTTGAGTCCTAATCTGCCTTCCTCTTTCCTCTTAACTAGGCCCTGCCATGACACCAATGCCCATTTCCTGGTCTGTTGGGCTCCTCCCCATAGGAATTTTTTTAAAATGTATACCATCTTGGTGCATGCTCCTTTTGGGGCCGCCATTCCAAATAGTTGGTATATAGGGATCAACTGGAGAACTTCTTTGAGGAGAACTGTTCTGCCCATAATATTTAGAGATGTAAAGGTCCAACACTTGAGTTTGCTCTGTAATTTTTGGAGTATGTTTTGCCAACAATTATTTCTTAGAGGGCTATCTGAGAGCGGCATACCCAAATATTTGGATGGCAAGTTTCCAGAGCTAAACCCAAGGATTGTACTGAGGTATGTCTTAACATTTCCTTGGGTGTTTAAAAAGAAAATGCAGGATTTGTCGTTATTGATCTTGGTTCCTGAGGCTTCCATGAAGGTGTTAAGGAGATCTATTATGATCCGAGCTTCCCTCAGGGTGGATTGACAAAAGAACATAATGTCGTCCACGAATTTCTAGTGGGTGATCGGCATGTCATTTCCCCATATTCTTAGTCCTTGGAGGTGCGAGGTGTGGACCTTTTGCTTTATATACCAGCCAAGCCCATCCGCTGCTAGGATGAACAAGAAGGGTGAAATCGGGTTCCCTTGTCGCAACCCTCGGGATGGGTTGAAGGTCGTAGTGGGGGTTCCATTTAGCAGGATGGAAAATACTGGAGAGCATATCATGGCTAAGATCCAGTTGATCCACCTTTGGGTAAAGCCATAGGCTTTGAGAGCACTCAAAGATATCCCCATCTATGTTTATCATAAGCTTTGGATAGATCTAGTTTTATCATCATGCCTGAGAGCTTTTGAGACTTAAGGGAGTGGACTACCTCATGGGACGAAATAAAGCCATCAAGGATTTGATGACCTTCTACAAAGCTTGTTTGTTCTATAGAAATGAGACTGGGAAGAAGGGGCTTCAGGAGTTTGACAATGAGAGTGGTGATAATCTTGTAGATGACATTACACAGTGAAATTGGTTGAAACCCTTGAGGATCCTCAGACTTAGCAGACTTAGGAATGAAAGCAATAAAAGTAGAGTTGAGGCTTGGACATACCTTTTGAGTACATCTTGATTCCTCTACGACCTCCACAATGTGTTGTCCCATGAATGTCCAAGTGGCTTGGTAGAACTCAACAGTGAATCTGTCTGGGCCAGGGGCTTTATTCCTTGGCATTCCTTTTGCTATTTGTTCTATTTCTTCTTTGGAAATAGCTCACATCATGGCCATATTCTGGTCATTCCTTATCATGTTGGGGATGTGCTGCGTGATTCTTTGGATGGCTTCTGTTTTGTTGTCAGCATTCTCCATGAGTAGGTCTTTGAAATGGTTTACCAAAAGTCCTGCCATTTCTTCATGTTGTATTTTGCGTTGTCCTTCTGAATGTTTAAGAGAGTAAATGAGGTTATGCTGTCAGTGATGTACCATATCTTTATGGAAGAATCTTGTGTTTCGTTCTCTTTCCTGCAACCACTGAACCCGTGATTTTTTCTTCCACATGATTTCCTCCTGTTCGCTTCTTTCCTCTATCTGATTGATCAGTGATCCTTCTTCCCGCACTAGGTCTTCCGACCTTCCATCTTGTATCATTTTTTGTTGGATGGTTGCCATACGCTTACTGAGTTCAATTTGGTCTTTGAGGATATGACCAAACTCCTCCTTATTCCACTTTCTGAGCCTCTTTTTTAGTTCTTTGAGCTTCAGTTGGGAGGTATGCATCCTATTCCTGCCCTGTTGAACACTTTGTGTCCACCATTCTTTTGTTATTCCAGTTATGAATCCCATTGATTGTGTCTATATCAATTAGGCATAAATTAGTAATGGTTTCCCTGAAGGCTTCCATATCTGAATCTGCTCTTCTCATTCATCCCCTTTTTCCCCTAGGGTGGTGATTATATTAAAGTCCCCCCCTACTACCCATAGATCATCTGGGTATAAATTTCTCAGGTCACTCAACTTTTGAAGGAAGGCTACTCTTTCTCCCGGAGATGCAGACCATACACCCCTGACAGAAGAGCCCATTCACTGGATCCTAGAGTCTAGATTTTTCTTGTGAGAACTCGTGGTATACTTACTCAGTCTTCAAACAACATTTCTGCCAGATTCCAAAGGATCGTTAATCCTCCTGCACTCCCATTTGCATCCTGGGCCATGACTTGGTATTCCGGCTTGAAGTTTTCCATTATTTCTTTTAGGTTTCTTTCATTGATTTTAGTTTCCTATACTATCATAATGCTTGGTTTATCCTTTTTCAACCTCTCCTTAAGGTACCTCTGTTTGCCTCTGTTATTGAGGCCTCTAATGTTCCAGGTTGTAATGATCATTTTAATAGTTTTATCGGTTGGTGGAACACCTTTGACAATGGCACTACTCTTCCTGAGTTCACCAATAATTCCTCGACCATTTGTATGGCTTAATTCATCATTCTCCTACCTATTTTTTCCCCCTTTTCCTTGTATTCTCGTCTCTTGTCCTTGATTTGCTTGGGCCCCTAAATGTCTAGGTTGGCTTATTATCGCTGAACCCTACTTGTCTCTATATCGCTGGAAGGTCTTTTTATAGAGTTGTTTATGATCTTTCAGGATGAATCTTTCATCCAAATGTCTCCATTCTTGCAATAGTCGCTTCATGACTTGCTCTTCTGCACTTAGGTCGTATTTCTAATTGTCAATCTCCATTAGGTTTTCCACCATTTTCATCTTGTCCTCTGGTCCTTTCTCGACCTCAATCGCCATTTCATTTTTTTTCCCTATTCCTTTGTCTTCTTGGCTTTCTTTTTCCTGAGAATTGTTTCCCATCTCCCTCCCTAGATCTTCTTCCTGTAGGACTGAAAATTGGTTTTGCGGCCTTTGCTCCTTCTCTTCTTGTTTTTCTTTGTGGTTCCCGACTTGTCTCGGGGTTCTTTTCTTCCTTTGCACCTCCTTATACTCTTCTCCTTCCACCTTCTCCATCAGTTACCCATCCCTTTCCTCCATCGAATGATTGACTGTCTGGTTAAGGGGGCATGCCCAGAACAAGTGGTCGTATTCGTGGCATCTACGGCACTGGAATGGGATGTGCTCGTAGTTAGTCGGATGTGGCCATACCTCATCATGGTACTCCAACTCTATGTAATCTAGAATTGGTTCCGTTATATTCATATAGACACAGAGTTTGGTGTAGGAGGTGTATCGGCCTTTCCATGTCGAGTCTTCTACCTTCACAAAAGTGTCAATCGAGTTTCCAATGCCTTCTAGTATATCTGGATCCCAGAAGTCCATTAGGAGGCTAAATAGCCGAACCCATATTGGGGCAGCCAGAAGTTTCTCCTGGTCAGGGTTGTATCATTCTTCCCAATGCCTGATGAAGAGGCCGACATTTTTAAAGAAGTATTGTCCGTCTTCAAATATCCTCTCTTTGTCTTCTAGATTTGAGAAGATAACTGTGAAGAATCCTTTCTCCCCCAGTTTGAGATCTGTGTGCCCTTTTGGCTGCTGTCGTTGTTGCATCCATTTTATCAATTCTTTCTCTGTCGACCATGCCCCTATAAATTTGTAGATGAGGGCATGGTCCTTCACGTACCTTCTATATTCTTCCAGCTTATTATTCGAGATGATGAATCTGGGCTTTTTTGCAACTCTTGACAAACACCTTCCACCCAAACCTGCCTGCCATTTGGCTCCCAAAACTGGGATCCCTTTACCTTTTCCCCCATTCCCACCTACGGTGCCGTATTGGCTTGATTCGCCCGTTGCAATATTCTTGTAGGAGGGGACCTCTCCCCCCCATGTCGTACCACTCATCACTATCTCAGTCACCGTCTCAGTCAGGATGTAGGCCTTTGTTTGGTTTTTGTTGTTGCAGTGTTGTCAGGGCAGGGTTGTGGAACCCTGAAACCTTAACCTCCCGCGCTCCTAGCTCTCTCTGTCATTCCTCTCAAAACCACAACATACTTCAAAAGAAAATGTTGAAAATTAATGAATGAATGAGATTATTATTATATACATATACATATACACATATAATTATATTTTGAAAAAATTACAACAAAACACTCAAATTCTCATTCAAATATTAAAAAATAATATTTTATTTATCTTTAAAAATATATTATTTATTTTTAAAATTTAAACTAATAATAATCAAAAGACAAATTTGGTTATAACCGTGCCTCGGGAGATAATGATAATAAACCTCCAATAAATTAGTGGCCTTTCTTGTTATACCTGCCTGCTAAAAATTATAAAATTATAAAATAAATCTATATTAAAACTCAAAAAATTATAAAATTTTCAAATAAATTTATATTAAAATAGATTTTAAAAAATCAACATTTTTTATATTGAAAAATAAAAAGAATTTTTTTATATTTCTTATTTTTATTAATGATGAACTTTAATTTTATCTGATTTAAAATGCATTATTAAAAAAAAAAAAATTATAGTCAACAACCAACTAAATTGATGATCAAAGTGATGTGAAATAACTATATTTTTTATCAAAATAATATGAAATCTATGAAAAATAGATATCCAAAATTCATAACCCGATATTTGCAATGTGGTTTAAGGAGAGGAAGATACAAAAAAAAAATCTCATAATATCATACATGCTTCACAAAATTATTGTTGTTTTGATTGACATTATTTCATGTGTTTAGATACTCGTGACTCTGCCCAATTTCACCTAATCACGTTGCTAGAAATGAATCCATAGCATTTAATGCCCCAATAGTTTTTGACCATCTCCAAGTAAATAGAGGATGATGCATCATTTAACACTTGTATATGTTATTCATTTCATACTCACCAAGTTTTCATAGCCCATGCTTTTACCATATATATATATATAGTTTTTGACCATCTCCAAGTAAATAGAGGATGATGCATCATTTAACACTTGTATATGTTATTCATTTCATACTCACCAGTTTTCATAGCCCATGCTTTTACATATATATATATATATATATATATATATATTTATTTATTTATTTATTTTAAAAACTAGCCTAGATTCTTGTAACTCTTTAACTATAAAAAAGAAAGATCAAATCTTTCAAAATGCAAACTTTTTTAAAATGGAAAAAAAATTGATAGCTTTTGATGTTTAGTAAATCTGAATTTTTTTTAAACTTTGATCACAACATACTTCCACATTAAAATTTAAATTAATGGTTCATATATATATATAGAATTTAAATTTTATAATTAATTTATGCTATATAATTATTAATATAAAACAAAATTAAAAAAGGCTTTAGTTGAATTTTACAAGTGCACTTTTCTTAATTTTTTTTTTGGCTCATTTTCATATAATATTTATTAAATATTAAAAAATAAATTAAAATGAGTATTTGACATAAATTATAAAGATATTGGGAATGTTCTTGCTAGAAAGTTTGCTTGCTAATTTGTTAGTAGCAAAAAAAAATTCATTCTCTTAGTTAAAAAAAATATATATTTCTTTATAATTAATTATATATATATTACAATTCAAATAACTATTATCAAATATCTGATACAACAGATGTAGTAGTGGTAGCCTGGTCTGTAGTAGAAGATGATGGATGGTTAAGTATTGCCTCAACAGTTGAACTATGATGTGGAGGAGAAGGTGGTTGGTCTGCTCTATTAGGAGAAACATGAGGTGCTTTCGTCAGTACTGGGACGTGATCATCAAGCGAATGATGATGAGGTTGAGTACTACTAGAAGGGTCACCGACACCCTGATCATGATCTGATGGGGTAGTACTACAAGAAGCATGATCACCATCCTCATCATCGTGATCCAACTGGCTAGCACTGCTTGAAGACTCATGTGATGTATCTGTTGCATGCCCATCCCTCCTCACTGCCAATTACCTGGTAGCTCTTATGATATGATGCATAAGACTCATCTTATCACGCAGATAGTCCCTCAAGAGCTCTAAGAGCCTAGGATCTTCCCTGATGTCTCAAGCCCTCATAGGGCAGACTCCCTCCTCAACCAAAAGTCTAGAAAGTCGTTCATAGTAGTCCATCCTAAATCTAAGACCCGACACACATGCTTGCACCCCTCTACATTTGAGGATGCGCCTCACGTCCGAGGCCTCGCCCATCTCTACACTTGATCCCTCGGGTAGGGGAGGAGGCATGTCCCCAATGAATGTGTCGATGTCTACAAAACATATTCTACACAATAATAATTAAATAGTTTCATTAAATAATTTAATGAAACAAGTTAACAACGTGCTAGAATAAATTTTATTCTAATTAATTATGACAATAAAATGAAACTAGATTAATTTAAATAAAATAATATTAACTCTATCATCTGTAGACTCATCTAGTGTGAAGGGGTCATAGGGAAATTGTTCCCAATATATCCCCGCATATGTACACGACACTAAGACAAACATGTGGTTAGCCTCACTGACTATCACTATTATAGTGTGCAAGGGTTCTCACTAATAATGAGAGGCACCTAACCTCCTATGCACCAAAGGAAGCAATTCATAGTTGTTCACCAGACACCTAAAAATTTGTTGGATGCACTAAATTACCCTCGACATATCACTTAGAGTAGATAAGCTAACTCTCTATTGCCACACCATGGGGGACATCAAGGAACTCGGAAAAATTATCCCCTCTCCTGGATAGGCCAATGATAAAATATATGTCCTCCTAAAAGGGCATATACCACGTGTCAAGACCGATACAGAAAGATTGTTGTTGGACATCCAACTAATGGACCAATTGTACCAACAATCCAGAGTGTGCCTTCAGGGATGTAGCCTTCTCATAGTACTTAAGGAAGCCTACATTCCTCAAGTGCGCTCGAGTTTGTTTGCTAGTACGGCGAGGATATAAATCTTTGTCCCTATCTCGTGCCTCCCATGGTCAGATCACATTGTATTGGTCCGCCATTTTCTCTTGCTCCTACTATGTCCCTACTACATGATTGACACATAAAATACATCAACCTCATACAAAAAACATATTTTTTTTATTAAATGAAAAATTTATTTATAAATATAAACATATAACTTTCAATTAAAAAAAAATGCATCCCCGGTGCACCCAAAAAATAGTAATGCATCGATTCCGGTGTGTTATGAAACATGAAAGCAATAAAAATGGTGCGTACATATACATGACACGCCACTTTTAGTTCACATACATACATTTTCAATGTGGCATGTCGAGACAACCTTACATGCGAGTGTGTATGTATATCCTTATCACACTGAAATGGAACATTCAGGTTATCGAATGTATCCAGCTATATTTTTTTAATATTAGGTTTGTGGTGTGTTTGGTAAATATAAACACGTCGATAGTAACTTAAAAATGTACTCACTAATGTACAATTTATAGATTTTCCTCGTGCGTTTTAATTTACCAAAAGCATTGATAAGGTTGTAGCACATTAGGTTCACACACCAGATTGTAGTGCACCCCATAATTTTACAGGGTGCACTACTATAGGTGTGAGCCAAACTTGTCTAACGCATCGTGCAAGAAAAAAAATAAAATAAAATAAAAATTGATTTTTGGACCTAATTTGCAATTATAATCCACTAAAAAATTAAATTAGAGAGAAACATGGACATTATCTCGAGATTTTCTTGTCAAGGAGGCATTGTTGACACGTAAATGAGCAAAACAAATTTCACCACCGTTTGAGAAAATTTGAAAGCCACGCACCAAGCACGGGACAAAAGGATGGTGAGCAAGAGCAACACCAACGATAGGGTGCTTGAGTGAGCCAAGAGTGGCACCTATGATTTAAAGCACTACAACACCACAAATGGTAAAAACGAAATTTATGACCAATAGGTTTTTTTTATTTTTTATTTAACCCTAATTTGGTACGTTATTATAACAACACTCATGCATACTATTTCCAAGAGCATCGTATTTTTTTAAAAATTAAAAACCCTATAATGGTGCTCTTGTTAAATACACACTAGGGTGTTTTAATACATGAACAACACTGGTTCTTTGTGGGAATATAACACCGATATGGCGAAAATAATTTACATTTTTTAAATTTAACCTTTGTTTGGTGTTATCGAGTAGTGTAAGAATTAGTGTGTCATATATAGGCAACACACCATTGCTTTTATTTGTATATAAAATAACTCTTTGATGGTGCATCACTCTCTATTAAGCACCAAGGCTTTTAGTTCATTTAACTGCACCAGTGCCTATAATCTAATAAGAGCACGGTAATTTTTAAGTTAAAAACTCCACAAGAATGCACTACACTATGTATTCATCAGGGTGTTAGTGTAATGGTTTAGCACCGGGTCATCGTCAGAGTATAGCACTGGACTGGGTAAAATAAATTTTACAACCGACATTTTTGTAAATTTAGCCCTTTTCAGTGCTATCCAGTAGTATATGCACTAGTGCGCTTTTTTACGTAACACATTGTTATTTTTTTATTTAAAAATAAATAAATTTTCCACGCACTAGTGCATATGTGTATAGTAAAGCACTAGTGCGTTTTTATATTATAGACGCATCGTTAAAAACATCTGTGAAAGCATGTGCCAGTCCAACTTCGCTAGTGACCTTCACTACAAACATATTTTTGGGTTACTTTTATGGGGGCTTCCGCAAAAACTTTTGTTAGAGGGTATTTTCCCTGTAGTATTTAATCATTTTAAATATTTAGTGTTTTTCATTTTTATATATAAAAATACTTACAGTTTGAAATGATTAATTTCTTGGAAAGGGAGAGGAGGAAAGACACAATATTGACACACACAAACAATACGAGTTGTTTCTCTTCTATTTATCACACAAACTTGACTAGATTTCAATGAATCAATCATGAGTTATTTATAATTTTTTAACTTGTTACTTACTTTATCCTAACTTCAACAAGCAAACACACACTAAATTTAACCTTTCCCAAATATAGGACTGAACTTAAACTGACACTCACTTGTCTCAATTAAATCACACTGACACTACTTAACTCAGACTCTAAATTTGGATTTCTTTGCATGCGGGAGTAATTAGTTATCTTTAGTAACCCCCCTTAATTACGACCGCTAAACTAAGACATGAATCATGACAACTCAAACGTGCATGTTGATCTAAGTGTTAGCTAGGCTTACAACACCTAATAAAATGATATATTGTATCAATATATTTTCTCTTTTGATGAAACACATTATATTTGGATAGTGCAATGGTTTAGGTGTTATCACAATAAATTTATGTTAATCCTTCTTCTTTTTGTTGAAGTACATCCAAAACTCTTCATAACCATACTGCTTGAAATGTTGTTGATGTTTCTACTACATATTATGCTTCTGCTGATGAAAATGTCATAATAGGATGCTTTTTAGATGCCTGTGATATCACACATGAACCAAGTTGAAACACATAACTAGAAGTGTTTTTTCTATCTTAAAAACTTCCTGCAAAATCATTATCAGTATATCAAATAAAATATTTATTTTCTATGCTTGCATAAAATATGCCACAATCTGTAGTTCTTGTTATCTTAGGATTTTCTTCGAACTTTCCAATGTGAGTCTTTTGGAGACTCCATAAATCTAAAATCTGACTAACTCCTTGCATAACATATGTTCTTGTAGCTATGAGATACATAAGGTTATCAACCAATCTTTTGTATAGAGTTGGATTTACATATGATCCTTCATCATCCTTACTTAACTATTTACCTATTGGAACTCGTGCAGGAGCAGGTTTACAATGTTCCATTCTAAATCTTCTTAGAAATTTTGATGCAGCCTTAGCTGCAAATATCCATAGTATGCATACAAATGCATGTTATATTCATGTCCCACGAATTTCCATCTCATACTTAGGAAAAACTATCTTAAATCAAGGTTTAATGTTCTTAATTAAATGCTTAAGCGGAAACGTTTGATTTAGCTATCCAAGGTCTAAACCTTAATAAACCTTTGAGCAGAAACTATACGACCCTTCAATATCTTTGGTTAACTCTTATTACCCACACATATTAACCATAATATATTTATTCCGCTTTATTTCTATTATAACTATTGTATAATAGAAATTACACATGAACCATTTAACCCTTCATTACTTTACCATTCTGCCGATTCACATGACTTTGCACATTTACCGATTCTCATCCTGCACTTCAAATCTTCACCTTTGATTTCTTCCTTCATATCCAATGGCTATCGTGTCGTGCGCTCATCAACTAACCCGGACGATCTCTACCGTTGATCTGCTCCATCTGATCTAACAGCTGTCGCGTCACCCACTCCACTTTTGTGTAGCCAAATCTCCACCGTAGATCAATCCTGCTTGATCCAACGGATATGGTGCAATCTCGCACTCCAACTAGCACGACCGATAAAATTTCAGAAGCATGCAAGAAAAGTTGTTTTGTTGTGCTACGTGGTGCCTCCACGTTTTCTCGCGTAGAATTTTTAAATACCACTTACAACCTTTAGGCCGTGCGAGATACCACTTTCGCCTTTGGAAAACTGCCCACGTGCTCAAATATAAACCTTTAAGGAAGACGCTTAACCAGGGGTTTAGCACTTAATCTCAGTATTAACCCTTAATGCTAACACATAGTTTACTCTTTGTCATTCCTCTTCCGTCGTTGTTATCCATCGATCTGGCCAATTTGATGGTTTCCGTGCTTTGCTATTTGATACTTTCTACATCGTTGATCTTCTATTTGACTCCTTCCTGAGCTTAATTACAGTCCATCATTGGAACAATTTATCCTCCAATTTTCTATGTACGTTGTCTTGGCGCTCTATCCTTCTCGATTTCGTTTGCACACACATATCTTATGCAAAAACACTTCGTTTATATATAATTACAATTTAATCACATATGTACTCTACAAAAGTTTGAAATCAAATTTCTATATTCGTAAACAAGTATTTACATAGTTTCTTCTCTCAGGCCTGATTTCCAATATCAGTGGCCTCTGTTTCCCTATCTGCCTGTAGGCTTACAATCAAACTCCTCTAATTCCTAACTCTCTAACTAACTAACTCTCTCTATGCCTTTTAGGCTTATATTTATACAAAAGGTTTTGTAACCCATTTCGGTTCAGATCCTTAATCTGCTCATCAAGTCCTAAAATCTTTCAATGATTCTTTGGGGATCTCAACAACTCAACTAAATCCCAAGAATTTTCTTTACTCCCCAAAATCATGAAACCAATTCCTAATCTAAGATTTACAATATTTCAAAATCTCTCAATCCTCACTAATCACTCATCATCACTCATGTTCTCCTACATTTGAGAACATTTACAATATTCCTCACAATATCTAATTAATTCCTATTCTTAATATCTCTCATAAACTTACTTAAAAACCTTAATAATTACATTAATTTAATATTCAGGAAACCAACTTCCTTAAAACACAAGACCCCCTATGTCTACTAAAATATAATGATATTTCTGAGCCAAATGCTCCTGCATCAAATTCTTTAGCATATTTATTTTGACAAAGACAAATTCATTTCTCTAATTTCCCAACTTCTATGCCAAGAAAATATCTCATAAGAACAAGATATTTCATTTCAAATTTTTTCATCATTGTTGATTTAAATTCATCTAATTCAACATTACTAATATAAATACTGTCATCCACATACAAACAAACAATAAAAATTTTTCCATGCTCATTTATCTTTGTGTATAAGTTTGGTTCAATATTGCTTCTACAAAGTCCATTGTTGATCATATAAGTGTCAATTCTCCTATACCAGTCTCTAGGCGATTGTTTGAGTCCATTGAGCGCTTTTGTTATGAAACCAGCTCAAGAAAAGATAGAAAAGATGGATCAACGCCTTAGAATTCAGCCTCTTCGAGGGGGCAACCTCCTTTACATTACATAAATGAACAATTCTTGGATGTTTCAAATGACAAAACCTCCTTTCTATATATAGGAGTCTAAGGAGTCACAATATAATCCAGCTGACCTAACAATAATAATATAAAGCCACAAAAATAACAATAGAGGGATTCTATGGGGCACAGTAATAACAATATGGGGGCAATAGGGGCACAACAATATTAATAAGGGGTTTAACTACAATAGTAATGGGGTAATCACTAGTATTATAGGGACCCAACATGCCCCTCTCCTTCAAAAAAGTGTTGTCCTCAATGCTTGAGTAGTTCTGGATACTTCTGCATAAAATTCTCATCCTCCCATGTGGAATCTTCAGCGGATAAGTTCTTCCACTTGATAAGATACTCTGAAATTGATCAATTTCGTAGCTGTCGAGTTCTTGTTTCTATGACTGCTTACGGTTCCAATATAATTTTTCCTTCCTCGTCAAGTTCTGGCAATATTGTTTGAACTGGGAGCTTGTCGCCTATAACCTTCTTTAAACATGAAACATGGAAATCTGGGTGCAATCGAGAAGCTGCAGGAAGCTCCAATTTGTATGCCATAGTACCAATCTTTTGCAACACCTTGTACGGACCATAATACTTTGGTGATAATTTATTATCCTTCTTAGCTTGCTTGAGGGACATTTGCTTATATGGTTGTAGCCGTAGGAATACCCAATCACCTACATCAAAACTTCTTTCACTGCGATGTTGATCTGCCTGTTGTTTCATTCTATTCTGTGCCAACACGAGGTTATCCTTTAAGAGTTGGAGGACTTGTTGTTGATGTTCGATGTGATGTTCCACTGCCTGAACCTTAGAATTTTCTCTTAAATATGATGTGATGGATGGTGGTTGATACCCATAAAGTGCCATAAATGGGGTCATTTTTGTTGCTGTATGGAAGGAAGTGTTATACCACCATTCAGCCAGAGGCAACCATTTGACCCATTGTGTCTGTTTATCAGATACAAAGCAACGAAGATATCCTTCCAAACATTTGTTTACTATCTCAGTTTGTCCATCAGATTGAGGATGATAAGATGAGCTATGAGCTAACTGAGTACCAAGACAAGAAAATAATTTTGTCCAAAAATTTCCAGTGAAAATGGGATCTCTGTCACTTACAATAATCTTTGGGTTTCCATGTAGCTTTTGAATTGTTTCCATAAATGCAGTAGAAACTGTACTGGCTTTAAATGGATGTGATAATGCACAAAAGTGTGCATACTTGGTAAGTCTGTCAACTACCACCATGATGACACTCTTTCCCTCAGACTTGGGTAAACCTGTGATAAAATCCATTGAAACCTCCTCCCAACGTTGGCTTGGAATGGATAAAGGTTGTAATAGACCCGGTGTCTTAATTGTTTCAACTTTATTTTGTTGGCAAACCAAACATTCCGCCACAAACTTTTGAATATCTGATTTAAGGCCATCCCAAAAAAATTCCTTCTTAACCCTGTGGTAAGTTTTTAAAAATCCTGAGTGCCCTCCTAAGGGAGAAGTGTGCAATTCCATAAGAATCTTTTGTTTTAGCTGGGAATTCTTACAGAGGTATAAGCGATCTTTGTACCATAATGAATCATTTTTCCAGCTAAATGTATCAGACGTACTGGAATCTTGTTGTAGCTTTCGAATAAGTGCCCACACTTCTTCGTCATTCTTCCATTCCTCCCTTGCTTCGTTTATCCAATCTGGTTGGATAATAGAAATGGCGCACAACAATGCTTCCACATCCTCATCCTTTCTTGAGAGTGCATCTGCCACCACATTTTGCTTCCCTTTTTTGTAGATGATTTCAAAGTCATAACCCAACATCTTTGTGACCCACTTTTGTTGCTCTTCAGAGGATAATCTTTGTTCTAAAAAGTATTTAAGGCTATCATGATCCGTTTTTACCTTGAAGTGTCTTCCCATTAGGTAGGGTCGCCATTTCTTAAGTGCATGGAGTATTGCCAACATTTCCTTCTCATAAATAGCTTTGCTTAAAAACTTTCCCTTGATTGGACGACTTTCAAAAGCAATGGGTCTTTCATCTTGCATTAGAACAACACCAATTCCATTTCCTGAAGCATCACATTCCACAATAAAGGTTTTTGTGAAGTCCGGTGTAGCTAAGACCGGTGCTTGGCACATTGCCTCTTTAAGATGTTCAAAGGCCTTTGTTGCTTCCGGAGTCCATGAAAATGCATCTTTCTTCAATAATGTTGTTAGAGGTGCTGCTATTCTCCCATAATTCTTAACAAACTTGCGATAATACCCTGTCAACCCAAGAAATCCTCGCAGATGCTTTATGGATGTGGGGATTTTCCATTCCTTAATGGCTTTAATTTTGCTAGGGTCTACCTTAACTCCTTCATGAGATACAATATGACCCAAATATTCCACCTCCTGGACTCCAAAGAAACATTTGGATCTTTTTGCATATAATTGTTTCTCCTCCAATAGTTGTAGCACCCTGTCAACATGTTCAACATGATCCTTCCAAGACTTGCTGTAGATTAGTATATCATCAAAAAATACTAACACAAATTTTCTAAGGAATGGTTTGAAAATTGAATTCATCAAACCTTGAAATGTTGAAGGTGCATTGGTAAGGCCAAAAGGCATGACCAAAAATTCATAATGACCCTCATGAGTTCTAAATGCTGTTTTCAGAATGTCTTCAATCTTCATTCTGATTTGATGATATCCTGAACGAAGATCCAACTTGGTGAAGTAAATTGATCCATGCAATTCATCCAGTAATTCATCAATGACAGGAATGGGGAACTTATCTTTAATAGTGAGCTTGTTGAGCTCCCTATAATCCGGACACATGCGCCATGATCCATCCTTCTTGTGCACCAATACTACTGGAGCAAGAAAGAACTTTGACTCGGTTGAATTATACCAGCCTCTAGCATTTCTGCAACCATACGTTCAATTTCACTCTTTTGGACATAGGGATATCTGTACGGCCTGATGTTTGGAGGAACACTTCCTGGAATCAGATGAATAGCATGATCATGATCACGCATAGGTGGGAGACCTTTGGGAGTCTCAAATACCTTGGAATGATTGTCCAGGACTTTTTGGAGATCTGGAGAAATAGATGATTCCAATGTGGAAACATCTAGCGAACATAATTGTGCAATTACACCTCTTTGCTCCTTTTTTAGAAGCTTTTTCATACCATTAGAGCTGATTATCTTTCCTGGTTTCCCTGCAATACCCCTTAATTCAACTTCCTTTCCTTCCGCCGAAAATTTGATGAAAAGTTCTTGAAAATTAAAAGCTATTGTACCCAAGGATTGTAGCCATTGGACTCCTAGTACAACATCAGCACCTCCCATTGGAATGGAAAGCATTGGGCTAGTCAATACATATTCTCCCATGGATAGCTTGATATTATGGCACTTTCCAGAGCAATTTATTGTTCCTCCATTTGCAATCATCACTTGACACTCTGGTGCTGGATATAGGAAGCAATTCAATTCTTTTGCTACCCTACAATGAATAAAATTGTGGGTGCTTCTTGAATCAATCAACACTATTACCTTTTTCTTCTTGATTTGTCCTTCTATCTTGATGGTTTGAGGAGTGGTAATTCCCACCAATGCATTACAAGATATGGTCGGATTTATTTGTTCTTCATCTAGGCTTTGTTCCTGGAGTATATCCTCTTCTTTTGACCTTTCTTGCTCCTTTTCTTCTTCCTCTTCACAATCTATGTAGAATAATTTCTTCTCAGCACACTTATGACCTTTAGTGTATTTGCTATCACAACTGTAACAAAGCCCTTTTGCTCTTTTTTCTTCCAATTGTTGTGGTGTCAACCTTATAGGTTGTGGAAGACTAGGGGCAACAACACTTCCGTCTTTATAGTTGTGAGTGGTATGTTTCCTGGTTGCCATAATTTTGCTTTCCATTTTTCTTGCTAACCTGAATGCCTTCTCTAATGAATCAGGTTCCCAAAGGTGAACATCATGTTGGATATTATCCTTTAAAGACCCTATGAACACATCAATCCTATGCTCCTCTGGAATATCTTTTACCCTTATGTTCAATTTTTGGAACTCCTCAATGTGCTCCATTATTGAACCCTTTTGTTTGATACTTATCAATTGGCTAAAAAAAGTGTTTCTTTTTGTATCCTCATAATGTGCTATCAATTCTTCCGTAAAAATTGCCCAAGTGATAAATTGTTTACGAGAGCAAAGCCATTGATACCATACAAACTGATTTGGTTCCAAATATAAAGTTGCCATACATACCTTTTGTGTGTTTTGCACATTATTGAAATCGAAAAATTGCTCCATCTGTAATATCCATGTTGCAGGATCCTTGCCATCAAACTTCCTCATATCGATTTTTGGAATATGGTGGGGCTTCGATCCAACATTAGAGTCTATGATATCATGATTAACATTTCTTTTGTTCGTATCATGAGTTTCCTTTACTACCTTTTCACCATTAGTAAGTATTTCTTGTAGGAAATTTGTCAAATCTGTCTTCATATCTGTCATGCCTGTCTTCAAGTTTGTGTTCAAATATATCTTCAATTCTTCCATGTTTGTTTTCAAATCTGTCTTCCAATTATCCATTTTAGCTTCCACGCCCTTTATCTTAGATTCCATGCCATTTATCTTAGCTTCTGTTAGCTTTTGTGAGCGTGACATTTGTTGCACTTGTTCTTGTAATTTTGATATATCATGTTGCATTTCTTCCTCTTCTTCATGACTCATGCTAGAGCTTTTAGGTTCCTTACTAGGTGTTTGCATTTTCTTTCCTCGGGGCATCAGTTACCAATAATAATTCCTTCAAAATAATTTTCAAACCGATCTTAAGCAAAAATTTAAGAAAATATACACACCTTTTTTCACTTTGTAGGAGCTCGATATTACCTCTGATGTATCTCTGTACCTTTTGATCATCTAGTTCTGAATTTGTGATCTGTAGTAGCCCTCTGTGTCCTCTTTCCAATGCCACAAGTCTGACCCAAATTGGATTCTCCATGGAAGAGTTATGCGAAATCTCCCACAGTGACTTGATTATAGACTAGTTCAGTAGAGCGAACTTGTACGATGTGGAACGAGTCACTGTTTTGACCTTTGGATCTAAAAAATGCATACAAGAAACTAGAGTCCGTCCTCTTTCTGTACCTTCTTACGAAATTTCAATCCGATCCCCAGAGAGAAAGTTATGATGATTTTCCCCAGGTAACCTGTTTGGAATGTAATTCAGGAGTCTGCAAAAAGACCAACTTCCTCAGATCATATCTCTACAAATATAGTGCGAAAAGCTCTAAAATTCTGAACCGAGGTTCAGCGCGATTTCTTCTCAAATTTGTTTTTTTTGCAACTTCTGAAACGTCGTAGAAAAAAAGTTATAGCGAAAATGCCACGATGACCTGTTTGGAGCAGCAAAACCCTAGAATCCAAAGCCTCTGATACCAAATGTTATGAAACCAGCTCAAGAAAAGATAGAAAAGATGGATCAACGCCTTAGAATTCAGCCTCTTCGAGGGGGCAACCTCCTTTACATTACATAAATGAACAATTCTTGGATGTTTCAAATGACAAAACCTCCTTTCTATATATAGGAGTCTAAGGAGTCACAATATAATCCAGCCGACCTAACAATAATAATATAAAGCCACAAAATAACAATAGAGGGATTCTATGGGGCACAGTAATAACAATATGGGGGCAATAGGGGCACAACAATATTAATAAGGGGTATAACTACAATAGTAATGGGGTAATCACTAGTATTATAGGGACCCAACAACTTTCTTCAATATGTAAACCTTGTCTTCCCAACCTTCAACTTCATAGCCAAGAGGTTGCTGCATATAGATTTCATCTTCTAGAATTCCATTAAAGAAGGTTGATTTCACATCCATCTGATACACTTTCCACTTGTTCTGAGTTGTTGTTGCAAGGAATCCTCTTACAATATCCAATCTAGATACTAGAGTAAACGTCTCTCCAAAAAATATCCCTGGTTGCTATGAGAAACCTTTTTCTACATGTCTTGCTTTAAATCTATCAATCTCTCCTTTCTGATTCAACTTTGTCTTGTACACCCACTTCACACCAATTAGGTTTTTATCTTTTGTTGAATCAACTAAATCCCAAGTGTCATTCTTCTTAATAAATTCTATTTCTTCACCCATAGCTTGCACCCAATTTTCATCCATGATATCTTCTTCAAACGATCAAGGTTGAAATGTCAACAATGTAAAATTTGAACTAACATCTAAATCATCATAAATATCTTGCAAACTTGTCATTTTTCTCTTATCATTGCTTGATTCATCACTTTGTTGATATATGGGAGTATTATGTTCTGCAAAAATGTTTAAAGATTCATGTTCTTCAGAAAATATTATAGTCCTTCCTGGTGTGACTCTATTTGGTGTCTTTTCACATGATCCCTACTACTCAGTTTTTGCTACATCCTCTTCTTCCATGAGTGGTACTCTTATGTCAACTGTTTTGTCTAAATTATCATTCCATGGCTCTTGTTGTTTAAACACAACATCGTTGTTGATTATAATCTTGATGGTGAAAGGGTTATATAACTTATAAGCTTTTGATTCCTCACTATAACCAATAAATATGCATTTTTCAATTTTATCATCCAAATTGCGTCTTATCTCTTTAGGTACATGTGCATATGCTACACATCCAAACACTATGAAATGAAACATACTACAAGTCATACCTAACCATTCTTCTTCTAGCACTCTATTCATCATGTTGTTTGTAGGAAATCTATTTATCACATAAACAACACATACAAATGCTTCTTCCTAATACTCGTTAGACAATTGTCTTCTTATAAACATGCTTCTTGCCATGTTCATATTGGTTTTGTTCTTTCTCTCTGCTAAACAATTATGTTGCGGTGTGTATTTGGTTGTAAATTGCCTTTTGATTCCATATTGTTTGTAGTAAGAATGGAATGCCTTCAAATAATATTCTCCACCATGATCATATCTTGATACCTTGATTTGACGATCACTCTCATTCTTTACTAAGGCTTCAAATTTTTTTTACTTTGCAAAAATTTCAGACTTCTACTTCAAAAAATAAACCCACTTCTTTTTGTTGAAATCATCAATAAATGTGATGAAGCAACAACTTCCACCAATCAACTATGTCCGCATAAGTTCACACAATCTTGTATGAACCAACTCTAGTGGCTACTTTGCTTTGTATGTAACTCCTTTCAGAAAAATCTCATGATGTTGCTTTCCAAAGATACAACACTAATAAGTACCAGAAGGTTCTTTGATGGTAGGTAATCCTCTAACCATCTATTTTTGCTGCAACAATATTAAACCAAAGAAATGCAAATGTCCAAATCAAAAGTGCCATAACCAATAATCATTAGAACATGCAACCGTAAAATAACTGACCTCATCTATGTAATTCATGATCAGAGGATAGAATTTGTTCCTCTAGTCATCTGCACCTTTGCTAGCAACTTCTTACTTAGGGGCTTGCTATATATAACACAATCTTGTCCCTTAAAAATAACTTCGTATCCTTTTTGCATCAATTGACCAACACTTATAAGATTATGTTTGAGATGAGGGACATAATACACCTCCAAAATTGCCTTTGGCTCCACCTGCTTGGTTAGAATGTTGACCACTCCTTTTCCATATATATCCATAGTCTTGTGAGTGCCGAACTTCACCATTATCTTAACAGATTTATCTAGATTTGCAACCAAATTCTTGTTGTCAGTGATGTGGTCACTGCAACCATTGTTTAATAGTCACACATTATCAGAAGGGTCATGCATGGTATGGCAAGTTAGGAAATGAAATCAATATTCATTATAGTTACATTAGCTTTATACTTTCCTTGATCAACTATCCTCTTCCTGCAATCACATGCATAGTGACCAAATTTATTGCAATAATAACATCTCACTTTTCATTTATGAACTCTTTGATTTCTTTTGAAGATTCTTTTGTTGCTTCCACTTTCTTATTCTTGCTCTTCTCTTTCATTTCTCTGACTGCCACTTTTTCCACCTCGTCCTTTGCCTCTTTGTCTACCTCTGCCTCGACCTCTGTCTCTTGAGATAGAAACATGGCTTTTAAAAGTAGTTTCTAAGGATGAATCCTTATTTCTGTATATCCTCGCCTCATGGGATAGAAGTGATCCAATTAATTCATCAATTGTCAGTGTTGTTAAATCCTTGTCTTCTTCATAGCTTCTACTACAACATCAAACTTAGTAGGCAAAGATCTAAGGACCTTCTTAACCACTACTTGATCTTTAATGTCTCACCATAAATATTTAATTGGTTTACGACAGTCAAAACCTGATTCATGAATGAATTGATATCCTCTGTTTCCTTCATTTGTAGACTTTCAAAAGCTCTCCTAGTATTCTTTAACTTAACAATATTGACTTTGGCCATACCTTTATAGCTGCCTCAAAAGTCTCCCACTCTCTCTTTGCTGAAGTTGTGATCATAATTTTTTGGAACACTATTTGATCCACTTCTTGTTCGATAAGTTGCAATGCTTGCGCATTTTTCTTTTTGTCATTCCTTAATTGCTGCCTCTTTGCACTAATAAAACCATGTTCTACTTCATTCCTAGATTCCGAAACCGGATATGCTCCCAAACATCATTAACATTTAACGTCATCTCCATTTTAATGATTTACGTATCATAGTTATTCCCTAATAACGAAAACTATGACTAACAACTTGATGAAACCATCATTAAAAAAAACCCTTTTTTTCGAATAATAATGAAACCCTCTTTAAAAAAAATAAAAATAAAAAACCTTTATTCAATTAAAGCACTCCTTTTCAAAAACCTTTTAAAAAGAGTCTTTAATAACCCATTTATCATTTTTTATAAAGCCCGTTTTATAAATATTTCATATAAAAAAACCATTTCCAAAAAGAGGTCACGCATTATTTGAAAAAGACTTTAACATAATAACCCAAAAACTTTATAACCATATGACCTTTGGAATGAGCGCGCTTTAAAGTTTTCAATTTGCTCACAGGCTTTCGTACGATGGAAAAAGTTATTGTTAATTTGTCGCACTTTTTACACTAGCAACTTGTGGGTGTGACACCAAAGTGTTGCATCTTTAAAACCTGAAGCCCATGATCATTTTGAAAAGTGATTTTTTAAAAAAAAATTGGTCTTTTTTCTGGTTTTTTCTTGGCTAAGTTTTATAGATTTTATATTATTTTTTTAGCTCTGATACTAACTTGTTGGAAAACATAATAAGAAAGATATAAAATTGATACACATAATAGGAAAGATACAAAATTGATGCACATAAATTATAGGATTTGATGCTCTTCTATTGATCACACAAATTTGGCTTGATTACAATGAACCCATTATAAGGGATTTATACTTTTCAACTCAAGAATCAAGTGATGCTAACTTGAACATGCAAACACACACTAAATTTATCTTTTCTCAAATATAAGACTTAACTTAAAGTGGCACTCACTTGACTCAATTAACTCACACTAACTCTAGTTAACTCAAACTCTAAATTTTAACCAATATGTATTTAAGAGTAATTTACTATCTTTAATATAAATTAAAAAAACATTAAAAATTTTATTGTGTGAAAAATTTGCATATTAATATGTTACACTAATAAAATGAGAAATCAATTATTTTAATGATTAATACTATAATTTTTAGAAAGTCAAAATCAATTATTTTTTATAATTAATACCATAAATTTTAGAAGGTCAAATGTGTTTCTTTACAGTATGGCCTGTTCAAGAATTTAGCTTTTCTCGGCACACTGCACTGTGAAACCAAACTATGTTGAGCTCAAATTGAGTTTGAGGATGGAATTTGACAGCTAAATTATCCGTCAGGGGTGATTTGTTAGTTAAATATAGTTTGAAATTTTACAAATCTATCTAAGTGTTTTGTTGAAATTATGAAAATTAGTTAAGAAACTTGAAAACCGTCAAATTTAACCTACAAATCTGTTTTAAAATTCCAACCTAAATTGAGTGTATTATTGTTTGAAAAAACCAACTTAAACCAACTTTCCTTAAACTGCGCAATCATATTTGCGAGTTTGTCGGGGCACACCAGTAAATAAAATACAAAATCATATTTCTTAAAAAGAATATTTAAAAAATTTAAAATAAAAAAATTAATACCTTCTAAAATGGAAGTGTAAGAAGCTTTGTTACCCTTTTACTTGTTTGTTTGTTTTAATGGCCGACATTAAATCGACTTCAAGAAACTTGATTAGATGTTTCTATTTAATAAGAACGTATTTCATACAGTCAGTTAGATTCGAAGTTTTGGACGGCTAGTCGGCGCCCACCGTTCGTTGAACGGTCTGGTATCTCTTGGACTTGCTTGAGGCAGTCATGGTCAACATGCTTCAAAGCAAGGAATCGATCAAAGCCCTCCAGAGAGCTGCAGATTACATACTCAACCAGGGGCCCGTGATTTTCCCAAAGAGCTGCGAATTATACACTCAACTAGGGCCCCCGCCAGTGCACCTGTGATGATTTCCTCAAATATAATTTGCTTTATTTAGCTGAAAAGTCAGTTGATGCCCAAGTGACTTTTTCATGCATCCATCCAGGCCCAACTGTCAAAAGTGTGGCTGGAATCATGGATATGATGAAGAGAATACCGAGAATGGGCTGCTGGTTGACTTTATCTTCTCTACTCATGCACGTCTCTCTTTTCTAGTCTATAAATGCTGGTTTCACAATTTATATAACACACCACTTCTGCATTCTGCCCTTGCTGAATCTTCATGCTTCCCTTGCACATAGGAAACCAAATAAAGCATGGGAAACCATATCTGCTGTCTCACGGTGGGCAATCACAAGGAAACCATTGAGTTGGTTCCCCTTGCCGGCAACGTTCAGATCCTTCATAAACCACTCTGCGCCGCCCGGATCATTCAAGAATTCCCTCAACATTTAGTGTGTCACTCCGATTCATTCTACATCGGCCATAAGACGCCCACTCTATCTCCATGTGACCAACTGAAGTTGGGCAACAAGTACTTCCTTCTACCCCAACACTTCTTTCACTCTCCCTTATCTCTCCTATCGCTCGCTTCCTTAATATCGCCGCCCCCGCCCACGCCCACAAAATCTCCACTTACTTCCACAGCTCGCCTATCAGCTCCACTTCGCAGTATCGAACGCGCTTCTGCTTTGTGTCAACCGTTTGAGATACAGAAAAGCGACGTTGGCGGAAGACTTCGGATCAGAGTCTGCCCGAAGCTTATTTCAAAGCTTTTGGAACAAGGATGGCATGACGCTGATTCAGGAGATGAGGATAATAGAGTCTTGAATACTCCCGAATTGCGGAAAGTCTATTCACAGTTGGTCAATTGCAAAACCCAATGTTGGAGAACGAAGGTTGAGGGTATGAGGGAAAATAAAGAAATATGTGTGTAACACATGGAATTCATGCGCGTATATAAAATGGCTGAGAGCCCGTTGAATTGAAATTCAAACGGCACTTTTAGGACTTCTGCTTCGACTGCAACACCATAATGGTTAATGGAGTTGTCTATAATGTGACTTTTTGTAGATTTCGGTGATGGAATCCGGCGGAAGAAATTGAGGTTAAATTTTGATTTGTTGCAGTTAAAATGGTTTTTTCACTACATATTTGGATTCAGCACCCTGAAAAACCCCTGGGACGCCTTGATTGTGCAGAAACTAGCTATCAAACTTGCGATTCCAATAAATTGCTATAATGGTTAATCCTATAAAAACTGGCGAAGAAGCTTGTTGTATTGAATTTCAAACGGCTACTTTTAAGAGTTCCGCTTCGACTGCAAGCAATAAATGTCAATCATATTCTATCCGAGTCAACCGTATTGTAAATCTCGGTTATTGCACATTAGCTTAAAAGTCAATGGTTAACTTTTTGTGGGGCCGTTTCCATGCTGAGTTGTAAATTATAATGGCATCGTTGAAGTATTCTAAGTTATGTTTTGGTTTTTGCACTTCTGTTCAATAATGTTTAGCCAAATTATTATTTTTATTTAAAGTTCGGTTGTAATGCATAAATATATAACAAAATATTAAAATAAAATATATTATTAAGTATAACTATATAAAATTTATCTCAAATTAATTATTTAAAAAATGTATTATATTAACATAAGTTTTATTAAATATGGTATTATAAGTTATGATAATAATTTTTATAATAAAATGCATTGAATTTCTATAGTTAAGAATATTGTTACATATTTTTAAAATGTATATGTATGAAAATCGTATATTAATTATTTTTATAATTAATAATAAAAATAATAATAATTAAATTTATAGTTTAATTAATTTTTCTGATTTTTCTAATTAAAGATTATGACACATATTATGGATTAAGTGTTTTTATGCATATCATGGATTGATAGTTATTGATATTACCAACCATTTAATTTATATGAAAGAGTTAGTTATGTATTAACAATAAAATATCCAGAAATCATTAGGAAAATATTGAAATGAGAAAGTGGTAACTAATTTTAAATACAAAGGAGATTAAATCTTAAATGTTGCAATAAGGCTTTTAATATATATATATATATATATATATATATATATATATAAAACTTTATGGATGAGATTGTTGAGTGGAGAGGTGCTCTCTAGCTCAATATTGTAGAGATGTTTTATTGTTGGTTATAATAAAACAAAATAAAAAATAAATTAAAAAAATTTTAAAACATAAAATTCTCTAATTCAATATAATAATATAGTCAAAATAAAATTATATTTATAATTAATAATTAAATAAGCCTTAAATTAATCTTAACTCTACCTATAACAATCAAATCACTTTAAATACTAACATTACAAAGTTTATGAATAAAATAATTATATAAATATAAATATAAATATCCATGAATGAATAAGCTTATTATTATATAAATAAACACATGTAATTATATTTTGAAAAAATTGCAAAAGAAGACTCAAATTTTCATATAAATATTAAAAAATAATATTTTATTTATGTTTATTAAATATTAAAAAATATATTTTAAAATGAATATTTAACATAAATTATAAAGATATGGGGAACGTTCTTGCGGGAAAATTTGCTTGCTTATTTGTTAATAGCAAAAAATATATTCGTGTTCTGAGTTAAGAAAAAAAATAAAATTTATAATTAATTCTATGAATTTTCATCAGGCAAATGTGTAAATAGTAACTAATGCTCTGAATTTTGAACAATCAAATGTGTTCTCTTACAATAGCCTGTGCACAAAATGTAGCTTTCCCATGCGCAGTGCATTAAATTTCAGTGAAACCATTTTGAGTTCAAATCGAGTCAATTGTTCGGTGAGCTCTCTTCAATCGGCATATTCATATTTGCTAATTCGTGTTGCCAATATTTCTGGAGCTACGAATTCATAAGTTTGTGGTAAAATTTCAAGTAGTGATTAGAAAACAGATATTTAAAAATTTAAAACTAAAAAATTAATACTTTAACCAGGGGAAGTATGAATAATGGAAGTATCAATAGCTTTGTTACCATTTCACTTGTTTGTTTTAATGGAAGACATTAAATCTACTTCAGATGTTTCTATTTAATAAGAAGGTATTTCAGATGGTAAGTTTGAGTAAGTCTATACGAATTAGATTTGACGTTTCGCACGGCCAGTCCACGATCACTCTTGGACTTGCCGTGAATAAGTTTCAAAAACGAGGAATCAGTAAAAGCTCTGCAAAAGAGGTCAAAAATATAAACTCAATCAGGGAACCGCTGCCCCTGCATCCGTGATGTTCACGGAGAGCTGCGAATCATAAACTCAACTAGGGTCCATCCTCCATATTTCCTTTTTATTGGTCTGGACTAAAGAAGTCCACCGCCCAGCTTATCTCGATTGCGGGTTGCTCACACTTGTGGACGTGGCTCGTAGGTCTTATCTGCTCAGTGGCCAATTCCGTTAATACAATAACTCCTAGAAGTCTTAATCATTGAGATGGATTCTATTATATTATATTAATGACCTATATGATAATGACCTATATGATAGGATGTAGATTTCATCTACTTTGGATTGCCATGTTGGTTTTTCATTGAGGGTTTTTTAGGTATGCACATCATTTCCCTTATCGGGTGATGGTGTCTTAAAGGAATTAATGAAGCATTTATCTGTATAGATAGTGGTGTGGCCGCAATGGAGATTCTAGTTGTGTACACAAAGACTTCATTTACTTCATGTGCAATTGCACTACAAACATTTGGCTTTCTTTGTTAGAAAATTTCGTCATTATAGCTCTGCAAGTTGGCTAAATTTACTTCAAATGGATGCTTTCTGTGAGTAGTAACTAATTGTAATGTGGAACATTTGAATACACTTATTTGCTGGGACTTGGAAAAGAATGAGAAAATAGGTAATCAGATTTTATAATTAGTTATCCAAACTTGAGTTCGCTTGATATCTGAGATTGATAACTGGAGAGTAATCAAAGATTAGTCCAAACTGCGAATGAAAGACTCATTGTCTGAAATAGCCCATGTAAAATTGTTGCTAGAGAATATCATGAATAGAAAATGCAGAGACCATAAAACGTTCAAGATATTATTTTAAGATTGCTTCCAACAATGAAAAAGACACAAAACATATACTACAATGAAATGTCCATAATGGAGCCTCTTGCTTATGTCTTAGCTCTACTTTCTTCCATCTCCCTGCATCAATTCGAACTAAACAAAGTGTTTTTGAAATAGTCTCCTAGACAAATGAGAGGTGGTCTACTGCAACTTTCAGATTTTGAATTTAAATTTAAAACTCATAAAAACCGCCCCATCACATTTAGTATTTAAACTACCTTGTCAAATAACCATATCACTTACTCAACCATTTGGAAATTGTAGTCGTGATCCTAAGGAAGATTGCTTCAGAATAAGGGGTTGACCGAAAATGGATGACCAAAATATGGGAGTAAGAGGATGCTAGAAAAGTGCCAAGATTATCAACATCATACATTCATACATCCGAATAACATAATCTTAAGGACTCTTCATCTTGGTGGATAATTCTCATCGTTCTCCCACTGCTCATCGTGAAATAATGGATATATTGAAAAGATAGATTTTGGAATCAATTCAAGAAAAATGTGACCTTAATAACTCTATCCAATAGGAACTGTAACCCATAGTAACTATAACCAATGAGAACTATTACCATTGTTACTCTAGACGACAAGAAATTTGATCAATGAATGAATACGATGATTATATTTCGTTGGTCATAATAGTTCTCTAATCAAGAAATTTCATATAACTATGACTAATAAACATTGGTTATAGTTATTGTGAGTCAATGTTCCTAACTAACAAAGGAATTATTCCCCAGAACTACGATTGAAAAGAAAAAGTTGTAGTTTAATTTCATAGTCAAAGCTCCCACATCATAATTCTTGTGGTCATGATTCTTGTAAAATAAGTTAAAAATTCCTAATTGACAAGGGAACTATGAACAACAAAGGAATGATTCCTAAGGTCATAGTTCATGAGGGTAAAAGCTCTCGAGGTCATAGTTATTATTTTCATAGTTCGTAAGGGTTAAATTTGTCAAGTTCATAGTTCTTGTATTTCATAGTTACTATTGTCATATTTCTCGTGGGTCATATTTTCTATTGGTTATAGATTCCAATGATAAGAAAGCTCATAAAGTTTCTTCAATGAGAGCCGATGAAGTGCTTGTTGGAAAATGAGAGAGGGAGGGAAATATAAATAGAGAGAGAGAGAGAGAGAGAGAGAGTAGAAAATGTATAAATGGAAATAGAGAGATAGAGAGTGTTGGGAATAAATTAGTCATAATGGTATAAACAACAATTTCATCCATACGATACCATTCCATCAAATTATACAATACTAGGGTTTTCAAATTCCATAAAAGTAGGGTTTTAAAATTGCACAAAATTAAGGTCTTCAAATTTCACTTCAATATACATTGACAAACATCACCAACTTGTGATGCAAAGTAAATATGGTTTTTTTACTCACATTGTCTAATTATGCACTCAAATTTGAACTCACTATATTGGAGTTTCCACATTCCCAATTGATAGGGCTTTCAAATTCCACAAAGCTATGGTTTTCATAGTGAATAAAGTTATGGTTTTCAAATTGCATAATGATATTTCCTAATAACGCACGTCCACTTTTGAGCCATGCTAAGAAGGTAGCCTAGTTTGGGCCTTACAAAGCCTATGCAACTAGGACAGCGTGTGCATTCCTAAGGATAGGCACATGTTCTTCTGGGCATGTGTTCCTCATGATAGCCCCATTTGCACTTCTGGGGTCATCATTCTTGCGCAAGATCCCTTAGTTGATTCTCACTAGTTTTTTCAATTTTTCATAATCCTTCTTAAGGTCTCATTATAGAATTTCTCACAACATTCCTTTGTACACTTCGTGCTAGGTGTTTTCTCATTAGTGTACATAATTTATTTATTTTTCCACATATGAAGTCATTGCCACACATATGTGATTCCACAACCACTTGCTACATGCTTATTTACAATATACCAGTAGAGTGCTAAGTTATTTCATCATGATTATTCCCTAATTACAAAAGCCTCCATCATGTTCTAGTTGATTTCTTACACTTGTTTGAGAAACTTTCACATATTTAACTTTATGTATCCATTTATTACTCTTTTATGTTCACATCATCATTCTAGATTGATTATGGTTATGAGCACTACAATAGGTTATTATCGTTCATTTCTTAAAACCCCCATTTCTTTATACTAATATTTATATCTTCTCATAGGTTTTGTATTCTTGGAGGGGTAAGTTTCTTCCCATTTTGACTTCATTCATATGTAATTTAGGGAATTGTGATACTATTTCTCATCTACAATTTCTCTTGATTCAGATTGAATTATTATATTGTTCATTATCTATATCAATGCTTTAAGAGTGGAAGAATTACATGAATGAGCTTGTAGTGTCTTTTTTATCAATGGGTCCCAATTTGGAATATTTGGGCATGAAATCTTCCAGAGCCATTTTGAGGCATTAAACAAATTTTTTTGGGGTAAAAAAATTATCGTGTGTGTGAGACCATCCGGTACTTGAAGTTTGTATGCAAAATTTATGCCTCTCCCGAGTTGATTTACCATAACGACCGCCATGGTACAAGTTGATGTCACATTAATGCCTCTTACTCATGCATATTGGGCTAGCCATGTATGGAATTTCGAAAAGACTCTAGAATGTCCAAAATTGAAACTCTAATTGAGGGTTGACGGAGTCAAATCTTTCATATAGTTAGATATTGGGTTATGTTAAATACTAGGCCACTAGGAGTAGGGGTTCCATTTCATGCTATTATATTTTCTACCATATTTGAGCAAATCAATTGAAAGTGGGATGTCAGAGAGAAAAAAAAAGAAATTAAGATTTTTTAGCAACTTTACAAGGCATAGGTCTTAGGAAACTCTATAGAGAGTACCTCTTTCTTTGTATCTACACATTTTTCCATACTAAAGAATAGAGATCAAAGAAACCTCACCTTCTAGCTAGGTTTCTCCCGTAAGGGTTTCCCAAGGAAAAAATTGTGCCTATTTTGGTTAGTGTGTGTATGTATTTTTAGTCTATATTTCTTGCATTCCAACTAATTTATATTTAAGCATACAAACAATAAATAATGAATCCGAGATCTAAAAAGAATTAACATTCACATTAAAAATTTAAATATTTTATCAGATCTATTATGAGGAATTGTTCCAATGGAATAACCCTCCCTTAATTAACTATATACACCTCATTATATCTAAAATATAATAATAAACCTTTTTATTCACATAAAGTTACTCATGTTCATGAAGTTATATAATTTCAATTTACTTTCGTTTTTTTTTTAATGGTTATACACATTTATCTATAACCAAAATATCCTCATCATAACTTAGTCCACAATAGTAAAATTATTATTTATACAAAAATATAAATCACAATAAAGATAAATGTGAAAGTATTTCCCAAAAATTTCATATGAAAATATTAACTTCTTATATATTAATTTGTTACATGTCTTACTTTTTAAAACTTGTTATAGAATATTTGAATTTAGTTTAATCATTCTTCCAAATTGTGGAATGTGAAATTCTCTAATTTTAAAATTTTATTTTTAAACCATTACACTAAATTATATCTTTAACAAATATCATATAAATACATTACAAATTAAATAAAATAGAAATAAAATAAATCTCATACAAAAATGGTTAGATGATCCAAAAATAAATATTATCATAGGTTAGAATAAAATAATTATTAATTTAAGATATTAAATTAATAATTATTAATCTAGAATATTTAATTATTTAATGGAGACATTTAGAAATAGTATATTGTTGTAAAAGTTATGACTCTACAAATGTGTTATATCTTAGGCTCTATTTTAGAGAATTGTTAGTAAGATTGTTTGAATAGCTTTTATTGTAAGTGGACTCTTGTTATTGCATAAGTGATCCATAATTATAGGTAGTTAGGACATTGAGCTTATAAATAGCTCATTGCAGGAGTGTTTGGTTGTTTGGGTGTAAACTTTTGCAAAATCAATATGTAATTGTTTTTTCCTGATTAATAAAATTACGTGTCTGAGGACACTTTGCCATTAAAAATATATTAGTTATAAGTGATTTTTTTCCCTCTTTTAATTTTGTTTCAATATTTTACTTAATCACTAGATATGTAGGAGTTATATGTTAGATGTTAGACATAAATATTTTGTAAATTCAATTTTTTTTATATAGTAAGTTTGATTCTAATAATAAAATTACGAACATTTTTTAGATAAACCATCATAAATCCATCTTAATCCTGATCTATCAAGCATCGAGAGGGATCAAATCTCTCGAGGTGAAAACCTCTTTTTTTAGTGAAAAACTTGCTCTTTTTTTAGTGAAAAACTTGAGGAAAGGTTCTCACCTCGAGATATTTGATCCATCTCGGTGCTTTATAGATCCAAGGTTAAGATGGATCTAGGCTAGTTATGTAAAATCTATATTTTTATCTACGTTTCTCTTTCTTATTCCCGAAATTATTTTAACATAATAACTTTCTCTTTTTTATATAAAGTCAACAACCTCATACTTCATATGAGGACATATTATGTTGATTTCTTCTAGTATGACTTATGCCTTTCATGATCCTTTTAGAGGAGGAGATCCCTTTCCCTTGATCACGCTTCTCAAGATAGAAGTAGTGATCCATTTTACCTGCAACCATATGACCTGACTTTATAATATTGAATACAATCATACATACCTCATTTTACCTTTAGGTCATTTAGGCTTCTTTCAACAGCTTCCTTGATTGAAAAGATCTTCAATCCCTTGATCTACTTCATCATACCATCATCTCATGAATTAAATAAGTTGGAGTTCCTCATGAAACGCTTGCTTCCTCTCTAGATTAATGATCCCTCTGATGAGGATTCCATCAAAGAATCTTGAGGATCTTGTGTATCCACATCTGGCAGATGTTTCCTTTTTGACTTGATGTATAATGAGCGTTTTCCTAGATGACTTCATCATTTCCTTTAATGTCTAATGAGGTTCACAAGAGCTATATCATTCATGTTTGAATGTCATGGATTTTTCCTTCATGATTCCCATGTTGATGTCACGAGCTCTTATTTCTAATGCTTCCATGATGCCATGATGCATCTTATTATCATGGTCATGCGAAGATGAGATCAAATAGGAAAGGGAGCCAGACGAGGAGATAGAAGACTGGAGGTCATTGGTGCCTGATCCAGGGAATACACGAGGTAGAATTACACATTTCAAACACACCTTATACATGTAGTTTTTGATGAAAAGTCTACTTGGCAAAGCGATGGAATAAATATCTATGGGGATGGTAGTCACAATGCAGGGCTTGCCCAGCTATAAAAAATACATGGAGAAAATCCTATTTCAGTTGCACAAACAAGACATCAAGATGGATTGTATTGACAGTCACATCCCTTGCATTGTGGAGTTGTATGGCATGCCAGTGCCAACTGGTGAAGATCATGCTCCTATAGCATCTGTCTCTGATAAGAAAAATGTTCAGAAAGACTAGTTTCATTATGCTTAGTTTTTGTTTATACGGGTAGCTTTTAAATTTTTTGTTAAGATACTTCACCTCTATCTTTAACATAATAACTTATTCCTGAACTTCACCTCTACTTTAACATAATAACCCAAAAACTTTATAGCCATATGACCTTTGGAATGAACACGCTTTAAAGTTTTCAATTTATTCACAAGCTTTCGTACCTTTCGACTCGACGGACCTGCGACAGGGTCATAAAATCTACGATGGCGAAAGCTATGGCTAATTTGTTGCACTTTTTACACTAGCAACTTTTGGATGTCACACCAAAGTGTTGCATCTTTAAAACTTTAAGACTATGATAATTTTGCAAACTAATTTTTTTGAAAAGCTTATTGGTTTTTTTTTGTCGGTTCTGAAGGCTCTATGAAGTTTATTATTTCCTTGACTTTGATACCGATTTGTTAGAAAGACATAGTAGGAAAGACACAAAATTGACATACAAACAATACTAACTTGATGCTCTTCTATTGATCACAAATGCATGATTTGATTACAATGAACCCATCATAGGGTATTTGTACTTTTTAACTCACGACTCAAGTGATGCTAACTTCAACATGCAAACACACTAAATTTAACTTTTCTCAAATATAAGACTTAACTTAAAGTGACACTCGCTTGACTCTGCATGTCTAGTTAGCTAACGTCTCTGCAGAGTAACTAACTATCTTTAATATAATTAATATAAATTATAAAAACATAAAAAATCTTCTTGTGGGCAAAATTTGCATACTAATATTTTAATAATAAAAATAAAAATCAATTACTTTCTATAATTAATGCTATAAATTTTGAAAAGTCAAAATCAATTTTTTTTTTGAATTAAGACTATGAATTTTAGAAATTTAAAATCAATTATTTTTTATAATTAATAATATAAATTTTAGAAAGTCAAATGTGTTCCTTTACAATGCCTTGTTCAAGAAATTAGCTTTCCTCGACACACTGCACTGAATTTCTGTGAAACCAAACTATGTTCAGTTCAAATTGATTCTATTAGTGTTTGAGAAAACCAAGTTAGGCCAAATTTCCTTAAATGGGCTAATCATATTGTTATGCTCTTAACCTGCAAAAAGATACCCAAATACAGAATATGCGAAGAAAGATACCCAGAACATAGAATAGTGAGAGACAACAACAAATATTTTATTATTCAAAAAGCAATGTTCACTTGCCTCCTCGAGGGGGCAACCTCCAATAGAGCAGAGCTCGATACAAAAATAAGACAGGATGCTCCTCGCAGGGAGTCTCTATCCTTTATATATGACTCATACATGCAATACCATGGATCAATACCATGGGTTTTATTAATACCATCTATCTAATACCATGGCCCATTTGCAACTAACTATGGTCCCGTCATTAATTGCGGGTTAACCACTTACAATTATTAATATTGGCTTTATTGACTCTTTACTATGACTCGATCCCACTACATAAATAAGGGGGTTAGGGTGGGACCCTAACATGCCCTCCCCCTTAAGAATAGCCTTGTCCTCAAGGCTGAAGCTGCGAAAACTGCTGATGAATAGTAGCTGGTTCCCAAGTTGCATCTTCGAGAGAGGTGTATTTCCACTTGACGAGAACTTCCCTAATCATGCGGCCACGCAGGTGCCTTTCTCGTGGGTCTAGGACCTGTTCAGGTTGGAGCCAGATTGACCCTTCCTCGTCCAATTCAGGTAGACTGGTTTGAATTCTGCAATTGTTCCCAATCACTTTCTTGAGGCATGAGACATGGAAAACTAGATGGATTTTTGCAGTAGGCGGCAAAGCCAACTTGTAGGCTACTTCTCCAATGTGCTGAAGTACTTGATATGGTCCGTAGAATTTTGGAGATAGTTTCTGAAAACCCTTGTCTTTGAGTGATGTTTGCTTATATGGTTGCAGCCTCAAAAAGACCTGATCCCCTTCTTGAAATTGGCGCTCTGAGCAATGCTAGTCTACCTGTTGCTTCATGCGTTTTTGAGCTTGATGAAGATTCTCTCTAAGATGGGCGAGTATGGTTGCGCGGTTTTGTAGGAGTTGATCCAATGCTTGTACCTTTGAGCACCCCTTGATATAAGAAGTAGGAGAAGGAGGGAGTTGACCATATACTGCTTCATAGGGAGTCATTTTGGTGGTGGCATGATAGTTGGTGTTATACCACCATTCAGCCAGAGGTAAACACTATACCCAAAGATGTTGCTTTTCTGAAGTGAAACACCTAAGGTAGGTTTCCAGACATTTGTTGAAGGCTTTAGTTTGACCATCTGTTTGTGGATGATAAGAAGTACTGAGTTTTAGTTGGGTGCCTTGTAGCTTGAAGAGTTCTTGCCAAAAATTACTGGTGAATATCGGGTCGCGATAAGACACAACAGAAGTGGGCATGCCATGCAATTTGAAGATCTGATCCATGAAAGATTGAGCAACCAAAGTCGGCGTAAACGGGTGGGGGAGGGCACAGAAATGAGCATACTTCGAAAGTCTGTCCACAACCACCATGATGACTGACTTGTTTCCTAACTTTGGAAGACCTGTAATGAAATCCATAGAAACCTCCGTCCATATTGCTACCGGGATAGGCAACGGTTGTAATGTGCCTGGTGCTTTGACGGTCTCCCCTTTGTGGCGTTGACAGACATCGCATTCTGCTACAAAAGTAAGGATGTCCTTTTTCATGCCTATCCAAAAAAATGATCTTCTGGTGCGAGCATATGTCTTCTAAAAGCCTGAATGTCCTGCAATGGGGGATGAGTGCAATTCTGCCAAAATGCGACTTTTGAGGGTGGATGTTGGTGATATTACGACTCTGTCCCTGTAGCGAAGAATCTCATCCTGCGACGAGTAGCCCTTGGTGGAATTTGGATCCGTCTGCAATTGAGAAATGAGTTGGGAGAGCCCAGGATGTGAAAACCATTCCCTGCAAGCCTCTTCAATCCATTCTGGAATGGGAAGGGAAATTGCTAACAGGGTACTTCCCTCCTCAAATTGGTGAGATAATGCATCTGCTACACTATTTTCTTGTCCTTTCTTGTAAATGATCTCATAATCATATCCCAGCATTTTGGCGAGCCATTTATTTTGTTGTGGGGAGGATAGGCGTTGCTCCAAAAAATATTTAAGAGTGTGATGGTCTGTGCGGATTTGGAAACGTCGCCCCAATAAGTAAGGTCGCTAGGTTTCTACTGCATGTAATATGGCCATCATTTCCTTCTCATAGGTATATTGGCCCAAATTCTTCCCACTTAGTTGTTGGCTTGTGAATGCCAAAGGTCGCCCTTCCTGCATTAAGACCGCCCCAATACCCGTACCCGAAGCATCACATTCAATGACAAAAGATTTGGTGAAGTCAGGGAGTGCTAAGACTGGAGTGGAACACATGGCATTTTTGAGAGCTGTAAATGCCTGTTGTGCGTCCTCATTCCAGAAGAATGAATTTTTCTTCAGGAGTTGAGTGACGGGCTTCGCTATGCGACCATAATTGCGGACAAATTTGCGACAATAGCCTGTGAGACCCAAAAATCCTCTCAGGCTCTTCAAGGTCTTAGGTTGAGGCCAATCATGCATTGCCTGGATCTTTTTGGGGTCCACCTTGACACCTTCACGCCCCACAATGTGGCCCAAATACTCAACTTCTTCCATGCCAAACGAACACTTGGACATCTTAACAAATAATTTATGCTTGCGGAGCAGTTGCAAGAGTAGATCTACATGCTGAAGATGTGCGGCCCAAGTGCAACTATAGATGAGGATGTCATCAAAGAAGACAAGGACAAATTTCCTGAGATATGGTTTGAGAAGGTGGTTCATAAGGCTCTGAAAAGTAGATGGGGCATTACAAAGACCGAATGGCATGACCAGGAACGCATAATGGCCTTCATGAGTTCAGAAAGTAGTCTTTGGAATGTCGACTTCCATCATGCGAATTTGGTGATAGCCTGAGCGAAGATCCAACTTAGTGAAGAATTGAGCCCCATTGAGTTCATCTAGCAAATCATCAACCACCGGGATGGGAAATTTATCTTTGACTGTCAACTTATTGAGGGCCCTGAAGTCTGGACACATCCGCCACTCCCCATCTTTCTTGAGCACCATGACCACCGGTGATGAATAAGGACTAATGTTGGGACAAATGACACCTGCTTCCAAAAGTTCCTCGATTATTTTTTCTATTTCATTCTTTTGGGTGAACGGATATCTGTATGGGCGCACATTTTGGGGTTGGTCCCCTGGAACCAAGGTGATGCTATGATCATGTTCCCCTCTCGAGGGTGGAAGCTCATGAGGCTTGTCAAAGACCAGCAGATGGTTATTGAAAATCTGTTGCATCTCAGGATGAATCGGCAGAGACTTGGTTTCGACTGCCTGGATGGCATTAAATTGAGCTATAACTCCATGATGGCCCTTTTTTAGCAATTTTTCCATCCTATGCGAGCTGATGATAGAGGGAGCTCCCACCTGGAGTCCACGGAGGGTATGTGTGGAGTTGTTCTGCTTAAAAATCATATATAAATCCTGGAAATCCATTGTGATTGGCCCAAGGGTGCGAAGCCATTCAGCACTGAGGACAATGTCGCACCCTCCCATGTGTATGGAAAACATGTGGGTCTTCAACTGATAATCCCCCATTTCAAGTTTGACATTTTCACAGCGGCCTTCACATTTCATTGCACCCCCATCCACAATTTGGACTTGGAAGTTAGAAACTGCTCGTACAAAACAATGCACTGCTTCCGTGACTTTTTGATGGATTAAATTATGTGTACTTCCACTATCAATCAAGACTACTACTGGGCGATGTTTAATAAAACCTCTGATTTTGAGAGTTTGAGGTGAAGATATCCTGGCCAAAGCATGCAGCGAAATAACTGGTTCGTAAGGGACATTGTCCTTTTGGTTGTCCCCTTCTACCGCCTCATGTTCCTCCAGTGGTGGATCTTCCTCCGATGAGCTATAATCAGTGGCATCAATTTGAAAAAAATTGGGCTCCTTGCATTTATGACCTGGGGAGTATTTTTCATCACAGTAGTAACATAATCCTTGCTTTCTTCTTTCGGCCATTTCTGCAGGTGACACCTTTTGAACCTTAAGTGTTTGAGTCGTGCTGTGAGCCTGTGGGGGGCGACCCTTAGCGGTGAAATTTGGGCAACTGTACTGGGCTGCTAACGCACGTTCCATGTTACGAGCTACCTTGCAAGCCTCCGTCCGTGTGGGAGGGTGGTGCAGTAGGACGTGGGCTTTTATGGCTTCTTTAAGATTGCTGATAAAACATTTCATGTAGAAAACATCTGAGAGACCCCTAGTGCGGAAGGCTAAGGCTTCAAAGACTGTAACATATTCATCCACTATGCCAGTCTGTCAGAGCTTAGTAAGACGACCCAAAAAAGAAGATTCTTGGTCAAAGTGTTCTGTAAGAGCTTTTTTGAAGGTGGTCCAAGTCACAAAAGTTCCATTGCAACGTTGATGCCATTCTCACCATTGCCATCTTTCATTGTCCAAGTACATGCTCCCCACCATAACCTGAGTCTCATTATCTAAGATGCTATTCAGATTGAAATACTGCTCCATTTGTGCTATCCATGCTGTCGGGTGAGAACCATCAAATTTACGCATATCCAACTTGGGAGGTCGCGGACGGGATTGTAGGTGGGGGCCCCAGAGGTGAAGAGAGTGGCTAGACTCACCCTCACTGTGTCCATTGCCAATATACGCCTCCTCGTGGGCTTCCTCCTTTCCCTTCAGGATTATGCTAGTTAGTCTGTCAAGCTGAAGTTGGAGGGATTGCAAGGTTTGTTCAAGTTTGTCCATCCTCTCATTGGCCATAGCTTGAGCTCTAGTTTCTACCATGCACTGACCTGATGTTCTTGAAATTTGGGACCGCCCAAAAAAATTTTTCACTAAGAATTGAATGGTACCACCGTACTCAGCTCATCGTCATGATTCTGATGGGCTAGATCACCAATAAGCGCCCCGGGAGATCTCAGACTCTTGCAGTAACCGAATTCTCAAAATGTCAATGCTGTCAAAAGTCTTGCGAAAATCATGCCCCGATATAGGAAGCCACACAACTACTCAGATTCGGTGGATTTGAGCGATCTGAATGGCAGATCAGATAGCTCTGAGTGGCGGAATAGATTGCTACTACGGATCTGATGGATCTAATAGATAGGAATGGCTGGTCGGAACTGCGGGACTGATGTTTGCTGCTACTGCACCCCTTTGCGCGAGCGGATCTGGTAGAGATTATGCATGATCCTAAGATAGAAAAGGGAACTATGGTCTCGAGGAGTGTCAGGTGCTACAGATCGCAATATACATAAGGGTCTAACAGTAGTACTCGGCCCAATGTTTTAGGGATCTAACTAATGAGGATCAACCATACCCTTAGCCGTACAACCCAACTACCTTATCGTACGGGCGAGTAATCTCTTCGAGTGTTGTTCTCGATGTACTGTAGCAACAAGACGACCGACAGTTTATCTATGGCGAGGTTGCAAAGGAGCTAAGGGGCTTCCGATATACCCAGAAGGTACTTGGAAGATAGTCCGTACGCGGTCCTGTCTAATGCGCTACTACTCGAAGGGGTACCCACAGGGGTTACAATGGAGTCCAACAAGCGTGACCACCTCTTGTATTTCCTGTGTGCATGCCTCCCCAAATCTGCAGGTTTATGTGCTCAACGACAGATCCTGTGGTTTAAAGACGCCGGAACACGTCTCTAGGCAAATTTTTTTTTCTAAGAAATGGAGATCCCACTGGCCCTGGAAAGTGCTCTGATACCACTTGTTATGCTCTTAACCTGCAAAAATATACCCAAATACAGAATATGCGAAGAAAGATACCCAAAACATAGAATAGTGAGAGACAACAGCACATATTTTATTATTCAGAAAGCAATGTTCACTGGCCTCTTCAAGGGGGCAACCTCCAATAGAGCAGAGCTCGATACAAAAATAAGACACGATGCTCCTCGCAAGGAGTCTTTATCCTTTATATATGACTCATACATGCAATACCATGGATAAATACCATGGGTTTTATTAATACCATCTATCTAATACCATGGCCCATTTGCAACTAACTGTGGTCCCGTCATTAATTGCGGGTTAACCACTTACAATTATTAATATGGGCTTTATTGACTCTTTACTATGACTCGATCCCACTACATAAATAAGGGGGTTAGGGTGGGACCCTAACACATATTTGTGCGTTTGTCAGGGAAAATGTTCTTGCACCTGTCGATAAAATAGAAAATCATATTTCTTAAAAAGAATATGTAAAAAAGTTAAACTAAAAAAAAGTAACACCTTCTAAAACCCTTAAAATGGAAGTGTAAGTAGCTTTGTTACAGTTTTACTTGTTTGTTTTAATGGCTGCCATTAAATCTACTTCAACTAACTTGATTAGATGTTTCTATTTAAAAAGAATGTATTTCATACCGTCAGTTTGAATAGTTTATAAGAATTAGATTCGAAGTTTTGGATGGTCAATCGGTGCCCACCCTTCAATGAACGTTTGGCATCTCTTGGACTTGCTTGAGGCAGTCATGGTCAACATGCTTCAAAGTAAGGAATCGATAAAAGCCCTCCCAGAGAGATGCAAATTACATACTCAACTAGGGGCCCGTGATTTTCCTAAAGAGCTGCGAATTATACACTCAACTAGGGCCCCCACCAGTGCACCTGTGATGATTTCCTCAATGAAATTTGCTTTATTTAGCTGAAAAGTCAGTTGATGCCCAAATACTACATAACTATGCCAACTTACATATGCAACATAAAATTTAAAAGGTACCCGCATAAACAAAAACTAAGCATAATGAAACTAGTCTTTATGAACATTCTGCTCATCAAAGACAGATGCTACAAGAGCATGATATTCACCAGTTGCCCCTGGCATGCCATACAACTCCACGATGCAAGGGATGTTATGGTCAATATGATCCATCCTGATGTCTTGTTTGTGTAACTGAAATAGTATTTTCTCCATGTCCCTTTTATAGCTAGGCAAGCCCTGCATTGTGACTGCCATCCCGATAGATATTTGTTCCATCGCTTTGCCAAGCAGACTTTTCATCAAGAAGTAACTATACAAGGTGTGTTTGAAATGCGTAATTCTACCTTGTGTATTCCCTATACCAGGAACCAACGACCTCCAGTCTTTTATCTCCTACTTTGGCTCCCTTTCTTGTTTGATCTCATCTTCCCAGTCGTCAATCAACTTACAGACTCCTTCATCTGTTTCATCCCGTATGTCATAGTTGCCTCATCTATGAGGTGCTCAGGGAGCTTGCGGCCCCTACAGCCTTCTCTCGTGCTCGGTCTCTTGGTTGCCTGGTGGACCAGGCCCCTGCTGCCATGACCACACCCTCTCTTTCCTAGAGCCATACCTTGTTCCTTGATGCCCTGTGTACAATCAAACAACGTTAGTGCCATCATTCCATTTACATAATCCCGGTGCAACTGCTCATACCATGCCTCTTTGCCTTGCTTCACCCTCTGCGTGTTAAGGTATCCTAGTGCCACATGTGGCCAAGGGAATTGAGTTTCAAGCGTCGTTACCCAAGCTCCTCACAGTGCCCTTGCCCATTGCCATGGTGCAATTTCCTGTCACCCCAATGCAGCTGGAGCCAAGCCTTCAGGCCAATCCAGTGTCTAGCTCTACGATTGCTATCATACCCACATGTAGCTCCCACAGCCATCATATGCCTACCATGGTTATGTTTGCCCCTTTGTCCGTTATACTGCCCAGGGTCCCTAGCGGCACCCTTGCTACCATGTGTATGAAGATGCCAGGGTTTTCTCAGCGAATTACTGACATAGCTAATATCTCGCCCCCCCCTGCCGTGACTCTTTCCTACCTCTTCCTTCACCACTCAGCCCCCCAGACATGCCACGCCTGTTATACCCTATTCCCCTAGTCTGAGCCACTAAGGAGGGGCATGTATCTCTGCTCAATCCAAAATTACCAGTTCCGTTGCCGAGACCCTTGCTTAATTGTAATAAAAAAAAAACACAGCGCCAGGCCATGGCCCTCCATTTCCTCCCCCTATTTCTCTCAGACAGTGCTAAGCCCCATTGCGGCGGCCTCATGCGCCTCCCTTCCCCCTATCGAAACCCCCACCAGCTAATGTAATTGATGTAGGAACCCATTGAGATCATTGAAATGAAGCAGGAACGAGACCAAATTGCATACCAGAGAGTAATTGCTAACCCACAGCTAAGGTGCCTTCACCCTTCTTCCGCTTTGAGATGCCTTCCTTCTCCATTGCAAATTTCTCTTGCATGACATGTCGAATGCCATTCCCATCTCTGCCACCCTACCTTATTCCTCCCTTTGCCACCTTACCAACCCAATGACCATGCATTCATCGCTAAGGACACCATACCCCTTGCCTTGAGCATGTGGGGGATGATGGTAATTAACGTCCTAGTACAAACCATGTCACTTCAAAGCCTGATGCTTCTCACACCCTCTCTCATCCAGATTGGGAGTGTGGATTGCATGGCTCTGGCCCTCCTGGCTCTGCCTAAGGTGTTGTTCGAGAGTTGCCTCCAAGGTTTCAAAGGTTGTGTCCCTTGGTCGAACTGGTCATTGTTTTTCCATTCGATCCTGCTGATGGCTACACCCCCAATTAGCCAGGAAATCGACCCCCTTGTTTCCATCTCTCCAAACATGTTTGACCTAAAAGTAGTCAAATTTGGGGATGATTTCTCCTATCTTCTAGATCAGTCGTGCAGTCCTCCAACTCTGGCTAAGTTTGTCCCACTTAGTGCCATAGTTTAATTTCTCCAAAGTATTGATTACCAAGCTTGAGTCCCCTACCACTTCCAGGTTTCTATACCGCATTCTAACAACTATTATGAGGCCCTGTTGAATTGCAGCAAACTCCACCTTGTTGTTACTGATAATCCCATAGTTTTCTGCATAGATAAGAGGGGTGTTAGCCTGGGAGTCTCTAAAGAGGCCCTCGAGGCCTTCCTCTCTTGGGTTACCTTTGGAGGCCCCATCGAAATTGAGTTTTATGAATCCTTCTTTTGGAGGGGTAAAATGGGACCCAGAGTTCATGCCCACGTTTCTTGTCTTCCATGCTTTGTTGTTAATGATTCCCGATGCTAGGTTTAGCTTTTGTAATATTTGGGCTTCTAGGGGCGACATTTTCTAGTCCTCTTCATGGCATGGTTCTGCCGAGATTGTTTCCCTTATGTTCTGGACAATACCTTCCCATACTTTTTCTTGCGAGGTTGTTTTGTGCTTGAAAATTCTGTGGTTTCTCTCCTTCCATATGGCCCATAGGATGAATCCAAGGCCTAGGTTCCAAGCCCTATTTACTACCGGGCTAGAATAGATATGGGTTCACCATAATAGGATTGTTCCTTTGATACTATTACAGTCTCTATCCATCCTTTCGAAAACTCCTTGCATTTGTCTCCATTTTTTCTCTGCAAATGGCCAGTTATTGAGGATGTGTTCCATGTCTTCCTCGTTTTGGTGGCATAACCAACAGAAAGAGGGCCTCTGAAAGCCTCTTTCCTATAACTAATGTCAGGTTAGTATGCGTCCTTTTCTGACCATCTAGAGGAAGTGGTTTACCTTTGGCCACCACCCCCCTTTCCAGACCTTTTTCCATATGATGCCTTGTCCTTCCTGTTCTTGTCAAGCCTGGATATCGTAGGCTTCACTTATGGTGAAGGTTCCTTTGGTGGTGTAGCCCCATCTCAAAATGTTTGGGTCTTGACAAATCTTTATTTGCCTTTTCATTATTTTTTTGTCTAAGTTGTCCCATTGATCTGTGTCGGCCGCCTGTTCCCATTCCTCTCTTGTCTTCCATCTTCGCCAACTTTCCTCACCCTATTCTTCCTTCCAATATTGATCCACCATCTGCATGTTGTTGTCCCTGGTTTGCTAATATATTTCCTTGATTTCCTGTTTTTCCACCATTTTCCCTCTTTTATGTCATGATTCCGTCCAAACTCAAGTTATTTTTCCATTGCGGACCTCCCAGAAGGCATGTTGTTGGATAAGGTTCATATTCTGGGCTGCAAAATTCCAAATCGTAGAACCCTTGGGAGGGTCTTGATGTCTAAGGATATCCTCTGTTCTCACGGGCATGTTATACTTACAAGTCCATATTTGTTTTCATAGATCAGTTCCCCCACTCATCCATCTCCACCATAGTTCAGCTCCCATGGTTTGGTTCAGGAGGTATGGATCTCTGAGTCCTAATCCGCCTTCCTCTTTCCTCTTAACTAAGCCATGCCACAACACTAATGCCCATTTCCTGGTCTGTTGGGCTCCTCCCCATAGGAATTTTTTAAAAATGTATACCATCTTGGCGCATGCTCCTTTTGGGGTTGCCATTCCAGATAGTTGGTATATAGGGATCAACTGGAGAACTGCTTTGAGGAGAACTTTTCTGCCCACAATATTTAGAGATGTAAAGGTCCAACACTTGAGTTTTATTTGTAATTTTTGGAGTATGTTTTTCCAGCAGTTAATTCTTAGAGGGTTATTTGAGAGCAGCATACCCAGGTATTTGGATGGCAAGTTTCCAAAGCCAAACCCAAGGATTCTAGAGATGTATGTCTTAACATTTCCTTCAGTGTTGAAAAAGAAAATGCAGGATTTGTCGTTATTGATCTTGGTTCCCGAGGCTTCCATGAAGGTGTTAAGGATATTTATTGTGCTTCGAGCTTCCCTCAGGGTGGCTTGACAGAAGAGCATAATGTCGTCCATGAATTGTTGGTGGGTGATCGACATTTCATTTCCCCATATTCTTAGTTGTTGAAGCTGGGAGGTGTGGACCTTTTGCTTTATATACCAGCCAAGCCCGTCCACTGCTAGGATGAATAAGAAGGGTGAAATTGGGTTCCCCTCTCGCAACCCTCAGGATGGGTTGAAGGTCATAGTGGGGGTTCCATTTAGCAGCATGGAAAAGACCGGAGAGGATATCATGGCTAAGAGCTAGTTGATCCATATTTGGGCAAAGCAATAGGCTTTGAGAGCACTCAAAAGATATCCGCGGCTATGTCTTTCATAATTGATAGATCTAGTTTTATCATCATGCCCGAGAGCTTCTGAGACTTAAGGGAGTGGACTACCTCCTTGGACAAAATAAAGCCATCGAGGATTTGATGACCTTCTACAAAGCCTGTTTGTTCCAGAGAAATGAGTCTGGGAAGAAGGGGTTTTAGGAGTTTGACAATGAGAGCGGTGATAATCTTGTAGATGACATTACATAGGGCAATTGGTTGAAACCCTTAAGGATCCTCAGACTTAGAAGAATTAGGAATCAAAGCAATAAAAGTAGAGTTGAGGCTTGGACATACCTTTAGAGTACATCTTGATTCCTCTACGACCTCCAAGATGTGTTGTCCCATGAATGTCTAGGTGGCTTGGTAGAACTCAACAGTGAATCCGTCTAGGCCAGGGGCTTTATTCTTTGGCATTACTTTTGCTATTTCTTCCACTTCTTCTTTGGAAATAGCTCGCATCAGGGCCATATTCTGGTCATTCGTTATCAGGTTGGGGATGTGCTGCGTGATTCTTTGGATGGCTTCCGATTTGTTGTCAACGTTCTCCATGAGTAGGTATTTGAAATGGTTGACTAGAAGTCCTTCCATTTCTTCATGTTGTAATTTGCATTGTCCTTCTAAATCTTTAAGAGAGTAAATGCAGTTATGCTGTCATTGATGCACCATAGATTTATGGAAGAATCTTGTGTTTCGTTCTCCTTCCCGCAACCACTGAACCCACGATTTTTTGCTCTACATGATTTCCTCCTGTTCACTTCTTTCCTCTATCTGATTGATCAGTAATCCTTCTTCCTACACTAGGTTTTCCGACCTTCCATCTTGTATCATTTTTTGTTGGACGGTCGCCATATGCTTACTGAGTTCAATTTGATCTTTGAGGATATGACCGAACTCCTCCTTATTCAACTTTATGAACCTCTTTTTTAGTTCTTTGAGCTTCAAGTGGGAGGTATGCATCCTATTCCTACTCTGTTGAACACTTTGTGTCCACCATTCCTCCATTTTTTCTAGGATATCAGGGTTCCTGAGCTAGAAATATTCAAACCTAAATGGCATGTTCTTAGGTCGATATTTTAGATCCAATTCCAGGTGAACCAGCCAGTGGTCCGACCCCATAATGGGAGTATCACTGCTTCTATGAAGATGTCTTTCCTCATCACTTTTTCTGAGATTAGGAACCTGTCTAGGTTGCATGCTATTTGGTGCGCCCTCCTCTTCTGTTATTCCAGGTATGAATCCCATTGATTGTGTCTATATCCACTAGGTGTAAATTAGTAATGGTTTTGCTGAAGGCTTCCGTATCTGAATTTGCTCTTCTCATTCCTCCCTTTTTTCCCCTAGGGTGGTGATTATATTGAAGTCCCCCCTACTACCCATATATCATCTGGGTATAAATTTCTCAGGTCACTCAACTTTTGAAGGAAGGCTCCTCTTTCTCCTGGGAGATGCAAATCATACACCCTTGACATAAGATCCCATTCACTCGATCCTAGAGTATGGAACTTTCCTATGAGAATTCGTGGTATACTTACCCAGTCTTCGAACAGCACTTCTGCTGGATTCCAAAGGATCGCCAATCCTCCTGCACTCCCATTTTCATCCTGGGCCATGATTTGGTATTCCGGCTTGAAGTTTTCAATTATTTCTTTTAGGTTTCTTCACTGATTTTAGTTTAGTTTCCTATACTATCATAATGCTTGGTTTATCCTTTTTTCAACCTCTCCTTAAGGTACCTCTGTTTGCCTCCGCTATTGAGGCCTCTAATGTTCCAGGTTGTAATGATCATTTTAATAGTTTTATCGGTTAATGGAACACCTCTGACAATGGCACTACTCTTCCTGAGTTCACCAGTAATTCCCTGACCATTTGTATGGATTCATTCATCATTCTCCTGCCTCCTTTTTTGCCCCCTTTTCCTTGTATTCTCGTCTCTTGTCCTTGATTTTCTTGGGCCCCTAAATGTCCAGTTTGGCTTATTATCGTTGAACCCTACTTGTATCTATATCGCTGGAAGCTCTCTTTATATAATTGTTTCTGATCTTCCGGGATGAATATTTCATCCAAATGTCTCCATTCCTACAATAGCGGCTTCATGACTTGCTCTTCTGCACTTAGGTTGTCTTTATGATTTTTAATTGCCATTAGAGTTTCCACCATTTGCATCTTGTCCTCTGGTCCTTTCTCGACCTCAATCACCATTTCCTTTTTTTTTTCCCTCTATTCCTTTGTTGTCTTGGCTTTCTTTTTCCTGAGAATTTTCGCCCGTCTCCCTCCCTAGATATTCTTCTTGTAGGACCGAAAATCGGTTCTGCTACCTTTGCTTCTTCTCTGCTTGTTTTTCTTTGTGGTTCCTGACCTATCTCGGGGTTCTTTTCCTCCTTTGTACCTCTTTATACCCTTCTCCTTCTGCCTTCTCCATCATTTACCCACCCCTTTCCTCCATAGAATGATTGACTCTCTGGTTAAGGGGCATGCCCCGAACAAGTGTCAATATTCGTGGAATCTGCGGCATCGAAATGGGATGTGATCGTAGTCAATCGGTTGTGACCATACCTCATCATGGTACTCCAGCTCTATGTAATCTGGAAGTGGTTCCATTATATTCGTATAGAGACAAAGTCTGGCGCAGGAGGTGTATCGGCTTTTCCATGTCGAGTCTTCTACCTTCACAAAAGTGTCGATCGAGTTTCCAATGCCTTCTAGTATCTTTGGATCCCAGAATTCCATTGGGAGGCCAAATAGCCGAACCCATATTGGGGCAGCCAGAAGTTTCTCCTGGTCAGGGTTGTAGCATTCTTCCCAATGCCTCATGAAGAGGCCGACATTGTTAAAGAAGTATGGTCCGTCTTCAAATATCCTCTCTTTGTCTTCCAGATTTGAGAAGATCACTGTGAAGAATCCTTTCTCCCCTAGTTTGAGATCTGTGTGCCCATTTGGCCGCCATCATTGTTACATCCATTTTATTAATTCTTTCTATGTCGGTCATGCCCCTATGAATTTGTAGATGAGGGCATGGTCCTTCATGTACCTTCTATATTCTTCCAGCTTATTATTCAGGATGATGAATTTGGGTTTTTTTGGAGCTCTTGATAGACACCTTCCACCTAAGCTTGCCTACCATTTGGCTCCCAAAACCAGGATCCCTTTACCTTTTCCCCCATTCCCACCTGCGGCGTCATATTGGATTTATTCACCCACTGCAACATTCTTGTAGGAGGGGATCTCTCCCCCCCATGTCGTACCACTCATCACTATCTCAGCCGCCGTCTCAGTCAAGATGTAGGCCTCCGCTTGGTTATTTTTGTTGCAGTGTTGTCAGGGAAGGGCCGTGGAACCCTGAAACCCTAACCTTCCGTGCTCCTAGCTCTCTCCACCATTGCTCTCAAAACCACAACATACCTTCAAAAGAAAATGTTGAAAATTAATGAATGAATAAGATTATTATTTAATACATATACACATATAATTATATTTTGAAAAAATTACAATAAAACACTCAAATTCTCATACAAATATTAAAAAATAATATTTTATTTATATTTAGAAATATATTATTTATTTTTAAAATTTAAACTAATAATAATCAAAAGACAAATTTGGTTATAACCGCGCCTCGGGAGATAATGATAATAAACCTCCAATAAATTAGTGGCCTTTCTTGTTATACCTGCCTACTAAAAATTATAAAATTATAAAATAAATTTATATTAAAACTCAAAAAATTATAAAATTTTCAAATAAATTTATATTAAAATAGATTTTAAAAAATCAACATTTTTTATATTGAAAAATAAAAAGAATTTTTTTATATTTCTTATTTTTATTGATGATGAACTTTAATTTTATCTGATTTAGAATGCATTATTAAAAAAAAAAAAAAATTATAATCAACAACCAACTAAATCGATGATCAAAGTGATGTGAAATAACTATATTTTTTATCAAAATAATATGAAATCTATGAAAAATCGATATCCAAAATTCATAATCCCATATTTGCAATGTGGTTTGAGGAGAGGAAGATACAAAAAAAAATCTCATAATATCATACATGCTTCACAAAATTATTGTTGTTTTGATTAACATTATTTCATGTGTTTAGAGACTCGTGACTCTGCCCAATTTCACCTAATCAAGTTGTTGGAAATGGATCCATAGCATTTAATGCCCCAGTGGTATTTGACCATCTCCAAGTAAATATAGGATGATGCATCATTTAACACTTGTATATATATATATACAAGTGTTCATATCCCATGCTTTTACCAATAGTATATCTATATATATATATCGAGAGAGAGAGAGAGAGAGAGAGAGAGAGATTAAAAACTAGCCTAGATTCTTGTAACTCTTTAACTATGAAAAAGAAAGATCAAATCTTTCAAAGTGCAAACATTTTTAAAATGGAAAAAAAATTTGATAGCTTTTGATGTTTAGTAAATCTGAATTTTTAAAAAAAATTGATCACAACATACTCTCACATTAAAATTAAAATTAAAATGAATGGTTCGTGTATATATATATATATATATAATTTAAATTTTACAATTAATTTATGCTATATAATTATTAATATAAAACAATTAAAAAATGCTTTAGTTGAATTTTACAAGTGCACTTTTCTTTTGTTTTTTTTGGCTCATTTTCAAATAATATTCATTAAATATTAAAAAAATAAATTAAAATGAGTATTTAACATAAATTATAAAGATATTGGGAACCTTCTTGCTAGAAGTTTGCTTGCTAATTTGTTAGTAGCAAAAAAAAATATTCATGCTCTTAGATAAAAAAAATATATTTCTTTATAATTAATTTTATATATATTACAATTCAAATAACTGTTATCAAATATCTTATACAACAGACATAGTAGTGGTAACCTGGTCTGTAGTAGAAGATGATGGATGGTTATGTATTGCCTCAACGGTTGAACTATGATGTGGAGGAGAAGGTGGTTGGTCCGCTCTATCAGGAGAAACATGAGGTGCTTCCGCTAGTACTGGGACGTGATCATCGAGCGAATGATGAGGAGGTTGAGTACTACTAGAAGGATCATCGACACCCTGACCATAATCTGATGGGGTAGTACTACAAGAAGCATGATCACCACCCTCATCATCATGATCCAACAGGCTAGCACTGCGTGAAGACTCATGTGATGTATCTGTTGCATGCCCATCCCTCCCCGCTGCCAATTACCTGGTAGCTCTGACGATGTGATGCATAAGACTCATCTTATCACGCAGATAGTCCCTTAAGAGCTCTAAGAGCCTAGGATCTTCCTTGATGTCTCGAGCCCTCATAGGGCAGACTCCCTCCTCAACCAACAGTCTAGAAAGTCGATCGCAGTAGTCCATCCTAAATCTAAGACTCAACACACATGCTCGCGCACCTCTACATTTGAGGATGTGCCTCACATCCGAGGCCTCGCCCATCTCTACACTTGATCCCTCGGGTGGGGGAGGAGACATGTCCACAATGTATGTGTCGATGTCTACAAAATATATGGTACAAAATAATAATTAAATAATTTCATTAAGTAATTTAATGAAACAAGTTAACAACGTGCTAGAATAAATTTTATTCTAATTAATTAAGACAATAAAATGAAACTAGATTAATTTAAATAACATAATATTAACTCTATCATCTGTAGGCTCATCTAGTGTGAAGGGGACATTAAGAAATTGTTCCCAATCTATCCCCACATATCGACACGACACTAAGACAAACATGTGGTTAGCCTCACTGACCATCACTATTATAGTGTGCAAGGGTACTCACTAATAATGAGAAGCAGCTAACCTCCTATGCACCAAAAGAAGCAATCTGTAGTTATTCACCAGACACCTGAAAATTTATTGGATGCACTAAATGACCCCCGACATATCGCTTAGAGTAGATAAGCTAACTCTTTGTTGCCACACCATGGGGGACATCGAGGAACTCGGAAAAATTATCCCCTCTCCTGGATAGGCCAACGATAAAATTTATGTCCTCCTCAAAGGGCATATACCACATGTCAGGACCAAGATGGAAAGATTGTTGGTGGATACAACTAATGAACCAATTATACCAACAATCCAGAGTGTGCCTTCAAGGATGTAGCCTCCTCATAGTACTTAAGGAAGCCTACATTCCTCAAGTGCACTCAGTTTTTTTTGCTAGTAGGGCGAGGGTATAAATCTTTGTCCCTATCTCATGCCTCCCATGGTTAGATCACATTGTATTGGTCCGCCATTTTCTCTTGCTCTTGCTATGTCTCTACTATATGATTGACACATAAAATACATCAACCTCATACAAAAAACATATTTCTTTTTATTAAAGAAAAATGTATTTATAAATATAAACATATAACTTTCAATTAAAAAAAAATTGCATCCCCAGTGCACCCAAAAAATAGTAATGCATCAATTTTGGTGTGTTATGAAACATGAAAGCAATAAAAATGGTGCATACATATACATGGCACGCCACTTTTAGTTCACATACAAACATTTTCAATGTGGCGTGTCGAGACAACCTTACGCGCAGGTGCGTATGTATAACCTTATCACACTGAAATGGAACTTTCAGGTTATCGAATGCACCGAGCTATATTTTTTTAATATTATGTTTGTGGTGTGTTTGGTAAATATAAAAACTTCAATAGTAACTTAAAAACATACTCACTAATGTACAATTTATAGATTTTCCTTGTGCGTTTTAATTTACCAAATGCACCGACAAGGTTATAGTGCATTATGTTCACGCACTAGATTGTAGTGCACCCTGTAAATTTACAGGGCGCACTACTGTAGGTGTGAGCCAAACTTGTCTAACACATCGTGCAAGAAAAAATAAATAAAAAACAATTGATTTTTGGACCTAATTTGCAATTCTAATCCACTAAAAAATTAAATTAGAGAGAACATGGACATTACCTCGACATTTGCTTGTGAGGAAGGAATTGTTGACACGTAAATGAGAAAAACAAATTTCACCGCCGTTTGAGAAAATTCAAAGGCCACGCACTGAGCATGGGACAAATGGATGGTGAGCAAGAGCAACACCAACGATAGGACACTTGAGTGAGGCAAGCGTGGCACCGGTGCTTTAAAGCACTACAACACTACAAATGGTAAAAATGAAATTTACGACCAATAGTTTTTTTATTTAACCCTATTTTGGTACGTTATTATATTCATAGTCTTGTCAGTGCCGAACTTCACCTTTATCTTAACAGATTCATCTAGATTTACAACCAAATTCTTGTTTTCAGTCATGTGGTTACTGCAACCATTGTTTAATAGTCACACATTATCAGAAGGCTCATGCATGGTATGGCAAGCTAGGAAAATGAAATCAATATTCATTGTAGTTACATTAGCTTTATACTTTCCTTGATCAACTATCCTCTTCCTGCAATCACATGCATAGTGACCAAATTTATTGCAATAATAACATCTCTCCTTTCATTTATGAACTCTTTGATTGCTTTTGAAGCTTCTTTTGTTGCTTCCACTTTCTTATTCTTGCTCTTCTCTTTCATTTCTCTGACCGCCACTTCTTCCACCTCGTCCTCTGCCTCTCAGTCTACCTCTGCCTCGACCTCTGTCTCTTGAGATAGAAACATGGCTTTTAAAAGTAGTTTCTAAGGATGAGTCCTTATTTCTGTATATCCTCGTCTCATGGGATAGAAGTGATCCAATTAATTCATCAATTGTCAATTTTGTTAAATCCTTGTCTTCTTCATAGCTTCTACTACAACATCAAACTTAGTAGGCAAAGATCTAAGGACCTTCTCAACCACTACTTGATCTTTAATATCTCACCATAAATATTTAATTGGTTTACGACGGTCAAAACCTGATTCATGAATGAATTGATATCCTTTGTTTCCTTCATTTGTAAACTTTCAAAAGCTCTCCTAGTATTCTTTAACTTAACAATATTGACTTTGGCCATACCTTTTTAGCTGCCTCAAAAGTCTCCCACGCTCTCGTAGTTGAAGTTGTGATCATAATTTTTTGGAACACTATTTGATCCACTCCTTATTGGATAAGTTGTAATGCTTGCGCATTTTTTTTTCATTCCTTAATTGCTCCCTCTTTGCACTAGTGAAAGCGTATTCCACTTCATTCCTAGATTCCAGAAATCAAAAGCAGATGTGCTCCCAAACATCATTAACATTTAACGTCATCTCCATTTTAATGACTCACGTATCATAGTTATTCCCTAATAATGAAAACTATGGCTAACAACTTGATGAAACCATCTTTAAAAAAACCTCTCTTTTTCAAATAATAATGAAACCCTCTTTTGTCGAATGAAAAAAAAAAAAAAAAAAAACCTTATTCAATTAAAGCACTCCTTTTCAAAAACCTTTTAAAAAGAGACTTTAATAAACCATTTATCCTTTTTTATAAAGCTCGTTTTATAAATATTTCATATAAAAAAACTATTTCCAAAAAGAGGTCACGTATTATTTGAAAAAGACTTTAACATAATAACCCAAAAACTTTATAGCCATATGACCTTTGGAATGAACGCGCTTTAAAGTTTTCAATTTGCTCACGGGCTTTCGTACGATGGAAAAAGTTATTGTTAATTTGTCGCACTTTTTACACTAGCAACTTGCGGGTGTCACACCAAAGTGTTGCATCTTTAAAACTTTAAGTCTATGATAATTTTGCAAAGTGATTTTTAAAAACAAATTATTGGTCTTTTTTCTGGCTAAGTTCTATGGATTTTATATTATTTTTTTAGTTTTGATACGGATTTGTTGGAAAAACATAATAAGAAAGATATAAGATTGATATACATAATAGGAAACATACAAAATTGACACACATACACTGTATGATTTGATGCTTTTTTATTGATCACACAAATTTGACTTGATTACAATGAACCTATTATAAGGGATTTATACTTTTCAACTCATGAATCAAGTGATGCTAACTTGAACACTGAAACACACACTAAATTTATCTTTTCTCAAATATAAGACTTAACTTAAAGTGACACTCACTTGACTCAATTAACTCACACTGACTCTAGTTAACTCAAACTCTAAATTTTAACCACCGTGTATTTAAGAGTAATTTACTATCTTTTAAAAATTATAAAAACATTAAAAATTTCCATGTGTGAAAATTTTGCATACGAATATGTTACACTAATAAAATGAGAAATCAATTATTTTTTAATGATTAATACTATCATTTTTAAAAAGTCAAAACCAATTATTTTTTATAATTAATACCATAAATTTTAGGAAGTCAAATGTGTTGCTTTACAGTGTGGCCTGTTCAAGAATTTAGCTTTCATTGGCACACTATTATTAAATTTATGTGTAACAAATTATGTTGAGTTCAAATTGAGTTTGGGGATGGAATTTCACTGTCAGGGGTGATTTGCTAATCAAATACAGTTTGAAATTTTACAAAACTATCTAGTCAAATACAGTTTGAAATTTTACAAAACTATTTAGGTTTTTTGGTTGAAATTATGAAAACTAGTTAAGAAGCATGAAAACCGTCAAATTTAATGTGCAAATCTGTTTTGAAATTCCAACCCTAATTGAATATATTATTGTTTAAGAAAGCCAACTTAAACCAACTTTCCTTAAACTGCCCAATCATATTTGCGAGTTTGTCGGGGCACACCTGTAACTAAAATACAAAATCATATTTCTTAAAAAGAATATTTAAAAAATTTAAACAAAAAAAACTAATACCTTCTAACGCTCCTAAAATGGAAGTGTAAGAAGCTTTGTTACCCATTTTACTTGTTTGTTTGTTTTAATGGCTGACATTAAATCGACTTCAACTAATTTGATTAGATGTTTCTATTTAATAAGAACGTATTTCATAGTCAGTTTGAATAGTCTATAAGAATTAGATTCGAAGTTTTGGAAGGCTAGTCGGCGCCCACCCTTCGTTGAACGTCTGGTATCTCTTGGACTTGCTTGAGGCAGTCATGGTAAAAGCAAGGAATCGATAAAAGCCCTCCTAGAGAGCTGCAAATTACATACTCAACCAGGGGCCCGTGATTTTCCCAAAGAGCTGCGAATTATACACTCAACTAGGGCCCCCGCCAGTGCACCTGTGATGATTTCCTCAAATGAAATTTGCTTTATTTAGCTGAAAAGTCAGTTGATGCCCAACTGACTTTTTCATGCATCCATTCATGCCCAACTGTCAAAAGTGTGGCTGGAATCATGGATATGATTAAGAGAATACCGAGAATGGGCTGCTGATTGACTTTATCTTCTCTACTCCTGCACGTCTCTCTTTTCTAGTCTATAAATACTGGTTTCACAATTTATATAACACACCACTTCTGCATTCTGCCCTTGCTGAATCTTCATGTTTCCCTTGCACATAGGAAACCAAATAAAGTATGGGAAACCATATCTGCTGTCTCACGGTGGGCAATAACAAGGAAACCATTGAGTTGGTTCCCCTTGCCGGCAACGTTCAGATCCTTCATAAACCACTCTGCGCCGCCCGGATCATTCAAGAATTCCCTCAACATTTAGTCTGTCACTCCGATTCATTCTACATCGGCCATAAGACGCCCACTCTATCTCCAAGTGACCAACTGAAGTTGGGCAACAAGTACTTCCTTCTACCCCAACACTTCTTTCACTCTCCCTTATCTCTCCTATCGCTAGCTTCCTTAATATCGCCGACCCCGCCCACAAAATCTCCACTTGCTTCCACAGCTCGCCTATCAGCGCCGCTTCGCAGTATCGAACGCGCTTCTGCTTTGTGTCAACCGTTTGAGATACAGAAAAGCGACGTTGGCGGAAGACTTCGGATCAGAGTCTGCCCGAAGTTTATTTCAAAGCTTTTGGAACAAGGATGGCATGACGCTGATTCAGGAGATGAGGATAATAGACTCTTGAATACTCCCGAATTGCGGAAAGTGTATTCACAGTTGGTCAATTGCAAAACCCAATGTTGGAGACCGAAGCTTGAGGGTATCAGGGAAAATAAAGAGATATGTATGTAACACATGGAATTCATGCGCGTATATAAAATCGCTGAGAGCCCGTTGAATTGAAATTCAAACGGCACTTTTAGGACTTCTGCTTCGACTGAAACGCCATAATGGTTAATCCTATAAAAACTGGCGAAGAAGCTCGTTGTATTGAATTTCAAACGGCTACTTTTAAGAGTTCCGCTTCGACTGCAAGCAATGAAGGTCAATCATATTCCATCCGACTCAACCGTATTGTAAATCTCGCTTATTGCACATTAGCTTAAAAGTCAATGATTAACTTTTTGTAGGGGCGTTTCCATGCTGAGTTGTAAATTATAATGGCATCGTTGAAGTATTCTAGGTTATGTTTTGGGTTTTGCACTTCTGTTCAATAATGTTTAGCCAAATTATTATTTTTATTTAAAGTTGGGTTGTAATGCATATATATATATATAACAAAATATTAAAAAAATAAAAATTTATTAAGTATAACTTTTTTTTTTTTTTTTTTTTTCAAAAGGTGGAAAAATCTATCAAACTCAGTTTGTCAAACCAACAGTGAGGACAGCCATCTCTGGCTGCTATCCGCGAATGTCAGTTGACACATCACTGTTATCAAGGAAAACCACGCCACCTGAAATAACCCGCTGGTGGTCCGTAAGGGAGGAGGCTTTCACTCCTGCCAGATGCCTCTGGGTCTTGGGCCGTTAACCTGTTTCCTTACGTCTGAGGAAGACGAGCTCTTAGCCAAGCAGAAGCAGTTTTAGGGCATACTCCAGACCCATTATTAAGTATAACTTATATATATATATATATATATATATATATATATATATATAATTTATCTCAAATTAATTATTTTAAAAATGTATTATATTAACATATGTTTTATTAAATATATATTATAAGTTATGATAAGAATTTCTATAATAAAATGTTATGAATTTCTATAGTTAAAAATATTGTTACATATTTTTTAAAATGTATATGTATAAAAATCATATATTAATTATTTTTATAATTAACAATAATAATAATTTAAATTAAATTTATAGTTTAATTAATTTTGATGAATTTTTCAATCAAAGATTGTGACATGTATTATGGCATAAGTGTTTTTATGCTTAGTATGGATGGATAGTTATTGATATTTACTAACCATTTAATTTATATGAAAGAGCTAGTTATGTATTAACAACAAAATATCCACAAATCATAAAGGAAATATTGAAATGAGAAAGTGGTAACTAATTTTAAATACAGAGGGGATTAAATCTTAAATGTTGCAATAAGGCTTTGAAATTATATATATATATATATATATATATATATATATATAAGCTTATGAATGAGATTGTTGAGTCTGAGAGGTGCTCTCTAGCCCAATATTGTAGAGATGTGGTAATGTTGGTAATAATAAAACAAAATAAAAATCAAATTAAATTAGAAAATAAAATAAAATAAATAAAAAAACATATATATATATATATATAAGTTTATGAATGAGATTGTTGAGTGCGAGAGGTGCTCTCTAGCCCAATATTGTAAAGATGTGGTAATGTTGGTAATAATAAAACAAAATAAAAATTAAATTAAATTAGAAAATAAAATAAAATAAATAAAAAAAACATAAAATTCTCCAATTCAATATAGTAACATAGTCAAAATAAAATTATATTTATAATTAATAATTAAATAAGCCTTAAGTTAATATTAACTCTACGTTGAACAATCAAATCACTTTAGATACTAGCATTATGAATAAAATTATTATATAAATATAAATATCCATGAATAAGCTTATTATTATATAAATAAACTCATGTAAATATATTTTGAAAAAATTACAATAAAACACTCAAATTCTCATAAAAATATTAAAAAATAATATTTTATTTATGTTTAAAAATATATTATTTATTTTTAAAATTTAAACTAATAATAATCAAAAGGAAAAATTGGTTATAACCGTGGGTGGGGAGATAATGATAATAAACCTACAGGAAATTAGTGGCCTTTCTTTTTATGCCTACCTATTAAAATTCAAAAAATTCAAAAAATTATAAAATTTTCAAATAAATTTATATTAAAACTCAAAAAATATAAAATTTTCAAATAAATTTACATTAAAATAGATTGTAAAAAATCATTTTTTTTTTAAATATATTTCTTATTTTATTGATGATGAACTTCAATTTTATCTTATTTAAAATATATTATTAAAAAATAAAATCATAGTCCTGTAGTTTAATCAGTGATCAAAGTAATGTGAAAAAAACTCAAAATCTTATCAAAATAATGTGAAATCTATGAAAACTCAATATCTAACTTTCAAATCCCCATATTTGGAATGTGGTTTAAGGAGAGGAAGATACAAAAATAAATCTCATAATATCATACATGCTTCACAAAATTATTGTTGTTTTGATTGACATTATTTCATGTGTTTAGATACTCGGGACTCTGCCCAATTTCACCTAATCACTTTGCAGGAAATGGATCCATATCATTTAATGCCCTAGTGGTTTCTGACCATCTCCAAGCAAATAGAGGATGATGCATCATTTAACACTTGTATATGTTATTCATTTCACACTCAAGAGGAGGATTAAATATTTTGAAGTGTAAATCTCTTTTATAACCCATATTTTTGCCAATGGTATCTTGTGTAAGATGATATATATATATATATATATATATATATATATATATTAAGAACTACCATAGATTCTTGTAACTCTTTAACTATTAAAAAAAAAAATCAAATCTTTCAAAGTACAAATCTTTTTAAAATGGAAAAAAATTTGATAACTCCTTAAATTTAGTAAATTTATTTTTTTTTAAATTTTTAATAAAACACACCTTTGGCATTAAAATTAAAATTAATTGTTCATATATAGATATAATTAATTAATTTAAATTTACAATTAATTTATGCTATATAATTATTAATATAAACGAATTTAAGAAATAGTTTAGTTGAATTTTACAACTGCACTTTTCTTGAGGTTTTTTTTGGCTCATTTTGAAATAATATTTATTAAATATTAAAAAATCTATTTTAAAATGAATATTTAACATAAATTATAAAGATATGTGGCACGTTATTGTGGAAAAATTTGCTTGCTTATTTGTTAGTAGCAAAAAAAAAATATATTCGTGTTCTGAGTTAAAAAAAGAATTATAATTAATTCTATGAATTTTCATCAGACAAATGTGTAAATAGTAACTAATGCCCTAGGTTTTGAACAATCAAATGTGTTCTTTTACATGCGCAGTGCATTAAATTTCAGTGAAACCATTTTGAGTTCAAATCGAGTCAATTGTTAGGTGAGCTCTCTTCAATCGGCATATTCATATTTGCTAATTCGTGTTGCCAATATCTCTGGAGCTATGAATTCATAAGTTTATGGTAAAATTACAAATAGCGATAAGAAAAGAAATATTTAAAAATTTTAAATAAAAAAGTTAATACTTTAACCAGGGGAAGTATAAATAATGGAAGTATCAATAACTTTGTTACCATTTCACTTGTTTGTTTTAATGGCAGACTTTAAATCTACTTTAATGAACTACATGCTCAGATGTTTCTATTTAATAAGAAGGTATTTCAGATGGTATGTTTGAGTAAACCTATACGAATTAGATTTCACTCTTGGACTTGCCGTGAGGCAATCACGGCCAATGAGTTTCAAAACGAGGAATCAGTAAAAGCTCTCCAAAAGAGGTCAAAAATATAAACTCAATCAGGGAACCGCTGCCCCTGCATCCGTGATGTTCACGGAGAGCTGCGAATCATAAACTCAACTACGGCCCATCCTCCATATTTCCTTTTTATTGGTCTGGACTAAAGAAGTCCACCGCCGAGCTTATCTCGATTGCGGGTTGTTCACACTTGTTGACGTGGCAAGCGCGTCTTATCTGTTCAGTTGCCAATTCCATTAATACGACAACTCTCGGAAGCCATCCGTGGGGATGGATTGTATAGATTATATTACACTAATGACTCTAGGATGTAGATTTCATCTACTTTGGATTGCCATATTGGTTTCTCATTGAGGCTATCTTAGGTATGCACATCATTTCCCTTATCAGATGATGGTGCGTTAAAGGAATTAATGAAGCATTTATTTGTATAGATAGTAGCGTGATGACAATGGAGATTCTAGTTGGAGATTCTAGTTGTGTACATAAAGATTTCATTTGCTTCATGTGCAATTGCGCTATAAACATTTGGCTTTCTTTGTTAGAAAATTTCGTCATTATAGCTCTACAAGTTGGCTAAATTTACTTCAAATGGATGCTTGCTGGGAGTAGTAACTCAACAATCAACCTAATAATTGTAATGTGGAACATTTGAATATACTTATTTGCTGGAACTTGGAAAAGAATGAGAAAATAGGTAATTAGATTCCATAATTAGTTATCCAAACTTGAGGTCGCTTGATATCTGAGATTGATCATTGGAGAGTAATCAAAGATTAGTCCAAACTGCCAATGAAAGAGTCATTGTTTGAAATACCCCATGTAAAATTGTTGTTAGAGAATATCATGAATAGAAAATGCAGAGGCCATAAAATGTTCAAGATATCATTTTAAGACTACTTCCAACAATGAAAAAGACACAAAACATATACTACAATGAAATGTCCATTATGGAGCCTCTTGCTTATGTCTTAGCTCTACTTTCTTCCATCTCCCTACATCGATTCGAACTAAACAAAGGTTTTTGAAATAGTCTCCTAGACAAATGAGGGGTGGTCTACTGCAACTTTCAAATTTTGAACTTAAATTTAAAACTCAAAAAAACCGCCCCATCACATTTATTATTTAAACTACCTTGTCAAGTCACCATATTACTTAACCATTTGGAAACTGTAGTGGTGATCATAACGAAGATTGCTTTAGAATAAGGGGTTGACCAAAAATGGATGACCAAAATATGGGAGTAAGAGGATGCTGGAAAAGTGCCAAGATTATCAATATCATACATGCATACATCTGGATAACATAATCTTAAGGACTCTTCATCTTGGTGGATAATTCTCATCGTTCTCTCACTGCTCATCGTTAAATAATGGATATATTGAAAAGATAGATTTTGGAATCAATTCAAGAAAAACTATGACCTTAATAACTCTATCCAATAGGAATTGTAACCCATAGTAACTATAAGCAATGAGAACTATTACCATTGTTACTCTAGATGACAAGAACTTTGATCAATGAACGAATACGATGATTATAGGTCATTGTTCATAATAGTTCTCTGATCAAGAAATTTCATATAACTATGACTAATAAACATTGATTATAGTTATTGTGAGTCAAGTTTCCTAACTAACAAAGGAATTATTCCCTAGAACTATGATTGAAAAAAAAAAATCGTAGTTTAATTTCATAGTCAAAGCTCCCACATCATAATTCTTGTGGTCATGATTCTTGTAAAATAAATTAAAAATTCCTAATTGACAAGGGAACTATGAACAACAAAGGAATGATTCCTAAGGTCATAGTTCATGAGGGTCAAAGCTCTCGAGCTCATAGTTATTATGCGTCACAGTTCGTAAGGGTTAAATTTCTCAAGTTCATAGTTACTATGGTCATATTTCTCATGGGTCATAATTTCTATTGGTTATAGATTCCAATGATAAGAAAGCTCATAAAGTTTCTTCAATGAGAGTTGATGAAGTGCTTGTTGGAAAATGAGAGAGGAAGGGAAATATAAATAGCGAGAGAGAGAGAGAGAGAGAGAGAGAGAGATACTAGAAAATGTATAAATGGAAATAGAGAGATAGAGAGTGTTGGGAATAAATTAGTCATAATGGTATAAACAACAATTTCATCCATACGATACCATTCCATCAAATTATACAATACTAAGGATTTCAAATTCCATAAAAGTAGGGTTTTAAAATTGCACAAAATTAAGGTCTTCAAATTTCACTTCAATATACATTGACAAACATCACCAACTTGTGATGCAAGGTAAATATGGTTTGTTTACTTACATTGTCTAATTGTGCACTAAAATTTGAACTCACTATATTGGAGTTTCCACATTCCACATTGATATGGCTTTCAAATTCCACAAAGCTATGGTTTTCATAGTGAATAAAGTTAATATTTTCAAATTGCATAAGGATATTTCCTAATAACGCACATACACTTTTGAGCCATGCTAAGAAGGTAACCTAGTTTGGGCCTTACAAAGCCTATAAAACTAGGACCACATGTGCATTCCTAAGGATAGGCACACGTTCTTGTGGGAATGTGTTCCTCATGATAGCCCCATTTACACTTCTGGGGTCATCATTCTTGTGCAAGATCCCTTAGTTGATTCTCACTAGTTTTTTCAATTATTCATAATCTTGTAGGTTTTAACCCCGTATAAAAATTACCTGCATATGAATTATAAAACACAGAAAATAAACAATGCGAGAGCATAACACATAAAACACATATACAGAGAGATCTTCCCCTGGATCGCAAAACTTGGACTACCAGCTTGATTTTTCATTATTGTCCTTTCAATGTGACAATACATATTTATACATGCCGAAGCATCCAATACCATGGACCGAAAACCATCGCGTCCAAAACCATGCACGAAAAATCATGCACAAAACCATAGGTAGGTCCGCCCAACCATAGGTAGGACCCCATAGAGTGGGGTTACCTACACCCCTCAAACCCCCTGGGACTCCCCCCCACTACGCAATCGGTGCAACGAAGGGGGGGCTCTGCCCCCCTTCTAATCCCCCAGTTAACTATGTGGGCTAGTTGTGGAAAGAATATAACATAACCCAACATTCTCCCACTTGTTGTTTTCTTTCCACAGGGGCCACAATAGAGCTTAGTCATTTATCCAACCCTGTAACGCCCATTGTTTCTCTACACCAAGAGAACTCAGAGCTCACAGATTTTGTCAATGCATCTGCAGTATTCTTCAAAGTGTCCACCTTTACCAGCAACACCTTTTTGTCTTCTATCATATCCCTCACAAACTGATACTGAACATCAATGTGCTTTGTATTTGAATGATATGTGGGGTTCTTTACTAAGAAAATTGCACTTTGGTTGTCACAGTCTATCCTTATAGCTTTCTGTACTAACCCCGTACTTGAACACAATCTCTGCAACCAAACTGCTTCCTTGCTTGCATGAGTGGCTGCCATGTATTTTGCCTCTGTAATTGATAGTGCCACTATAGATTGTTTCTTACTCATCCAACTGACTGCACCTCCAAATAGGTTAAACACATACCCACTTGTAGATCTTCTTTGATCCACATCTCTAGCCCAATCTTCATCAACAAAGCCACGAATATCCAACACTCTGTCCAATCCTGGTCTTCCTTGGTAGTGCGAACCATAATCACTAGTGCCACGCAAATACCTGAAAACCCGCTTCACTATTGTCCAGTGCTCCTTCCTTGTTTTTACATAAACCTGCTCAATACTCCCACTGCATGTGCAATGTTTGGTCTAGTACATACCATTGTATACATCAGGCTATCGACTGCACTTGCATATGGAACAAGGGACATGTCCTCTTCCTCTTCTTATGTCTTGGGACACTGTTTAGTAGATAAATTTACACCTATAAGGATAGGAACCTTCACCGGTTTACTATCCTGCATATTAAACCTCTGCAATATTGTCTCGACATGCTTCCTTTGGTTTAACCAAAGCTTCCTCTGTGTCCGATCTCTTTTAATTTCCATGCCTAAAATATAGTTTGCAGCACCAAGATCTTTCATGTCAAATTTGGAGGACAAATGGGTCTTCAAATCTTGGATAATTTCTTTGTCATTCCCAACCAGCAACATATCATCCACATACAAGAACAGATAAATAACACGGTCACCAATTAATTTAAAATACACACAATGATCTTTTTGCTTCTGGTGAAGCCAAGTCCCCGTATAAATGTATCAAATTTCTGATACCACATCCTTGGTGACTGTTTTAACCCATACAGAGACTTCTTTAACTTGCATACTAGTTCTTCCTTACCCTTCACCGCAAAGCCTTCAGGTTGCTTCATGTAGATCTCCTCTTCTAGATCCCCGTGAAGAAATGATGTGTTCACATCCATATGTTCTCCCTAAAAATCAAAAGCAACAACAACAAATAAAAGTAATATAATAGAAGTTACCTTGACAATAGGAGAAAAAATATCACCAAAATCAATTCCCCACACCTCGAAATAACCTTTTGCTACCAACTGAGCTTTGTATTTCTCCACCTTTCCTTCTGCATTTGTATTCTTCTTGAACACCCATTTTCTGCCAATGTGTTTCCTTCCTGCTGGCAACTCCACAAGATCCCAAGCCTGATTTTTGTGCATTGAAGATGCCATCTCATCAACCATGGCCTCTTTCCAGAGTTTTCCATCCTCTGAATCTACTGCTTCCTTCACAGTTTTGGGATCATCATCAGTAATAAATAAAGAAAAATTTGAACAGAAAGCAAATGGACTATACCTTTCTGGCTACCTTCTTTCTCAAACTGATCTTCTCACACCCGAAGTTTGTGGCTCTTCATCTTCTGATTCCTCCTTTGCTGTAGAGTCTGATTCTTCCTCCTTTAGCTCAAACTCTATCTTCTCAAGTTCCTTTGGTTGCACTTCATGTTTAATAACATCTTTCACCTCTCTGAACACCACATCTCGGTTGTACACAACCTTCCTTGTTATTGGGTTCCAAAACTTATAACCCTTTAAACCATCCTTATACCCAATAAAGATGCACTTTTCAGATTTACTATCCATCTTGGTTCATTTCTCCTTTGGAACATGTACATATGTATCACATCCAAATACCCTCAATGTGATAGAGAGGGTTTCTTACCAGTCCATACCTCTTGTGGAGTCTTATCCTCCAACGCTGATGAAGGTGATCTGTTGACCAAGTAACATGTTGTCTCCACCCCCTCTGCCAAGAATTCCTGTCCTAACCCAGCACCACTGAGCATGATTCTTGCCCTTTCCATCAATGTCTTGTTCATTCTTTCTGCAGCTCCATTTTGTTGAGGTGTATATGGATTAGTCTTATGTCGTGCTATACCAGACTTCTTACAAAATTATTCAGATTCCTTACTGCAAAACTCTCCACCGTTATCTGTCCTCAACACCTTTATCTTCTTCTCTGTCTAGTTTTCCACCAAAGCCTTAAATTCTTTAAACCTGTCAAAGACTTCAGATTTTTTCTTAAGGAAATATATATATGTATTCCTTGAGAAGTCATCTATAGATGATACATAGTACATAGACTTACCCAGTGATGGAACCTTCACAAGTCCAAACACATCACTGTACACAAGCTCTAATATCTGTTTCATCCTCTTACCACCAGAGGGGAAGCTCACCCGATTCTGCTTCCCATATACACAATTTTCACAGAAATCAAAATCCAAAGAGCTATTACTCATACCTTCTACCATACCTTTACCATGAAGTATTCGAAGGCCCTTCTCTCCAATATGCCCAAGCCTTTGATGCCACAGCATGGTCTTCTCTCTAGAGACCACTAGATTTTCTGCTCCACTTTCAGGAACTACGGAATTGTTGCACCCATCAACAACAGTGCTACCTTGTAGCTTGTATAGAGTTCCAATTCAAACTCCCCGCATCAATACCAGTGCCCCTAGAACCATCTTACAGGTATCCTTGTCGAGCACTGTTTTTACATCTGCATCATCCAGCTTGCTTACATAAATCAGTTTTTTGTCTAATGCAGGAATATGCAGAACACCCGGAAGTGTTCTAACCCTTCCACCTTGCAACTTTAACTTTACTTTTCCACGACCAACGATTATAGCCTTCCTGTCATCCCCCAAGAAGGCATCACCACCATCATATTTCTCATACTCACAGAACCACTCTCTATGGGGAGTGAAGTGAAAGGATGCACCTGAGTCAATCAACCATGCCTCCTGATCTACATGTGTACTTGAAGAAGCCAAGTACACATCCCCACCTTCATCTGAGGTGGCTTTCGCCTCTAGAAAAGGAGCATCATTAGATCCCTTTCCTTTATCAGGAGCTTTAGATTTACAGTCCCTTTTCTAGTGTCCTTCTTTTCCGCATTTCCAGCACACCACTTTTACAGGTTTTCCTGGAGATTTAGATCTCCCACTTGATGACTTATTTTTGTTTATGTTCTAGTACCGTCCTCGTACAGACAAGGCATCACCATTCTGGCTCTCCATATTTTTCTGTCTCATTTCCTCCATCAGCAAGGATGATACTATTTCATCAAACTACAAGGTAGTTGCATTGCTACCTATTGCAATAACCAGACTATCCCACGAATCTGGTAGAGAACACAACAAACTGATGCACTTATCTTAATCTGAAATTTTAATATCAATAGATAATAACTGAATTACCACAGTATTAAATGTGTTCAGATGCTCTGTCACCGAGTCTCCATCTTTCATCCTTAGGTTATACAGCTTTTTCTGTAGGAACAGTTTATTCACCAGAGACTTAGATTGGTACAAAGTCCCTAACTTGTCCCACAAAGCCTTCACCGTAGCTTCCCCTGATACATTCAGCAATACTGAATCTGAGACACACAATCGTATTGTGCTCTTTGCCTTCCGATTCAACTTCTTCCATTTTTCATCGGACACTCCCGTTGGTTTAGTAATTGGATATACCGTGATCCACTGATCTTTATCCACCAACAAATCCTCCATCTTGAGTTTCCATAACTCGAAACTCTGACCATTATATTTCTCGATCTCTATCTTTCCACAACTCGCCATCTTCTTTCACCACCAGAATCAATCTCGTAGATCTCCCACTAAACAGGGTCTACCACAGGCCCGAGCGAAACCGCTCAGCAACAAAGGCGTCCCCTTGAAGCCAAAACAGCTCTGATACCACATGTAGGTTTTAACTCCATACAGAAATTACCTGCATATGAATTCTAAATTAAAGAAAATAAACAATGCGAGAGCATAACACATAAAACACATATACACAGATTTTCCTCTGGATCCCAAAACTGGGACTATTAGCTTGATTTTTTATTATTGTCCTTTCAATGTTACAATACATATTTATATATGTCGAAGCATCCAATACCATGGAGAGAAAACCATCACGTCCAAAACCATGTGCAAAAAATCATGCACAAAACCATAGGTAGGTCTACCCAACCATAGGTAGGACCCCATAGAGTGGGGTTACCTGCACCCCTCACACCCCCTGTGACTCCCCCCCGCTATGTAATCGGCACAACGAAAGGGGGGCTTTGCCCCCCTTCTAACCCCCCGCTTAACTACATGGGCTATTCCTGGAAGAATATAACACAACCCAACAAATCCTTCTCAAGGTCTCATTATAGAATTTCTCACAACATTCCTTCATACACTTCATGCTAGGTGTTTTCTCATTGGTCTACATACTTTATTTATTTTTCCACATATGAAGTCATTGCCACACATATGTGATTCCACAACCACTTGCCACATGCTTATTTACAATATACCAGTAGAGTGCTAAGTTATTTCATCATGATTATTCCCTAATTACAAAAGTCTCCATCATGTTCTGTTTGAATTCTTACACTTGTTTGGGAAACTTTCACATATTTAACTTTATGTATCCATTTATTACTCTTTTATGTTCACATCATCATTCTAGATTGATCATGGTTATGAGCGCTACAATAGGTTATTATCGTTCGTTTCTTAAAACCCTCATTTCTTTATACTTATTTTTCTATCTTCTCATAGGTTTTTTTATTCTTTGAGGGGTAAGTTTCTTCCAATTTTGACTTCATTCGTATCTAATTTAGGGAATTGTGATACTATTTCTCATCTATAATTTCTCTTGATTCAGATTAAATTATTATATTGTTTGTTATCTATCTCAATGCTTTAAGAATGGAAGAATTACATGAATGAGCTTGTAGAGTATTTTTCATCAATGGGTTCCAATTTGGAAAATTTGAGCATGAAATCTTCCAGAGCCATTTTGAAGCATTAATTTTTTTTTTTTTTTTGGGTAAAAAAACTAATACCTTCTAACGCTCCTAAAATGGAAGTGTAAGAAGCTTTGTTACCCTTTTATTTGTTTTGTTTTAATGGCTGACATTAAATCGACTTCAACTAACTTGATTAGATGTTTCTATTTAATAAGAACGTATTTCATAGTCTGTTTGAATAGTCTATAAGAATTAGATTCGAAGTTTTGGAAGGCCAGTCGGCGCCCACCCTTCGTTGAACGTCTGGTATCTCTTGGACTTGCTTGAGGCAGTCATGGTCAACATGCTTCAAAGCAAGGAATCGATAAAAGCCCTCCCAGAGAGCTGCAAATTACATACTCAACCAGGGGCCCGTGATTTTCCCAAAGAGCTGCGACTTATACACTCAACTAGGGCCCCCGCCAGTGCACCTGTGATGATTTCCTCAAATGAAATTTGCTTTATTTAGCTGAAAAGTCAGTTGATGCCCAACTGATTTTTTCATGCATCCACTCATGCCCAACTGTCAAAAGTGTGGCTGGAATCATCGATATGATTAAGAGAATACCGAGAATGGGCTGCTGATTGACTTTATCTTCTCTACTCCTGCACGTCTCTCTTTTCTAGTCTATAAATACTGGTTTCACAATTTATATAACACACCACTTCTGCATTCTGCCCTTGCTGAATCTTCATGTTTCCCTTGCACATAGGAAACCAAATAAAGTATGGGAAACCATATCTGCTGTCTCACGGTGGGCAATCACAAGGAAACCATTGAGTTGGTTCCCCTTACCGGCAACGTTCAGATCCTTCATAAACCACTCTGCGCCGCCCGGACCATTCAAGAATTCCCTCAACATTTAGTCTGTCACTTCGATTCATTCTACATCGGCCATAAGACGCCCACTCTATCTCCAAGCGACCAACTGAAGTTGGGCAACAAGTACTTCCTTCTACCCCAACACTTCTTTCACTCTCCCTTATCTCTCCTATCGCTCGCTTCCTTAATATCGCCGCCCCCGCCCACAAAATCTCCACTTGCTTCCACAGCTCGCCTATCAGCGCCGCTTCGCAGTATCGAACGCGCTTCTGCTTTGTGTAAACCGTTTGAGATACAGAAAAGCGACGTTGGCGGAAGACTTCGGATCAGAGTCTGCCCGAAGTTTATTTCGAAGCTTTTGGAACAAGGATGGCATGACGCTGATTCAGGAGATGAGGATAATAGACTCTTGAATACTCCCGAATTGCGGAAAGTCTATTCACAGTTGGTCAATTGCAAAACCCAATGTTGGAGACCGAAGCTTGAGGGTATCAGGGAAAATAAAGAGATATGTATGCAACACATGGAATTCATGCGCGTATATAAAATCGCTGAGAGCCCGTTGAATTGAAATTCAAACGGCACTTTTAGGACTTGTGCTTCGACTGCAACGCCATAATGGTTAATCTTATAAAAACTGGCGAAGAAGCTCGTTGTATTGAATTTCAAACGGCTACTTTTAAGAGTTCCGCTTCGACTGCAAGCAATGAAGGTCAATCATATTCCATCCGACTCAACCGTATTGTAAATCTCGGTTATTGCACATTAGCTTAAAAGTCAATGGTTAACTTTTTGTAGGGGCGTTTCCATGCTGAGTTGTAAATTATAATGGCATCGTTGAAGTATTCTAGGTTATGTTTTGGTTTTTGCACTTCTGTTCAATAATGTTTAGCCAAACTATTATTTTTATTTAAAGTTTGGTTGTAATGCATAAATATATAACAAAATATTAAAATAAAATATATTATTGAGTATAAATTATATCTATATATAATTTATCTCAAATTAATTATTTAAAAAATGTATTATAGTAACATATGTTTTTATTAAATATAGTATTATAAGTTATGATAAGAATTTTTATAATAAAATGCATTGAATTTCTATAGTTAAGAATATTGTTACATATTTTTAAAATGTATATGTATGAAAATCAAATATTAATTATTTTTATAATTATTAATAATAATAATTTAATTAAATTTATAGTTTAATTAATTTTTCTGATTTTTCTAATTAAAGATTGTGACATGTATTATGGAGTAAGTGTTTTTATGCGTATCATGGATCGATAGTTATTGATATTTACCAACCATTTAATTTATATGAAAGAGTTAGTTATGTATTAACAACAAAATATCCAGAAATTATTAGGGAAATATTGAAATGAGAAAGTGATAACTAATTTTAAGTACAAAGGGATTAAATCTTAAATGTTGCAATAAGGCTATATATATATATATATATATATATATATATATATATATATATATATATAAGTTTACGAATGAGATTGTTGAGTGGAGAGGTGCTCTCTAGCTCAATATTGTAGAGATGTTTTATTGTTGGTAATAATAAAACAAAATAAAAGATAAATTAAATTAAAAAATAAATTAATTTTTTTTTAAACATAAAATTCTCTAATTCAATATAATAACATAGTCAAAATAAAATTATATTTATAATTAATAATTAAATAAGCCTTAAATTAATCTTAACTCTACCTATAACAATCAAATCACTTTAAATACTAACATTACAAAGTTTATGAATAAAATTATTATATCAATATAAATATAAATATCCATGAATGAATAAGCTTATTATTATATAAATAAACACATGTAATTATATTGCTTATTATTATATAAATAAACACATGTAATTATATTTTGAAAAAATTGCAAAAGAAGACTCAAATTCTCATATAAATATTAAAAAATAATATTTTATTTATGTTTAAAAATATATTATTTATTTTTAAAATTTAAACTAATAATAATCAAAAGGAAAAATTGGTTATAACCGTGCCGGGGAGATAATGATAATAAACCCACAAGAAATTAGTGGCTTTCTTGTTATACTTACCTATTAAAATTCAAAAAAATATAAAAATATAAAATAAATTTATATTAATGATGAACTTTAACTTTATCTTATTTAAAATATATTATTAAAAAAAAATCATAGTCCTGTAGCTCAATCGATGATCAAAGTAATGTGAAATAACTTAAATTTTTATCAAAATAATGTGAAATCTATAAACTTTTTCTAACTTTCAAATCCCCATATTTGCAATGTGGTTTAAGGAGAGGAAGATATAAAAAAAATCTCATAATATCATCCATGCTTCACAAAATTATTGTTGTTTTGATTGACATTATTTCATGTATTTAAATACTCACCACTCTGCCCAATTTCACCTAATCACTTTGCAGGAAATAGATCCATATCATTTAATGCCCCACTGGTTTTGACCATCTCCAAGTAAATAGAGGATGATGCATCATTTAACACTTGTATATGTTATTCATTGAAGCAAATAGAGGATGATGCATCATTTAACACTTGTATATGTTATTCATTTCACACTCAAGAAGAGGGATCAAATCTTTTGAAGTGTAAACCTCTTTTATAACCTATACTTTTGCCAATGGTACCTTATGTAAGATGATATATATATTAAAAAATACCCTAAATTTTTGTAACTCCTTAACTATCAAAAAGAGAGATTAAACCTTTCAAAGTACAAACCTTTTTAAAATAGCAAAAAAATTGATAACTCCTTAAATTTAGTAAATTTCTTTTCTTATTTTATTTTTTTAATTTTGATAAAACATACTCTTCACATTAAAATTTAAATTAATGGTTCTCTTTTATATATATATATATAAAATTTACAATTAATTTATACTATATAATTATTAATATAAAACGAATTGAAAAAATAGTTTAGTTGAATTTTACAACTGCAATTTTCTTAAGGGTTTTTTTGGCTCGTTTTCAAATAATATTTATTAAATATTAAAAAATATATTTTAAAATGAATATTTAACATAAATTATAAAGATATGGGGAACGTTCTTGCGGGAAAATTTGCTTGCTTATTTGTTAATAGCAAAAAAAAATATATTCGTGTTCTGAGTAAAAAAAAATAAAAAATAAAAAATTTATAATTAATTCTATGAATTTTCATCACGCAAATGTGTAAATAGTAACTAATGCTCTGAATTTTGAACAATCAAATGTGTTCTCTTACAGTAGCCTGTGCACAAAATGTAGCTTTCCCATGCGCAGTTCATTAAATTTCAGTGAAACCATTTTGAGTTCAAATCGAGTCAATTGTTCAGAGAAAACCATGCTAGGTGAGCTCTCTTCAATCGGCATATTCATATTTGCTAATTCGTGTTGCCAATATTTCTGGAGCTACGAATTCATAAGTTTATGGTAAAATTACAAGTAGTGATTAGAAAAGAGATATTTAAAAATTTTAAACTAAAAAAATTAATACTTTAACCAGGGGAAGTATGAATAATGGAAGTATCAATAGCTTTGTTACCATTTCACTTGTTTGTTTTAATGGAAGACATTAAATCTACTTCAGATGTTTCAGATGGTAAGTTTGAGTAAGTCTATACGAATTAGATTTGACGTTTCGCACGGCCAGTCCACGATCACTCTTGGACTTGCCGTGAGGCAATCACGGCCAATAAGTTTCAAAACGAGGAATCAGTAAAAGCTCTGCAAAAGAGGTCAAAAATATAAACTCAATCAGGGAACCGCTGCCCCTGCATCCGTGATGTTCACGGAGAGCTGCGAATCATAAACTCAACTAGGGTCCATCCTCCATATTTCCTTTTTATTGGTCTGGACTAGGGAAGTCCACCGCCCAGCTTATCTCGATTGCGGGTTGCTCACACTTGTGGACGTGGCTCGTAGGTCTTATCTGCTCAGTGGCCAATTCCGTTAATACAACAACTCCAAGAAGTCTTAATCATTGAGATGGATTTTATTATATTATACTAATGACCTATATGATAGGATGTAGATTTCATCTACTTTGGATTGTCATGTTGGTTTCCCATTGAGGGTTTTTTAGGTATGCACATCATTTCCCTTATTAGATGATGGTGTCTTAAAGGAATTAATGAAGCATTTATCTGTATAGATAGTGGTGTGGCGACAATGGAGATTCTAGTTGTGTACACAAAGACTTCATTTGCTTCATGTGCAATTGCACTACAAACATTTGACTTTCTTTGTTAGAAAATTTCGTCATTATAGCTCTGCAAGTTGGTTAAATTTACTTCAAATGGATGCTTTCTGTGAGTAGTAACTCAACAATCGACCTACTAATTGTAATGTGGAACATTTGAATACACTTATTTGCTGGGACTTGGAAAAGAATGAGAAAATAGGTAATCAGATTTTATAATTAGTTATCCAAACTTGAGGTCGCTTGATATCTGAGATTGATAACTGGAGAGTAATCAAAGATTAGTCCAAACTGCGAATGAAAGACTCATTGTCCGAAATACCCCATGTAAAATTGTTGCTAGAGAATATCATGAATAGAAAATGCAGAGACCATAAAACGTTCAAGATATTATTTTAAGACTGCTTCCAACAATGAAAAAGACACAAAACATATACTACAATGAAATGTCCATAATGGAGCCTCTTGCTTATGTCTTAGCTCTACTTTCTTCCATCTCCCTGCATCAATTCGAACTAAACAAAGTCTTTTTGACATAGTCTCCTAGACAAATGAGAGGTGGTCTACTACAACTTTTAGATTTTGAATTTAAATTTAAAACTCAAAAAAACCGCCCCATCACATTTAGTATTTAAACTACCTTGTCAAATCACCATATCACTTACTCAACCATTTGGAAATTGTAGTCGTGATCCTAAGGAAGATTGCTTCAGAATAAGGGGTTGACCGAAAATGGATGACCAAAATATGGGAGTAAGAGGATGCTAGAAAAGTGCCAAGATTATCAACATCATACATTCATACATCTGAATAACATAATCTTAATGACTCTTCATCTTGGTGGATAATTCTCATCGTTCTACCACTGCTCATCGTTAAATAATGGATATATTGAAAAGATAGATTTTGGAATCAATTCACGAAAAACTATGACCTTAATAACTCTATCCAATAGGAACGGTAACCCATAGTAACTATAACCAATGAGAACTATTACCATTGTTACTCTAGACGACAAGAACTTTGATCAATGAATGAATATGATGATTATATTTCGTTGGTCATAATAGTTCTCTAATCAAGAAATTTCATATAACTATGACTAATAAACATTGATTATAGTTATTGTGAGTCAATGTTCCTAACTAACAAAGGAATTATTCCCTAGAACTACGATTGAAAAGAAAAAGTTGTAGTTTAATTTCATAGTCAAAGCTCCCACATCATAATTCTTGTGGTCATGATTCTTGTAAAATAAGTTAAAAATTCCTAATTGACAAGGGAACTATGAACAACAAAGGAATGATTCCTAAGGTCATAGTTCATGAGGGTAAAAGCTCTCGAGGTCATAGTTATTATTTGTCATAGTTCGTAAGGGTTAAATTTGTCAAGTTCATAGTTCTTGTATTTCATAGTTACTATGGTCATATTTCTCGTGGGTCGTATTTTCTATTGGTTATAGATTCCAATGATAAGAAAGCTCATAAAGTTTCTTCAATGAGAGTCGATAAAGTGCTTGTTGGAAAATGAGAGAGGGAGGGAAATATAAATAGAGAGAGAGAGAGAGAGAGAGAGAGTAGAAAATGTATAAATGGAAATAGAGAGATAGAGAGTGTTGGGAATAAATTAGTCATAATGGTATAAACAACAATTTCATCCATACGATACCATTCCATCAAATTATACAATACTAGGGTTTTCAAATTCCATAAAAGTAGGGTTTTAAAATTGCACAAAATTAAGGTCTTCAAATTTCACTTCAATATACATTGACAAACATCACCAACTTGTGATGCAAAGTAAATATGGTTTGTTTACTTACATTGTCTAATTATGCACTCAAATTTGAACTCACTATATTGGAGTTTCCACATTCCCAATTGATAGGGCTTTCAAATTCCACAAAGCTATGGTTTTCATAGTGAATAAAGTTATGGTTTTCAAATTGCATAATGATATTTCCTAATAATGCACGTCCACTTTTGAGCCATGCTAAGAAGGTAGCCTAGTTTGGGCCTTACAAAGCCTATACAACTAGGACAACGTGTGCATTCCTAAGGATAGGCACATGTTCTTGTGGGCATGTGTTCCTCATGATAGCCCCATTTGCACTTCTGGGGTCATCATTCTTGCGCAAGATCCCTTAGTTGATTCTCACTAGTTTTTTCAATTATTCATAATCCTTCTCAAGGTCTCATTATAGAATTTCTCACAACATTCCTTCGTACACTTCATGCTAGGTGTTTTCTCATTAGTCTACATAATTTATTTATTTTTCCACATATGAAGTCATTGCCACACATATGTGATTCCACAACCACTTGCTACATGCTTATTTACAATATACCAGTAAAGTGCTAAGTTATTTCATCATGATTATTCCCTAATTACCAAAGCCTCCATCATGTTCTCGTTGATTTCTTACACTTGTTTGAGAAACTTTCACATATTTAACTTTATGTATCCATTTATTACTCTTTTATGTTCACATCATCATTCTAGATTGATCATGGTTATGAGCACTACAATAGGCTATTATCGTTCATTTCTTAAAACCCCCATTTCTTTATACTAATATTTATATCTTCTCATAGGTTTTGTATTCTTGGAGGGGTAAGTTTCTTCCCATTTTGACTTCATTCATATGTAATTTATGGAATTGTGATACTATTTCTCATCTACAATTTCTCTTGATTCAGATTGAATTATTATATTGTTCATTATCTATATCAATGCTTTAAGAGTGGAAGAATTACATGAATGAGCTTGTAGTGTCTTTTTTATCAATGGGTCCCAATTTGGAAAATTTGGGCATGAAATCTTCCAGAGCCATTTTGAGGCATTAAACAAATTTTTTGGGGTAAAAAAATTATCGCGTGTGTGAGACCATCTGGTACTTGAAGTTTGTATGCAAAATTTATGCCTCTCCCAAGTTGATCTACCATACCGACCGCCATGGTACAAGTTGATGTCACATTAATGCCTCTTAGTCATGCATATTGGGCTAGCCATGTATGGAATTTCGAAAAGACTCTAGAATGTCCAAAATTGAAACTCTAATTGAGGGTTGACGGAGTCAAACCTTTCATATAGTTAGATATTGGGTTATGTTAAATACTAGGCCACTAGGAGTAGGGGTTCCATTTCATGCTATTATATTTTCTACCATATTTGAGCAAATCAATTGAAAGGGGGATGTCAGAGAGAAAAAAAAAAAGACACTAAGATTTTTTAGCAACTTTACAAGGCATAGGTCTTAGGAAACTCTATAGAGAGTACCTCTTTCTTTGTATCTACATATTTTTCCATACTAAAGAATAGAGATCAAAGAAACCTCACCTTCTAGCTAGGTTTCTCCCGTAAGGGTTTCCCAAGGAAAAAATTGTGCCTATTTTGGTTAGTGTGTGTATTATTTTTAGTCTATATTTCTTGCATATCAACTAATTTATATTTAAGCATACAAACAATAAATAATGAATCCGAGATCTAAAAAGAATTAACATTCACATTAAAAATTTAAATATTTTATCAGATCTATTATGATGAATTGTTCCAATGGAATAACCCTCCCTTAATTAACTATATACACCTCATTATATCTAAAATGTAATAATAAACCTTTTTATTCACATAAAGTTACTCATATTCATGAAGTTATATAATTTCAATTTACTTTCGTTTTTTTTTTAATGGTTATACACATTTATCTATAACCAAAATATCCTCATCATAACTTAGTCCACAATAGTAAAATTATTATTTATACAAAAATATAAATCACAATAAAGATAAATGTGAAAGTATTTCCCAAAAATTTCATATGAAAATATTAACTTCTTATATATTAATTTGTTACATGTCTTACTTTTTTAAACTTGTTATAAAATATTTGAATTCAGTTTAATCATTCTTCCAAATTGTGGAATGTGCATTCTCTAACTTTACAATTTTATTTTTAAACCATTACACTAAATTATATCTTTAACAAATATCATATAAAGACATTACAAATTAAATAAAATAGAAATAAAATAAATCTCATACAAAAATTGTTAGATGATCCAAAAATAAATATTATCATAGGTTAGAATAAAATAATTATTAATTTAAGATATTAAATTAATAATTATTAATCTAGAATATTTAATTATTTAATGGAGACATATAGAATTAGTATATTGTTGTAAAAGATATGACTCTACAAATGTGTCATATCTTAGGCTCTATTTTAGGAGAATTGTTAGTAAGATTGTTTGAATAGCTTTTATTGTAAGTGGACACTTGTTATTGCATAAGTGATCCATAATTATAGGTAGTTAGGACATTGAGCTTATAAATAGAACATTGTAGGAGTGTTTGGTTGTTTGGGTGTAAACTTTTGCAAAATCAATATGTAATTGTTTTTTCCTGATTAATAAAATTACATGTCTGAGGACACTTCTGCCATTAAAAATATATTAGTTATAAGTGATTTTTTTCCCTCTTTTAATTTTGTTTCAATATTTTACTTAATCACTAGATATGTAGGAGTTATATGTTAGATGTTAGACATAAATATTTTGTAAATTCAATTTTTTTTTATATAGTAAGTTTGATTCTAATAATAAAATTACGAACATTTTTTAGATAAACCATCATAAATCCATCTTAATCCCGATCTATCAAGCATCAAGAGGGATCAAATCTCTCGAGGTGAAAACCTCTTTTTTTAGTGAAAAACTTGAGGAAAGGTTCTCACCTCGAGATATTTGATCCATCTCGGCGCTTTATAGATCCAAGGTTAAGATGGATCTAGGCTAGTTATGTAATATCTATATTTTTATCTATGTTTCTCTTTCTTATTCCCGAAATTATTTTAACATAATAACTTTCTCTTTTTTATATAAAGTCAACCACCTCATACTTCATATGAGGACATATTATGTTGATTTATTCTAGTGTGACTTATGCCTTTCATGATCCTTTTAGAGGAGGAGATCCCTTTCCCTTGATCACGCTTCTTAAGATAGAAGTAGTGATCCATTTTACCTGCAACCATATGACCTGACTTTATAATATTGAATACAATCATACATACCTCATTTTACCTTTAGGTCATTTAGGCTTCTTTCAACAGCTTCCTTGATTGAAAAGATCTTCAATCCCTTGATCTACTTCATCATACCATCATCTCATGAATTAAATAAGTTGGAGTTCCTCATGAAACACTTGCTTCCTCTCCAGATTAATGATCCCTCTGATGAGGATTCCATCAAAGAATCTTGAGGATCTTGTGTATCCACATCTGGCAGATGTTTCCTTTTTGACTTGATGTATAATGAGTGTTGTCCTAGATGACTTCATCATTTCCTTCAATGTCCAATGAGGTTCACAAGAGCTATATCATTCATGTTTGAATGTCATGGATTTTTT